>OX461808.1:65937515-66537515 GCA_949802685.1 Dicyrtomina minuta | reverse complement strand
GTTGTAGATTGTTGTTGAGCTTCATATTATGGATAATTGTCACAGAATTTAGTGATTAATCCATTAATGCTAATTTTGTCAAAATAGAGTAAGAGTTACATTTTTGAATTATGTAACCAAAACACTAAAAGTACATATTACTTTTATAATTAATGAGATTGAAATGGCGGAATAGCCATGATTTTCAGACACGATGCAAAGTCCTTGTTATTTATTGACGCATAAGTTATTTTATTTATGGGTACAGATTTGTGTGTTTTGACAAGGTGATTTTCATAAACCTTACAGCTGACGTAGGCCCTTAGTCAGAAGTCGGAATGAATTATACTGTGGATGGTGATTTGATTTGATTTGATTTTCTTGTGCCTTTTATATTCCATCCTAAAACGGATACTTTTCGTATTAAAAATTAATGAATTTGCTATGAGAGCGTGTAACAAATGAATCTCTCGGGATGAGTAATTACAAATTAGGTTTTTTTTCTTTTGAAGTTACTGCCATAGGTATTTCACTGGTTTTTTTTGTATAATAGATGTTATACATAGGTCTGTATATTAAAATGATACAGTAGGCATGGAAGTTAAGGGAAATGAAAATAAATTATATTTATAGACACTTCACGCTCTTGAATATTGAATGGTTTTGGCGCTGGTAGTACGAGATTGGTACTGACCGTACTGATGTTCGACATAGACGTAGACTACATGCATACCCTTGACTTCCATTTGTGGAGAACAAAGACAAGTTGTTGCAATGCATGTGTAGTAAGTTGTCTCACTCTGTGATCGTGTGTTCCTAATTATAATGGATATGGATTAGTATATTGACATGAACCTTGAAAGCTTGTTTTAAAACTTTGCCAGAATGGGATCGGAAAATCTTGAATAAATTTGGGCAAACTTGGAAGTAAGTTGGAGGAAAGTTCCTTGAGCCAACATCTACTACATACGATACGACATATATGTGACATAGTCAGCTCAGCGTCAGAATCAGAATGAACTTTGCTAAATTTGTAGCAAGTAGGTAGTTTTGTATAGTAAATGGTCGTTGTAGTAGTTGTAGTTGTGTAGGGAATGAGTTCTTGAGATAGGCAGATAGGATTAATGTGCGTATGTATTTGCATTTTGAGAACACACCATGTGCGGCCAAGTCTCTCATTTCTACATACATTTTATATTTCCATACTGCATGCATTTTTTTATTGCAGGCACCTAGTTTGGCTCTGACGTTTGTGCTCTGACTTTGGCTTTATTAGTGACGGTTTTGAGAATCATTATAATCATAATTATGTAGGCATTGGTATTACCATGACATATATACTACTCAGTTTGGCACCGGGCGAGATATTGTGAGAGATGTGAAAATTAGTGTATGGTTATATTGTCTCCCTCATCAGAAAACCAGAACTAAATCTAGAGATCCTACGACTACTACTGTACTTAATTTTGTAAAATAATAACTGTCCGTCATCATTTTGGATTTTTTCTATTATGACACTTCAAAATTCATGAAAACAAAATCAGTGCAAAATAATAATTTTACCGGTATCTCATATTAAATTCGTTTCTTATGTTTTCTTATTATAAAATTTAAATGTTTTGAATCCGTTTTCCATGTATTTGAAGCAGGGTTCGGAAAATGCCACCTTTTTATAGAAAATACCATGACACTGGCATATACTGGTAAATACCGGTATATACCGGTATAAAAAGGCAAATACTGGTAAATACTTATGTGCGCTTAAACTCTGAAACACAGCTGCTAATTCAATTATAGTTAAAAACCAGTAGCATGCAATTTATTAGTGCAGTTTAAGTATCTGTAATGCTGAATTACGGCATAATGGCAAAATCAAGTTGACCATTCTGCCGCTTTCAATACCATATACAATAGGCCTAAAATCTTGTTTTTTAAGGATTTTGAAAGCAACTATTTAAACACTGAATTTAAATATGATACATCTGAAACACATTTGAAAATTTTCGTAAAATTTTGATTTTTTCAAAACATTTATAATTCCTGATTTCGAAACTCTTGGTCTTTTGATGAATTTTCCATTCCTATTTAGTGCACAAAATCATATTGTTTTATGAAGAAAAACTTAATCTTTTGTAGTGTTTAGTCACTTTATAATTGCATCTACTTAGCATGCCTAGACAAAACAATTAAGAATATGTCTAGTAAAACTAAAATTGTTTTACATACTGCACTATGAAATAATAGTAGCATTAAAAATAGTTTATTTTGGTATTTTTGTTAGAAATTTAGTTTTCCTTGAATTTACCCCTCATCAGTGATTGTATAAAGCCAGTATATGCCAAGAAGAAATTCAAAAGTTTTTCAATTTACCACTTTATACCAGTATATGCCAGTATGTGCCAATGTGCCACTAAAACAGTATTTACCACCCCTGGTATTTACCGGTATTTACCATGGTATTTACCACTTCCGAACCCTGATTTGAAGGTAGAAGTATTTTAACTTTTTCCTTATATATTATGAGATACATATATCATGAATATTGTATAAGTATATAGAAAGTGTGAGAATCAGAGTAAGCCAAGGATGCCATTGCTACATACTTATTTGCGTCTGGTGCATGTTGATGTTGAAGAAACTAAGAAACCCAGTTTTTTTTTGTCTTGACATCTTCTTCAAGTGCCATATGGCACATGCTACCAGATTGGAGCAGAGTAGATATGGTAAAGAAAAACATGTTCTCATTGAAATAAATTTATTGGCATTCTCATAATTGAGATCGCTGTAAAATAGAAGAAAAGAAATAGTGCATGTATTTGAATTATCATTATCACAATGCATTGTTCTTGGTCCTGTTTCCCAAATATTATTATCATTAATCTGGCCGCGCTTGTACATCATTGCACCGCATACCATATAGGAACTCTCACCGCACATGTAGAAGAGTATATGTTGGCAATACATTAATATTTGTTTGAACAAAGTGAATCATCTAAATTATTTAAGTTAACCTTTACCGTTCTCGGCGGTGGTGGTGGGTAGGTGTAATTACAGTGTGACTGACTACTAACTACTACTGCGGACTAGGGTTTGTTGGTGTAAATATTGACAAAACACGGTCAGCGTCATTATAATGCTGTAGATACTTCTCAGGTTCCTTGTCCTTATATGTACAAAACCTCTTCCTTTTTGTATTCAGTTTGTGTATTTGTATAATTAATTTGCTATATACATAGCTATAGGCTGTTGTAGAAACGGATTCGAGATCAAGTAAACATATAGTAATATTAGCGCAGATTGGATGCTTATGTATTGTTAACATGAGGTTTTGGAAAATAGAAGTGCATGCATGTATGTATTCTGGAAGTATGTATATCTCAAAAATAATAAGTTAAAATGTTTCCTTAGGGGAGGTTAAAAGTGGTAAGGGAATACGTTCTTGGCGGGTAGTAGCAACGGATAAATTATGCACCTGCAGTAGATATGTATCTAACCCTAACCTTAATGATTACGTTATTTATATGGAACAAACTATGGATGGAAACTATATGAACTATATAATAAGCAAAGTTTATTGTGGGAAAGCATTATCGATAAAATAAAGTAGTGAAAATAAATTGCGTGAGAAAACCAATACTTTCCATGATCGTGATCGTGATCCGCTCCCGGTGCATGGTTATATATTCGTTCAAATTCAAATTCGACGTTTGCGCCGCTGTCCAATAATAATAATAGTAGAGAGCATAAAAAAAAATTCAGGTTAAATATATAAAAAAATCTTGAGTGTGTGTGCTCCTGATGTTGGTGGTGGCTGGTCAGGTACTTGTAAGGCCACGCTAGTCGGTGTTCTTTCAGCTGTTTTTTGGTTGAAAATTCTCGTATTCCAAACAGTTTGTTGTTGTCCTTTAGTTATCGTTCTTTTTTACTTATATGTACCTACTTGGTACAGAAAGCTGCATAAGTCAAAGTCGAATATTTAGCTGGCCATAAAAGGATGACATGCAGTGGATTCCACAATTCATTTAGTCGGTGATTGTAGTGGCAGGTTGGACATCGCATATATGTCATGCTGCTGGAAATCCACATTTTTTTTAAAAGCAAACTACAGCTAGGATATACAGTCGTATTTTTACTTTTATAAATAATTGTGTTCTTTCTTTGAACAAAAGTACTTGGGATTTTAAATCATATCATCGAAATAGAAAACAAAGAAATAAATTGTTTTCTGCTGTGTCCTTCAATCTTCTCTGTGAATTCTTCTCATCATCACCTGTATAGACTGGTGTCTGTCAGATAGATTATCTATTGCTGACCTTTCACCCTGTATTTTTACCTAGGTACCTCCATTACATTTGAGCCTGCTCAAGTAATCTCGTTAAAATGTTCTCGTGCTGTGCTGCGTTCATTAAACCAACAAAAAAATTAAGTTTTGTGGCGGAGAAACAATTAGATACTATCTGGATTCCAGGAAATGTTCAGAGTGTTCAACAGAGGAATAACGTTCTCAATAATAATTATCATGGCGGCAGTAAAAATAAAGCAGATCTCCACCATCATCATCATCATGATGTGACCATCCATAATAACACTAACAATGGTCATGGGCCCTCTAGTAACAACAGCAACAATAGGTCCAAAGGGAAGTGTGAGGGGAACAAAAGTATTATCAGCAACAATAATGCATCAATGGGTACAAACAACAAAAACGGACATCGTCATGGTCATCATCATGAGACTGAGAGTAGTAGTAGTAGTAGTAGTCGACGTCGTCAGTGTTCTGTAATGCCTTGTAAGGGGAATAATTCTATTTCAATATGCAATAGTCGTGAGTCTATTAACTGTTTGATGAGAGAAGGGAGAGAGGATCCAGTAGTGGGGAGCAAAAATGATAGTAATAAAAAGAATGGTACAAATTATTATAAAAAATCCAATCGTTTTTTTGGTGCGAAAAAGGATAGTCGATTAGTGTTTAATGAGCGCTTCCTTACTGCTCATAAAAAACTGAATGTTTGGAGCTCCGATGGATCGGACAGTGGAGATATTGAAAATCATAAAAGTGGTAATGGTGATAGTGGTGGTTCAGGATCTTCAAATATATTTTGGGTAACTACCATAGTATTAGTTAATGGATTATAATAGTAAATACCATCTACTATTAAAATTAAAAATTTAATTGCAAGTAATATTGCTATTGGGTGGTTTTCTAGTTTTAAAATATTTTAAAGTTACTGTTTGGCATTATTAAATTTTAGTATAAATATATACGTTTTAATCTTCAGTACGAAACGTGGGAATATGTATTGTTTTTTTCAATATACTCGCTCAGTCACTGTCAGTGGTTATGTAAAATGGGAAAGCACTACCCTACCCGTCTGTTTTCATTTAAAGCTAGATGATAGCTACCGATATAACATAAACATACCTTATATTTTGTATAGCTACGTCAGTAAAGCTTAGTGAGTTTCTATGGAGACGGAAGTGGTAAACGCAACGCGCGCTCCTACTTCGCCCGCTGACAGAGTTAATTTTTATTTTAGATATACGAGAGAGCTTATACACTTCGCGATATTACCTGTTATGTAAATAGTTATTTCTTTCTTGATTTTTTGTTGAGTTTAAAAACTTATCAAGAGTTTGTTGCCATTTTTGAAGGAGCGTTTAAAACTACGGTGTACAGTTTTTCGCTCTAGTCAAGTTTGATCAAAATCAAAACCATATTATTATGGTTGCTGTTCAAAGTGTATAAGTATTTGTTAAACACTTGTGAGGCTGTATTTGTTTTTAATACGATTTATATTCTTTGTTTTTCTGGCTTTTGAGCGCCTAATAAAAATATTACCAAAGTGACTTGCATTTATACGCAAAATAGTCAATTAATTTTGTAGATTATAGGGCATTACAATTTACGTGTAAAGTGACTTCAAACTTAAAAAATTAATATCAAAAAATTTTATATTCAATGAAAAGGTTTGAGAATGTGACAATATAATAATAGAATGTAATCAATGTAAGACGTAATTTCAAATTTTTGTATTAGGAATTTGTGTTGATGTGATTTGCTATTAATACTGTATAATATTATTACATCTCAGTGACTTATTGTTAGTGAAATTTTATAAACAAAGAATATGTTATCTACCTACATCAATAATTATTTTAAAAATAAATCTACTACATAGATGTATGATATGACGGAAAAGGGATGTGCATATATTTAGTGTATACTTATTATCAGTCGCATGAACTAATTGTTTCTGTTTTTTTTGGTCTGTTGCAGGTTGCAGCTTCAATCACAAAAACTCAGATTCCTTCCTCGAACATGATATCGAATTCATCGGTGCCGAACAATCAAGGTACGAAAAGTACGGACAGCACGATTTTTTGAGTTTTTTAGCTTATTTAGTTTAGTTTAATTTCGTTAGCAAAATATTTTTCTTCTTAATTTACTGTCTAAAGTGTTTGCTAAATTTAGTTCTTTCTTATTGCAATATCTGAGTTTACGTTTGACTAGTATTATTATATAGAGTAGTGAACAAGTTTAACTGAGAGTGTACTGTTGTCAGCTGGTATGTTTTCCGACGGACTTAACACTCAACGTATGTTGACAAAATCTTATATTGCTTTACGTATATCTATAATATTTAACGGACTGATTCGTGTTTTTTTCCTTGCGCTGATGAAATTTATATATTTTATTTTTTGTAAATAATTTGCTCGTTCATCTGTTTGTAGCTAGCTTAAGAATGGAAGTACATGTTGAAGTGAATAGGACTATTACTGCTACGGCTAATTCACTTAAGTATCTTTAGGAGCTTTTTAAAGTATAATAGACCATGCATAATTATATATTTAACGTTGGCAATAAACTGTTTTAAATCTAATCTATTATTAACAGGTGAAAAATCTTAGCATTTTAATCTAGTGTGTATACATTTATGTAATAAGCACAAATATTTAAACCGAAACAAAGTTTTATCCAACCTTATTATACTTTTTATTGCTCACTGCGTGCTGCGTGTAAAAATTATTCACTACAGTTTTCTTTTGTATTGGCATCTACATTGTTTTTGTTAGTATTTGCGTAATTACACATTAAAATTAATTTTATCTCGTTTTTGTTGTGTGTAATAAAGTAGTTTCAGTAGTTTTTTTTGGCGTTAGTGTTCATCCTTTGTCTATTGGCAGGTAGTTTATTTGGGTGTAATTATTTAACTTTTCACATTTTTTACAAGGCGGTTAGGATAACGTAATTATAGGAATGAGAGATTAGAAAAAAAATACATGTATGTAATTAAATGCCAGCAGTATCCTGCTGCTCTACTTGTACTTTTACCTACTTTAATATTTTACTGCTTTTGTATTTTTGATTTTGATGTGATGATGACAGATTGATATAGAATGATGAAATTCTACACTCAAAATCTTGTTTAAAAAGTGTGAAGGAAGGTTTTTCTGTATATATGAGGAAATTGATGCTATCAGGAGACACGTATTAATAATAGCCTAATCTTGTTTTAAGCAAAAATTTGCTCAGATATTTTTCATTTTTGTTTGTGTCTTGATCCAATCCATTCTATTCTATGTAGGTAGGTACATGTAATCTGATAATCGTTTTGATTAATAAAAAGGTAGGAACGAGTGTAGACATTTTTGTTAGAAACGTTGCGTAGTTTGGAGTCGGACGGAATTAATTTTTAATGCTGGTTATGCAGTTAATTATGACTAAAAGTAGCTAATATTTAATTATCAGAAATTTAAAGAATAGTTACGAATGCGGATGAAGTTCTGTCTGGTTCTGGTTGGCCCACAGTTGAGTTAGATCAGACTGCATACACAGGTCAAGTAGACAAGTGAACTTTGTGTAACTCGGCTCGTGCCTATGCTGTGCTAGAAAGTATGTATGTACATAGTACAAGTTAGAAGTTCGAAAGATTTGAAAAATTTTGAATACCGGTTTATATTAAATAAGCTTTAGAAGTTGGTTTTGCACTAGTTTTTAATTAAAGCTTATTAGAAGATTCAAATGATAAGCGTTCTGTCCTATAGTTCTTGCCAGGCCGCACATTCTGAGTTGCTGCGATGTTGTAAAGGTCATCTCACCATTAATTGGATTATAGTTGTTATGTATAATGTACGTAGTATTGATATTGGGACAGTGCATTAAAACCCACGCTGCATGTATAAAATATTGCTATGTAATTATATCAATTATTAAACTAGTAAAATATACATATGTTCTTATAGTACCTAGTTCAACAATTCCAAACATCTGTATTAATTATTACTGTAGTTCAAAAAATCAAAACCTAAAAACTCACGGAATCCGCTAATTTTGTGCCATAAGGATGCGGGAAGGAAGGAATAAAAAAGAGAGAACAGCATAACATATTGCAGTGCAGTAGTGGATAGTGGAAGGAGGGTACAGGGAGCAGAGCACAGTAGTGAATGGAGAATCTCTCTCACTCTGAGAGACCACTTACTTAGGCTACCCTGTACACATATAGGTAATAATTTAATTTGACGCATGTAAAAAGAAGGTAGACTGACCAGTGTGTGGTTTTAATAGGTAATTACTGTAGTTTAGTAAACCCTGTAAGTATGTATGTACTTTAAACTCTGTGTTTGTCTACAGTTTTCTTGGCTTTCTAAAGATGCAATAACAACTCCACCATTCTACTCCACACCACCTAGTAAATATATTATATTGTGTAATGCTCACGGTAGAAGTTAGAAACGTTCAGTTTTCGCAAGATTATGATCCCTATCTCACGGCCTAGATTAAATGGTAACCGTTAGCTGCATAATGTATAACATTAGTCTAGGTAAGTTTTAAAACTCATGCATACGAGCATGCACGTGAATTCGTCCGTCCGTCCGTACATACCTAAACTTAAGCATAATAATAAATTGCTAGTGGTAGTGGTAGTGGCTGGTGCTATTCGTTATACATTGCGAGCGAGTTACCTTTAATTATATATATATATAGGGGTATAGTAGTCGTGTCAGTCAGCATTATTTGTGTAATGCATTATCTATAAAGGTTTGCTAATCGGACGATTGTATGCAGTATTGTATATTGTTTTCCTATTCGTATCCTTTTCCCGTGTAGGTAAGGTAGTAGGTACGTCCCTTCTGTCGTACCTACACAATGTATTTTACGTTTTTTTTATGGCAATGCGCTGCTTCGTGTGAGACTTTTGAGTGTTGAGCTCGAGCTTTAGAATTGGAATTGGAAATGCAAATAAAGTGCAAACATAAAAATACAATGAAACAAAAGTTTAAGTATTTCCCTTTATTTTTCTTCTGTCTAATCTATTGTTTGCAGTTACGTGAACGGGTTATCTCTAGATGTAATATCTAAAAGTAAAAATATTGTTATAATATATACTTATTTGGTACCAATATACCAGGCGAGTTGACTACAGTGTACTTTTTCCCCTGAGTAAAACTAAACTTACCTAAGTTTATACTTACCTGAAAGTGTACTGTGTTGCTGTGCTATTATATTTGTGAGGAATGGAAGTGAGGTGTACAATTATATAAAATTGTGATGCATTTAATAATATTTTTGATTTAGAATCAGTCAAGTCTGTGCGGTGAGACAAGTTTTTCACCTACTACGTTAGTATCAGTCAAAGTCTGAGAGTTATGGACGGAGTTCCTAGTTTATTTCAGTACGTCAGTGTGAATTTATTGCCGAGGGAAATTATTAAGTAGGAATACATATAACGCTTGTTCAGTCATACTTCCTCTCCCTCGAAATGCTCTAGTGAAAGGGACTATTTTCTGGCAGTTGAAGTTGAAATATAGAATTTTACAAATGTAATTTTCTACGCTATTGATAACTCTGAGTCTCTTTGTCCAATTCGGAAATCCATTGTAATAATTATTTGATTCTGTTTTATTTTTATTCCACGGTGGTATTGTAATCCTAATCAGTTGATAGTTTAATGAGCCAAACCGAGTTTATTCATTATTTTTTGGATTTAAATGAATTTCAAAGGCTCCGTCTGCTCTGAACTTACAACTAATATACTCTTAGTATATCGTTACGGGGAATTAATTTAGTTTTTTTTCATTCCCAATCCAAGGTTGAGGATTTGCTCACTGTAATTGATTTGCCCATTTTAAATTGGAATTGAAGTCAGGGTGGATCTGCAAATCAATTTAGGTTTATTTTATATTTTTTGTGTGTTGGGGAGTGCAAATACCCGTATGTATATAGAAGGGATCTACACTAAAAACTATACTTACTATAATGAAGTACCGACATAGGTAGTTAATGCAAGTTTGTCGTGATTAACACGCTTGTTTTAAATATGCAAAGTAAATTCTCATCATTTCCATATATAGTCACATTGCAGCCCTACTATGTGTATATGGTGTTAGGTAGGTGTAGTTTAATTAGGTAGGAAATTTACATTATTAGCTGCCTACATTTTGATCATAAAAATATTTGAGAGAGGTTATGGTGGCTGATTTTAATTTGAATCGGTTCATTTCAGTTTTGTTCATCCCATTAAGTTTTGACGGTATAATATTATTATTGCCGATGTTGGTGTTTTTGTAAGGGGCTCTCCTTCATAAAAGTCAGGTACATATCAGCGCAGCGTTCAAAAAAACTAGATTTAAGTATAAAAGTCAAATAAATAGCTAGAGACAAACTTCAGAAGTCGAGAGAGGCTGGAGTCGCATCAAAGACAGAGAAAGGAGAGGAAAAGAGATCTTTTGCTTTTCATTCTTTTCTGCTAAGCAGCAGAATAAAATTGTGAATGGACAAGACAAATTAGTTGAGATTTTACATTTCGAAGTATGTAAGTATTACGACGGAATTAATTGAGTTGTGCATACCCAGAAGACGCATATATTTTTATATGCTGTACAATTAGAGGGAAATATAATTATATATAAACGAGAAACCTGTGTTCGTGTTGTTCCGTGTTGAGATCAGCCTTATAGTTAGTTAGTTTCTGTGTGCTTGGGTGCACTTTGTATTCTGTTCTGTATTCTGCAATTAGTATTGTGAGCGAATCCACGACTACTCTATGTAATAAGACTGTTCATACAGTCTCAATAATCAAAGGAAGGATTGTAGCGGAATCTGAATTTTTTTTTGGGTGGATGTTCTGTTGCAGGCTGAGCTTTTGCTGTTGTTAAGTGTGTTCATGTTCATTATACTTACAGCAAGCAGAGTTGAAAGCCGTCGTCCTGAGCATGGTTAAACTTTAAAAAGATAGACTCAAAGTGGTATTTACATATCTATTTTTTTGTGTTTAAAGTTTGTCTGTAGAGAAGGAGTTGCCGAGGATTAACTATATAGAGACATTATTACAGTGGATTGGATTGGTTTGAATTGGAATTGTAATTGTAATGCAAGGTGAACATTGTGTGTGTCTGAGACGAAAAGGAACCAGTGCGTGAAATAAAGCTGTCTCTCTCTCTCTTTCTGTGTGTGTAGAGAAGAAATACGAGATAATATAAATCATTAGATGTGCTTCAGTCAGTTATCTCCATTATGGTTCAAACCTCTATTTGCGACAGTTGGCCAAGTATTTTATTATATATTTTCTAATTGTGTTATTATGTTAGATTCTGTATGCTAATGTTCTTTCCTCTACACTCACTCACTGACAAGTTTCAAAGCTGTAAAAAAAACGAACACATTTAAATTAAACTAAATACTCAATACAACTCGAGTACTGCAGCTAAAAGCTTATGGCGATTGAATTGTTTTATTTTTATTGTTGTTAGTGTTGTGTCGTGTGAGTTTAGCGGTAAGTGAGTTTTGTTGTAGACTGTCATACAGTGCAGTACAGGCAGAGGATTTAGAATTTTTGCTTTTTTTATAAGTTGGTCTTGGTATTTTACTCCGCAAGTTTGGCGATGCTGATGTGCAGTTACATTCACACTTATTAGTTTTGATAGTTGTGTGATCATCTGATAGTAGATAGCACTCTTATACTGACTGGTGAGTAGTGAGTGAGCTGAATCTTTTAGTCGTATTTAGTTTGTGTGCTTTGAGTGTTTGTGCGTGAAATTGTATCTGGTTCTGTTCTGTATCAGAGCTCACAGCTACCTACTCTATGTGAATCTTTCTTGGTTTGGTTTGGTTTATTTGTTTACTATTTTCAAAAACATACGCAGCTGACAACTGTAGACTCTCTTGACGTGTAACAACAACTTTGGTTCATAAAAATTACCATTTGTGCAGTTTTTTCTTATAATAAGAGTAATACATTCTTGACTATTTGTGATTGAAATTTGTGATTTTTGGAAAGTTTGACTTGCCATTGTATACTGAATATTTTGTCGTACTAATAAGTGCTGAGTTGGGCTGGATATTAATATTGACTTCAAATAAATAAAAACATAACTAATGCCCATTAAAATGGTGGCTACTGCAGGAGGTGGAGCCGGCAAGATTCCTCGAGCGCGACAAACACTACTGAATCCACAAGCAGTCAAGTTAGAATCGGTAGGAAGTAATGACACTGAGGAGAATATGGAGGTAACTCCCCATGTCAATGGAACATCCGTAGGAGGGACGGTAACGCGTGACACAAATCAGATGGGACCGCCAGCTTGTAAGACTGATGACAAATGTAAGAATACTACTGCCTTCTTTTACACTTTAATTTTAGTAAATGCTTTTGAAAAAGGCTATAGGTGTGGTGTGCTCAAAATGTATACCTGCATACGGAAATGTGATTTCAATAATATATTAGTCAATGCATACATTTTTTAATTACCATTTCATAGCTCGTAGACGGAGTAATGTAGTAAAAGAAGTTGAAAAATTGAAAAAGAATCGGGAAGAAAGACGTTTGCGACAAGCAGAGATCAAAAATGAAAAAGAAAATCTTATGAATCTAGATCCTGGGAATCCGAATTGGGAATTTATCTCCATGATAAGGTAATTTTAATTTTTGATACGATTTACTTGTATGCAACTGTTAGTTATTAGTCGTGAATGTAATCGTTTGAGTTTCTTTTTTTCCTAGCTTGTAATTTCTTTATAAAATAATAGGGCGTTAGAAATCCTGGTGTGAAAAGAACGTTTATTGAATGCATTATTATAAGAACATCGCTTCTTTTTCGTGCTTGAAAATGTGAAAATAGCGAGCATGTTATTTGGAACTTGATTTTTTCGTGTGGCTGTTTGCAAAAGGATATTTATTCAATGCGAAAATTTTAATTTTTGTTTGAAGTTGCTTACTATACAAGATTTGGTTGATCGATCAGTTTTTGCATTGTTATACTACCTAATTAGACGCATAGATTGCGATTCCCTTTCCGCACTGTAATAGATACTGCAATTTTAATTTGCAAGGGTAAGTCAAAGGCTGCTGGTGAGGGTTAGCAGCATTTTAAGTATCACCTGAATAATCATAATGCTCCAAACTTGATGATCAAGGATAGTTGATAGTATTGGCGTCTGTGTTTATCCAACCGTAAATTTTATTGGCTTTTCTGATGCAATTTGTGTTTGAGGTGAATTTGTTGTAATGATATTAGTATTGTAGTAGAAGCAAGGGTGTATCGAGTTGTGGTCTTCAATATTATTACAATGACATTCGTATTAGTCGTGAATGTTAGGCTATATTTTTTATTGCGATCGCTATTTTATTTCATTTAATTGGTAAGGTTGACTGATACTCTGTTTGAGTTTGGGAATGAAGTTCGGTTAGGGAGAATCGGATGTGACAACTACCACATCATAGACATCGTCAGAATGTAACACATATGTGGGGAGTACATCAGGTAATATATATGTAAGCAGTAGTCGAATTAGTAGGTATATTTGTCTATGTATCTATATCTATTACGTGTTATTTTTTGTTTCTCCGTGTCGGAAACAATTTAAATATTTTTGACGTTTTTTTGACGAAAACACCAGCTATTGTAGGCTACATACCTACTGTATATAGGTATTAATGTATTTGTAGATGTTGTGTGTGTATGTCAGCGGCAATGATGCATGAGGGAAGGAACAAAGCTGGATACACAAAGCTAGAGTTTGCGGTTCTGTTGTTTCTGGCTTCCCTTGTATGTAGTTTGATAGCTTTTCTAATGGTAATGTTATATATTGATACGTTTTCAACAAGGACTTATTTGTAATTGTTTTTATGTTTGCAGAGAGTATCGCCATAATTTAGAATTCAATCCTTTGAGAGACTCAGATGCTGTAGAAGATCACCAAATTACTGTATGCGTTCGGAAACGGCCTATGAATAAGAAAGGTAATGGCAAGGATTTTTTATTGTAGCTGTGACCGTAACGTATTTGCATACTATGCATGCAGTCATTAGTATACTATCCTCAACATGTTTTACGATAAAACCAGCAAGGATGTTTCAGTGCAACATAGGCTGACTGCATTCTTGACTTTTTGACCGCTGCTGTTGATTTGTACTTTAGTTTTCAACGATTTTATTCTCGTAATATTTTTACAGCTATCTGCGTATAAATTTTCCCGAATATGTAATTTCTTTAATTTATTTACCTCATTTTCCACACGGAAGTTATAAAAAATGGAGTATGTTTAAAGATTTTTTTCAACAGTTAGTAGTTTTTGTGGGGTGAGAAGAGTTGATGAACGATATTAATAGTAAGAATTTTAAATAGTGGAGAAAGTTGGATGTTGCATTCGATAAAATTATTTTGATGTTGATTTGGCGACATTCATTTAAACGTAGGTAATTGCCTTTTTACTTGCCTTGTTAGATGAAGGGTAGTTAGAGCATTTCAGCTTAGCTTAACTAATTTTAATTTTTGTGGTAAATTTCTTCTATTTAATGACACTTCCTTGTAATTTTACAAATTTACAATTTATCATGTAGAATAATGATGTCGCCATGCAAGGCACCTTTTACATACATACGTACTAACTAGTAAGTGCTGACTGTACTGTCATTTTGTTGTGGCTGAAAAATTAATCCTTGAAGAAATTTTATAAAAGTAAAGACAAGTAGTATGTACATAATTATGTGAGGTTAGTAGATTCTTGCGGATTCTAGTTGACTAGTCATCAGTCAGTGCTTGTGGTTATGTTTTAACTGCTATATAGTGGTACGTGAAAACTGAAAACGCAAGTATACTATTTATGTATATATACCTTTGTGGGAATGCGAATGCAGTGGTGTTGCTTCTTGTGCAGTGATTTAATGCCGTTTTTTCTTCCCTGAAACAGAGTTAACAAGGAAGGAAGTTGATGTGATAACTGTGCCTAATAAGAATCAGATCAGTGTACATGAGCCGAAGCAAAAGGTTGACTTGACGAAGTACCTAGAGAACCAGCATTTCCGCTTTGACTATGCATTCGATGAGAGCTGTTCAAATGAGATCGTTTACAAGTAAGGAGTATTGGGTTTTTCGATTCTCTAAAAATGTAGCTAATAATGTCTCTGGTCTGAATCTAAAGCGTAGTGTTTTTCACTGCACTTTTGGATATCTGTGCCGATTTAGCACTGAAATGATGAGCAACTTGTCTCGAATTTGATTCTTTATTACAAAGAATATGAAGCTTGCCAAAAGGATACTGATTTATTGTGCTAATAGTTCTTTTAGTTGTAGTACAAAACAGTTTCTTATTCTAGAAGGTAGGATGCTGTTTTATCGTGTGTTTCGAATACTTCCAGGTATACAGCCCGGCACCTGGTTCAGACCGTTTTTGAAGGTGGAATGGCCACATGTTTTGCATATGGTCAGACCGGAAGTGGAAAGACCCACACTATGGGTGGAGATTTTAATGGGAAAACTCAAGACTGCCAGAAGGGTATCTATGCCATGACGGCAAAAGATGTGTTTCGATTCCTCAAGTCTCCACCATATAGGACCTACAATCTTAGTGTGTCTTGTAGCTTCTTTGAAATCTACAGTGGCAAAGTAATTAGATTTTTCACTTTTCCATCGTCCTCATGACCTGCTATTTTAATTGTTATTACTTAATATTTTATTGGAGTGTATATTCTTGGATATTTTTATCACAAGTTAAATTCTAATGTAATAAACTAAAACAGAGCTTGGTATGATAAAATTATAGTTGGATTAGAATTACAGTAATAATATGCTATTCTATAAGCTGTTACTTACTTGTTGTAATAGTAGTAGTGTTCATTGAAAAAAAATATTTTTTTGTTTCTATATAGGTGTTTGACCTCCTGGCACAAAAAGCCAAATTACGAGTTCTTGAGGATGGAAAGCAACAAGTTCAGGTGGTGGGTCTGACGGAGAGAGCCGTGGACTCTGTGGAGGAAGTATTGAAATTGATCCAGTTGGGTAATGCTGCTCGTACCTCTGGTCAGACATCAGCCAATTCAAATTCCTCTCGTTCTCATGCTGTATTCCAGATCATCCTACGTCAGGGACCTGGTCGTTTACATGGAAAGTTCTCTCTTATTGACTTGGCCGGGAATGAAAGAGGCGCTGACACTTCTTCAGCTGATCGGCAAACGCGTAAGTTTGATTTCAAAGCTACAACATGTAGAACGAATAAAATACCCCAATATATTTCATAGTTTATAATTCTATTGTTCGGGGTTTTCTAGGTATGGAAGGTGCAGAGATAAACAAATCTCTGTTGGCTTTGAAAGAATGTATTAGAGCACTAGGAAGAAAAGGCGCTCATTTACCATTCCGAGCAAGTAAATTAACTCAAGTTCTTCGTGATTCCTTTATTGGAGAAAAGTCAAAAACATGCATGATTGCCATGATAAGTCCTGGACTGAGTTCTTGTGAACATTCATTAAATACGCTTCGCTACGCGGATCGAGTCAAAGAGTTGGCCGCTCACGATCCCATGGAAGTCAAAATGTCTGCTGTCACTGAAGATGATGTCGAGAACATGGAGAGTGAGAGTGATCTAGCTCAGCTACGATCGTTGAACGTAAGATTTAGTAACCTAGTCTTGATTTTATTTAATTATCTGAGTTTAGATTGCAGTAACTACAGTATCTGTAAAAGATAAAAGAATGTAACATAATTGAACATTTACATAGGTAAATGGCTTTATTGTCAAGTATGTCAGCATAACATGGTGGTTTATGTCAATAAATATTTGATAATTACCATTTTAGGAAGGAGAGATGTCTGGCGATATGCTTACGTTTCATGAAGCTATTTCGAAACTGCAAGAAGCGGAAGAAGACATGGTCGAGTACCATAAGTTAATCGTTGATACTAATACCCGGTGGCTTCAGCAAGATAAATATCTCCTTAATAATACTAATCAAGTTGAATACGATCAAGAAGGTAAACTTTATATGTTTGCACTAATATTTATATAGTATGTATTTCTCTAAAAACATAATAAGTGGTTTGGCAATGTAAGTAACGACATTGTAGATGCATGTAAATGATAAATAAACCTACGATTTTTTTGATTTTGTAGTTTACACTGTCCAACTGGATGAATTGATTCGAGAGAAGATAGCAATGTTGACAGAGCTACGTCAGAAAGTTGGTAAATATCGGAACATGTTGACAGAGGAAGAAACTGTGTCGAAAAAGATGACGAACGGAACACCTAATGCAAGACGATGAAACGGATGAATTTACCTAAACTTATTATTATTGTATGTATCCGGAACGGCAGTCCAAATGTTCCCGAACTGTCATCAGCATCAGCCGTGATTGCGATGAATGATAGAATACCTATGAATTACTTAATAGCATGTACCATTATTAAAATAGATTACCAATTTTATTTCTACTTCGTACCACAAAATAACTATCAGCGGCAAACCAAAATCGATTACTGTTGATAACTTAAGTATCAGCGAGCATATTCTAACTTAGATGGCAAAGCAAAATATGTCGACACAAATTTGAGGAATAATGAGAGATATTAAGTGTTTTAAGCGTTGGTATTATGAATAGCAGGACGAAAGAACAAAAACAGGCAGAAAATAACGCTCCGGATTATAAAGCTTATTTATTATACCTTAACGTAATAAGATTTATTAGTGAGTACTTTTTATACTGATTTCGTCATTTCATTTTATTTTAAAACACATTTACATTTTAAGCATTTTAATGCGGAGTTCGATCGTCGATATGATATTATACTAATTTCGTCACACATAATTTCTTTAGCCAATCCAGGATTGGTAATCCTGTAATATTACGAAATCACTCATATTCTACCACAGCAAAGTAACTGTTAAAATCGTTAATCTACTAGCTAAACTAATCACGAGAGCAGTGTACGAGTGTACCGTAGACATACAGTGCACACCACCTGACACTACCATTTAATATTCCAAATCTATATTATACTTTACAGCTATTAGGGATATTATTAAGAAATTAAGTACCCCTCAAGTGTCAAGTCAGTCAATGTTAAAGGAGAAAGCCAAGACGTATCTTTAAATTCGACTCCGTGTATATTATGTATTATAAAATAATAAGCTAACGTGCTCCTGGAACCCAATTTTTAAATTGACTCAATAATTCATTTCGTATACTAATTAATATAATTATCTATTGTCAACTTTTATTAGGATTCAGAGTGGTCCTCCATTTGATAGAATTAAAAAACTGCTGTTTTCCTTGCTTGTGTTTTCAGTGACTGTACAAAATATATTGATTTGCAATTCAATTTTTTTGTACCATTAATTTAATTTAAGTATCTTTGAATACCCCTTTCTTTTAGTATTCGAATTCGGTAGTTGTTCGGTTTCGGTAATTAGGTATTAGTTATTGTAACATAGGTGTGTAATTATGAAATGCACGACATTTTCCTAAAAGGCTTGATTTACGGGTGTCTAATCTTGCCAGTTTTTATTTTCTACCAATGCTTCACACTGCGTTTTTTGATTTAATGATTTTGCATCATCTTTAACCTTTAAAGATCGATCCAACAAGTGAGTCACACACACCAAGGTATAATTTAAACAATATTTTAATAAAATAATAAGAATGAAATATTACCTGGATATAATCAATGACATTGTTCAGATTGTTCAGGTATGTATGTCAACGCTAATTTTAACATGTGTGATTGAAGTTGATTTAAAATGTTAAGTACACTTAGGCTATCTAATTTAATAAGAAAGGAATTCGACTAAAGTATAACTCAACTACCTGGAAGCTATACATGTAGTAATGCCCACTAATTATATATTAAAATGTAATGTATTGATCTCTAATATAAGAGGAGAAAATAAAACTTTGTTGGCATACAACATGTCACACAGACCAGGCTAAGCGTCATCTCATGTCAGACCATAAATAAATGAACATGAAATGCAATATGTTGGTTAAAATTTCTAACGATTGTAACCAAACTACCATCACTACTACTAACGTATGTATTGATATTTAAATCCAAGAAACTCTCTCTATCTCTCAAAGCAAAGCATTTACCTTAGTATGTAATTTACTTCACTATTAATTGTAAATTTCTACCCGCTAATTTATCGTCTGGATCGGAACGAAAAATATTGCTTAGTATGTAATGTAACTCGTAACTCATTATTCTACTTATTAGCCGTACATTCAATGAACCCGGATAGAAAGATTTCGTATTGTCATAAAGCTTAAGGCCGTCTGTAGCGTACCTATCTAATATTAGCGGTAACAATTATCGTGAAAGTTGTCAATACCGTCAGTTCGTTTTCTCTTTTTTTGTACGTGTTTTTTCTAACTCTTTTGTACTTGGTCTCAACCATATAGAAATAATAATTAGGTATGTAGGTCACCGCTAAACATCTCACCACAACCATAACCATACGACACCATAGTCACGTAGTACTGTAGATTGATGAAACCGCAAAGGGTCCTAATTAAATAGGATCATAATCATAAGTGTCAGGGTCATGTTTTTGAAATCAAATGAAAATCTTTAATAAAAAATATTGCGGCATATACTGGCAAGGCCAGTGCTGTGATCTTTGATTTTCCTGTATGTATGACATATTTCATCTTTTCGCATTTCAAGCTTTTTCGATAAGTTCTCGACTGAGGAGCTCACAACGTTTTTACTCAGTAATATTAATTATGCTACATGTACTTCTGTATCTATGCAGTCACAAATTACATAAAAAATTTTAGAGTTTAGAGCTTTGGAATTTTTAGGGAGGCGGTGCCGACGTTATTTTGTTCCCCATTTTTTGCAGTTCTCCAACCAAAGTTGTAAATCATTAATTATTATACATATATATAATGTAATTATAGTATTGTCTAGGTACTACAATTAATGAATGATTCTACATAAACTTTCTGTAAAAATAGATCGTGAAAATGGTATATTAGTTAAGGACGAATGCAACTGTTAAAGTTGTCACTAATTAATATTGATATAATCATTGAATTTACAGTTTTAACTATAAAAAATGGGTTGTTCTAAGGAAATAAATAATATTGTGAAATAATTAATCATAATTAGATGTAATGTAAGCAGTAGCAATGCAGTACAGAAAGAACCCATGAACTGATCTTGATTTATGAATTTATGTAGCATATTTACGTAATGAACAATGACCGCAAAATATTATTGTCAACCTTAATTTTTAATCTTGGTAGTGTTAATGTATTCGTAATGGATAGTAACAATTCGCAAAGATCGAGGTCAAAAAAACATTTTACTGTAAAATAATATTACATGCACAGTAGGTTTATAAAAAAAGTGAACCTCCGCAATCTACGCTCTATCGGATGCAGTTTTTTTAAAGTGAATTTTCGAAATTTATGAAGTGTATTAATTGCTATTTATAAAAACAACAGGTGTGAGTACTTACAGCTTTGTGAAGAAACACGCTTCTGTGGAAGACCGTTTACTGCATAGCTAGATTTCTAGCTTGAGATCTTCTTCCTATAATATGCATAGTTAAAATTAATTACATTAATAGCATTGCTGGTCAAGTTTTACTGTAGTAGAGAGAAATGAAATATTGAAATGGAAAATAAATACTTACTTTATTACTTGGATTCAATTAGAGAAAGCTAACGTAAATTACGAAAAATATATGTTATTGTATGTATAATTAAAGAAGTGCGATGACAAACGCGAGTTAAGATTGTTTCTTATTATCATTAGTTGACGTTAACCATGCAAGCGTTTCGTACAATAATGTGAAATACATTTTCATGTTGTTACCAAGTCACTGTGTCTGGAGGTAATTGGTAACAATTAAAATAGCGCTATGGCTTTAACAAAACCTTACGATATCATCAGATACTCTTGCTAAATATTTATCCTACCTACTACTACTACCTACTTACTGACATAATATAAAGTACATCCTAAAACATACATAGGTACTTAGGTATTTCGTTATCTCTTTGCTTTTTTTTGCACTCATCGAGCCAAATTATGCACGCATAGTATTTAAACCAATTAATTGGTAATATTAAAATTTTTTGCATGAAATTGTATGCACGTCGTACTTATGTCTAGTTAGCCTTTTAAACAACATAAAATAATTTCATTACTATTCATAATTTACCATGAGTCTTTTACTTTGTTCTTTTATAATTTTGTCATTTCATAGTTGTTTTTTTTTATTTCTGAATTATAATTTCGTACTTTTGTATAGGTAATTTTGTTTTGATAGCAAAATTAATTGTGACTTATTTTTAGACTAACTCGCATTATGCATAGGTTCGCATTTTTTAAATAATTTTTTGCATCATAATTAGGTTAGCATTATGCAAGGGAAAGAAATACCAATTGACAGCGCTTAGGTTTCAAAACTTAGACTTTAAATGCATGAAATCTAATTTGTGAACTGGGTTGTCTTGGATGAATGATGTCTGAGCTTTATTGTTTCTACATATATCTGGATTTGATGGCCTAGAATATGAAAAACTGTTAATCATAAATTTTAACGAAAGAAAGCTGTAACCTGTATAAATCATGAATCAATTAATATGTTACTTAAGTACGTACGTGTGAGCCGAGAAGCTGCATGATGCACCTGACTAAGCAACAGCGTGTGTGGATCATTATTTTTATGTTATATTTTGAATCAGAACTAAGAATAGCAAAGCTCCACATACGTTGCTATGTAAAAAGCTAAATTACTACTAGTAGCTAAGTACTAAAAAGTATTCTATGTACTACATAATTTTGGTATAAACCAATTAATATAGGATCTTAACTATATAAAAATAATTCACAAATTGTGGTGTAAAAATTAAAATTCTATTGAATTTCGTTAAAGTAACAATATTATTATTAGAAACAAAATCAAAAATTACTTCGGAAAGTAAAAATAACTATTATGCGGACTAAGTAGCCCTAATATAAGTGTCAATTGTCAGTGTAATGTATTTTAGAGTACCAGATGATATTCCCATATAAATAGTCTAGAGGAAGACTACATATTATTATGTAATTAGTGTACTGTGACGAGACTATAAAATAAAGCAACTGCACATTTTAAAAATATGAATAATCTATATAGAAGAAGAATTTTGAACGTCTAGAAATACATTCATATATTAGAAATTAGCTCTAAACTCTAAATACTTACCTAAGTAGAAAATATAAAAAAGCTTGTAACTAGGTTATGTGAAGTCTATACGCTAGAGCTGTAGCCTTGCATTGGTATGTAAATCGCACTGTAAGTAAAAGGTAAAGCTACTATTTAGCCTAAGAAATAAAACACAAAAGAATCGGATGATGATGATTGATTTTGTTAAGAATATATTATATTGTATGAAATCAAAAATATAGACATCAAGATTCACTAAAATAATTAGTAGATAATCTGGTGGCAAATAACTAGAGCTCTTTCGTTTCGTCAAGAAACTGAAGAAGCAATATGAAAAATAAACTATACATGATCTTACTTAATTGTTTCACTTATTCCCCGTATGCATAAATTCCAAACAACAGTAAGTACATACTGAATGGCATATATTTACTGTTTTAATTAATTGCTGAACATTTGAGCAGAGGCATAGTGACATAATTGCATATAGTAACAGAATTGTATTGTAGAAATTATTCAGTCTCAAATCAAAGCACACAGCACAGCACAGCTTTTAAAGATTCTGCTTAATAATTATAGAATTATTCGTCAGACAAGATTTATTTATATTTTCGTAAGTAGATTAAAGAGAATTTATCATTAATTTATATAAAAATACTAGCTTGAATATAGAATTCTCTAAATTCAGGATATCTATATAACTATTTACTTGTTTAATTTACGGTTTTGGCTTTTAGATTCAGAAGACAGATTATATTTTGATAGATATTTCCTGCATACAATGAGAAAAGGTAAAGTTTTTATTTGAACAGATACAACAACATCTGTACTTTTACCTGTCAACAAGCAACAAGCTGTGACAAGCAAATGCATATTCTAGTCAAGAAGGAACTTATTTTTTCTACCTATTTAATGTAATTATATAATTACAAATAATTTGCATAAAAGATAAGAACACCGACGTGTAACCTAATTTTTAATACATCAAGAATAGCAAATTCCTGCGTGTTTCATCCTAACGATATAAAGTAAATATTTCATTTCATTTTCGTGATATAAATAAATCTAGTAAATACATACATGTATAAGACGTGAAGGCTGCTATTATCACAAGAAATACTCCGCGTCCATTAATCGTATAAATATTTAGGTGGTAAAATACCAAAGTATCGAACCTGTGACAAATAGTATAAACACATACGAATAATATATAAATGACGTGGAAACGTGTTAAAAGATACACTGTGCAACGTAGCGACTCGTGGAATACAAGATTACACGAAATCCAAAATAAAATACGCCTTCTCAAATACAAAATAAATCATAAATAAGCTATATCATACCCGGTGTGTGGAATCAGATCAAAATTTTGCAAAAATCAATCAAAATATAAAACAAGGCGCTATATAAATACTTTACATAATCATATCATATGATTACATATCACCATCACGTCATTCTAGGTACAAAACGTTCACAAAATAAATTATCTTGCTGCAAGGATTTATGATTATGGTAAGATTAAGGGTGGCCAAAAAAAATAGTAAATTTCAACGCAAACCATATTATAGTAACTACGTGCAAATAATTAACCGGAGATAAACATAGGCATAGGACGACATAATAAGTTTAAAACTTTCAGCTCCGAGTAACGTACCAGATGAGGCAGCACTACCACCGACAGCAAAAATGCTTCGTGTTATAGCCTCACATATAGCCGAGGTTACATATTCTACAGCGTGTAATAATTTATTGTAATAATTGTATTCATAAAATATATATTTAAAAAACTAAAGGTCAATCTTCTATAGAACTTTCGACACTTTCTTGTGACAAAGGTGCTGCGGATTTGAACCCAGAACCCGCATTACTTTCTTGACTCTCTTCGTCTATTATATCATTTTTACTGTTGTAATTATCAATTATAGTTTTCACTTTTTCCTTTCCAGGAAAGTTATTATTAATCTTGATATCTGCATCGCTTTCGCTCTCAAATCCGCTTTCAGAATCAGAATCGGATCCTAGCAACTGTATCTGACTCAGTTCTCTCGTAGCCCACAAATACACATCCACAGTTTTCTCGGTACAATCCGCAATGAATCTGATAAAAGGACGAATATCCCCTTTATTAGCAGTGTCTAAATGAGTATAGTAGAGCTGGCGATCTTGTTTTCGAATGATAACCGGAGGATAGCCAGCTTGCATGAGAATCCAATTCATGAGTAAACGACTTGTTCTCCCATTCCCGTCCGTGAATGGATGAATGAAGACTAGCTTGTAGTGAGCAATAGCTGCATAATGTATGGGATGAAGTTGGAGAGCTTCTTCAGAATTTAACCACTGGATGAGCAGTTTCATATTATCTGGGATTTCATTCGGTTTTGGTGGCTTATGACTTCCAACATACACTTGTGTCTGTCGGAAGTGACCAGCTTCTAAAGGTTCTACAAATCCCATTAAATGCTTATGTATACGAAGAATATCTTCAACAGCTATCGCTCCAATCCGGTGAACAAGGCTTGAATTGATAAATTTCATTGCAGCATCTAAACCTAGAATTTCATTGTGCTCAAGAATCGACTTCCCACCAACAGCTAAGCGAGTTTCGAGGATCGAACGAGTTTCCGATAAAGTCATCGTATTCCCCTCAATTCCGGCAGTGTGATAGAGATGCTGAAAGTAAGCTTCCTTTTTAACTCTACGAAGGGCATTGCTCGACTCTGGCATTTGGATAAGGATGTCTCGTTTTTCATCAATTCGAATGAGTCGACGTTCATCTAATTCTTCGACGACTGGTAAGGTACGCTTTCGATTTGTAAGGGCTTTCGTGTACCTTGGAGCATAAGCAAGGGCTTGGACATACAGTTGATCAGCCATAAGATAATCTTGGCGAGTTTCAAAAAATTCGCCATAATTAGTGAGGATGTCTGGATGGCGGGGACAGAGTGCCATCGCATGTTGAAATAATTTTTGAGCTTTTGAGAACTTCCCGTTTTCTTTCATTTCTAATGCTACGTGAAGAGCGCTAATTGCTTCCAGTTCTAAACCTGAAAATCAAAGTCAAAATACAAATTAGTAACACATAAAATTAGAGCAATTCAATTTTCTTGGCATGTTTGATGTAACTGGTGCAAAGTATTCACAGTTATGTACCTAATGGGTTATCTCCATCGCACTCTGCATCTGGATCGACTTTGATCCCCAAACCACTGCCCAGCTCAATGTACGAAATAAGTACGTCAGGATCTGCAATCTGCAAATGTTCAACTTGGGGAAGAGGTTGAAATACTTGCTTTCGACTTGTATACTCGTTACGTAAAAACCCTGCGAATAGGGCACACAAAACCCCCATGAGGAATACTGATGTCAGCAAAAACGCATTCATTTTCTTTCGTGATATCCGAATGTAATCTACTGTTTGACTGTGTTGTTCACTTGCACCACTTGTACTTCGCTTTCTGTGTTTTATAACTTTTGGATTATTCAAATTATTTATAGTATTTAAATTGTGTAGAGGATTAATTTTAGATTTAGGCGAAACATTTTCAATTAGCTGTAACTCTAGATTTAGATTTAGGGTGTCATCATATGGACATGAGGACAAGGATACGGAACGTGAGCGTGCGCTTACTTTCATCCCACCTCCCCTCCCTGAGAACCAGTTGACCATTTTTAAGTACCACAACATTTATAAATTAGAAGTTTTCGGATTACGTTATATTTCTGACTAATTCAAAACTTAAATATCGCCAAGTCGGTCATATACTAATGGTCAGTGTGGACTCCAGTGTTAAATTGGAATGACTCATATTTGCCTCATACCAATTAGCAGCACGACATATGAAAACTATGAAAATTGTAGTTAAACCTTATATTTGACAGTGTGGAAGGTTCATAAACAAATATTTATTTTTGACTTCACTGAGCTCTATCCCCCATCCTTTTTCCTCTGTACATGTTGCAATTGGATTCATTTAAAAATCGCACTGACTCGCTGAACTTAATATCAAACAGTTAATTTTTTCTTCACTGTGTCTAGTGTGACATTAGTGCACATTAACATTAACACTTAACACATGATTTCCAATATTTCACTTTAAAAGGTTGCGTCAGTGCCAGTCTGTTTAAACATCTTTGTGAAAGCAGAACATGCAGAACAGAAGAATATGTCACGCGTTGAGGGCCTGCTTTCTTTTTACTTGTTTGAGTAGAAGTTTTAGTAATCGTTTAAGTTAGTGATTCGATAGTTGCATGTTCTTTGATCGTGGGCGTGTTACAGTCAAAGAGGGTATAATTATAGCCCACGTAGCTATACACAGAAATGGGTTACAGGTCACAGATGATTACTCAATGAAGCCGGATTGAAATCAGGAAGCCAATCTAAATAGCCAAAATGAAGGATTAATTTAGAATTTATAGACTAAAAGTGAAAGCTCAAACCAAATATCACAAAGTAATAATTCACAATTAAAATAGCAGCATGAAATAGTATTTTTTAATTTTGGTACGTACAACCAACATTAAATGTGATATGTAACTGGATGGACTGGCATAGCTAAAAATCAAAAATGGTTTATTATAATATTGAATATTATAATGACGTCAGTTCTGCACGGAATTTGCGACTAATTATTATTCTATACTTTTCATACCATGCAGGAATTGCAAGTATTGCAACATCCAACATCGATTTCCAATAAATTCTAAAGAAAATAAAAAATGAAATCAAAAAAATCTCACCAAAAGTAGCCTTTTTAGCCTCCACTTACTTAATGGAGTTCCAATTTCACTAGGGCACAAAATTATAAAACGGTATTTCTGGTATTTCAATAATCACGAAATCACGAATTGAATGCAGACCAAATGTAGGGCAGGTCGAAAACAGTAAATTATCAATTTGCAATTTCCAATGCAAATACTGTGGTGAAATGTGCAAAAAAATGTGCCAACAAATATTGCTGCTTGCTTGCTAGTGCTACACTGCTACAAGTTTTGCTGAATATTATTAACACCAACAACCAAAGGAACTGAAGTATAAGCGATTCGACTGGCTGCGGAAGCTGTCTGCTAAAACGTTGAATGTACTAAAAATAACTGCAGTTTTAGGTTTAGCAGTTCGTGTTCTTTAAAGAATATCTGATGAGACAGTGCTGTGGAAGCACTAAATACATTCGCTGGTGTTATCATCGTAATAAAGTAGAAGTACTACTGACTTCTAGGTACTAGGTAGGTACTTTAATACTACAGTTACTGTACACCCTACCTGTCTATATCTGTACTGAATACATAATAATATGGCCTTGCACACGACTGCAGTCAAGTCAAATTGTTGAAGGAATTTACCTGAATCAAAATGACAGAATGAAATTCTTTAGAAAAAAGTAGCACCAAATTCCAATGGATTAGACCCACGTTAGTTTACCGCGAAGCCGCAGACAACGGCGGTAATTTTGAAATAATTCACATGTTGGATTTTAGCCTATTTGCCTTTTGTTTTTACCTCGTGGTGCGGTAGAGTAAAATAAAGTCAACCTGAGTTGGTTTGGGTTTGCTGGCTGATTGCTATTTATTCCATTATTCCAAAATCAAAAATTGTTTTCAGGTAGATTCACTAATATTTGTCATTGCTTTGTTGATATTTGGTATGGTATAATAATTGTTAAGCACTAAAGAACTTAAATAAGTAGTATTGTAATTAATTGTCGTGTTGTGATCTCGTAGGTTCACTGCTGGCGATAAATCCGATAAAATTATTCTGCTCCATTCTGATCGTTTTCAGTAAACATGGTGAATGAAGTTGCTGATGTGGAATCGACGAAGCGTGGTAAGAAGAAAAGTAGAAACCTCAAATTGGTGGAAGAAAATGGGGACACGAGACCGACTGAACCGTTGTCAGGGGAGAAAGCGACCGCTACAAATGACGGAGTAAATACTGCTGAAATTAAAGGAGATAATGCAGAGTCTGTTAAAGTTTCCGAAGGAGTTCAACCTGGACCGGGTGATTCTAAGAAACAAGCCTTAAAGGCAAAGAAAAATCGTAGGAAGAAAAAGAAGCTTACCCCAATTGGAAATACTGCATTGGGTACAGATGTTGGAGGCTTTACCGTTATTGGTGATGTTAACCAATTTCGGACCACAACAGTAAGTCATTAGAATTGAAATTCACTCGAATTGCAGCCTAAAACCTCGACACCTGTAATAATTTTTAACCCCACGCGCGTGGTGGAAACTTTTGTTTTGACATTACAAACGTTAGAAAGCTTGAGAATCCCCCCCCCCAGAAATTCACAAAAATTATAACAGGATCCCCCTGACCCTTGCGGGGGGGGGGCGGAGGTTGGGATTTCGTAGGTTTTAGGGCACGGCTCGAATGGAATTATATTGTATGAATGTGTTGGTACTTCTGACATCATTACGCACAACTTATAACATGAAATAATAAATTAAAATATAAAATTCGAAAATTAGGAAAAGAATTTTTAATAATTGAAATATAATGAAGTATTTAATGGAAACGGAGGTATTATATACCTACCTATATATTCTGTAATGACTAATGCCAATAACCTGTCCTTTTCGTTATTTAATTTAATAGGTGAAGCGTGTCTTACCCGATTGGTTGGCACATCCATCGGTCGTATCATGTGATCTTAAAGATAGCACTGTTTCGGTGAATAATTTCAATTTGGACGGTCACTTAGTAAAACTTCTTGAGAAGAATTTCGTTTCTTACTTCTTTCCAGGTATTTGAAAACTATTAGTGCTAGTTCCAGTATTATATGTAATAGTATCAGGTAAAGTTTTGTTATATTTTTAAATTTTATTTTTAGTCCAGCAGCAAGTAATACCTTGGCTTCTGGAAGCTCACAGTCCAAAACTATTTCGACCTTCTGATATTTGTGTTTCTGCTCCAACTGGGAGTGGAAAAACTCTAGCTTACGCTTTACCTATCATCCAGGTGATAAAATAATCTGAAAAAATGACTTGTTTTACTTTTTATTCATTTATCTATTATGTATGCTACAGTTTATGTTATTTTATTAAAATCACATGGGAATGCTTAATTACGTTTGACGTTCTAGATTTTGAAAAACTCAATGTCATCCTCGGTCCGTGCAGTAATAGTTTTGCCTACGGAAATTCTTGCCACTCAAGTTTTTAGTGTGTTTCAAACTTACGTTAAAGGAACAAACCTTAATGTTTTTCTTATGACTAAGAAATCTACCTTCTCAGCTGAAATTAAAGCACTTACAAAAATAGGTTTGAGCATAAATACAGCAAATAGTTGAACTAGCACTGTCTGTCAGTACGATCTATAAAGAAAGAATAACGCTGAGCTTTCTCTAATTTTGTGCGTGTGATTCAAAGTTTCTCATGTAGGGAAAATGCAATCTTATATTTCAATTTTTTGCACAGATTTAAATGGATTGCGGACGTGTTCCTTTGACATAATTATTGCAACTCCTGGAAGATTAATTGATCATTTGGAGCAAACAGATGGATTTGAAATAAATCACCTTCGATTCCTTGTGGTGGACGAAGCTGATCGAACTTTGGACGATCAAGAAAATGAATGGCTTCATAGGCTTGAAGTAAAATTTTGGTCTTACCATAAAACAGGTAATTTGGCCCAAGTGATCCGATAAATTAAATAAACAAATTTGTTTGAGCTTCCGCAGCTAGATAAATCTGTAATTGTACAATTTATTCTTTCTAGATGAAACACTACAGCCGTGGAAATCTCTGCCGCTGAACATAAAATCGATGCCAGCTCATATGAAGGCTTTTCATAAGCTTCTTTTCTCAGCTACGTTATCACAAAATCCAGAGACGTTAGAAAAACTTCACTTATTTCAACCAAAATTATTCACGTCGGTAGTTACGAAGAAATCAAGTGAAAATCCTGACGGCACAGCTACAGAAAATGCCGAGATGCAAGAGTTTAATCCAGACTCTTTTGTAGGGAAATTTACAACACCGTCAGAACTAAAAGAATCATTTGTATTAGTTAAAAAAGAAACGAAACCTTTAGTTTTAACTTACCTCATGTCCCACCATAAGTGGAAAAGAGTATTGTGTTTTGCTAATACAAATGAAGCTACTCATAGACTCTGTCTTTTACTAAATTTGATGGGCGATTTCAAAGTGCGAGAAGTGAGTTCCAAGTGGAGTGCACATGCAAGAGATATTGTCATTAAGCAGTTCGTGCAGGGCAAGGTTGATGTGTAAGTTATTAAATATTGTTCGTTTTATGAAAGGGGGGGGGGGAGTTTAGGTAAATACAGTGTGCTCATAACTTAATTTGTTTCAATCAATATTTCAGATTAATTACTTCCGACCAACTTGCTCGAGGTATTGACATTCCACAGGTGGATTACGTTATTTCATACGACGTTCCGGGTTATACAAAAACTTACGTACATCGTATCGGTCGAACTGCAAGAGGAGGAAGGGAAGGAAATGCTATTACTTTAGTCACTAAAGAGCAGGTACTGCTACTTGTTTTATTGTAGTTCTGATTTTGCTAATACTGTTTAAACACAAAAGATTGTGTGTGGGATAACTGAGTTTTTCTATATTAAAATTATAGCTTGGTATCTACCGCAAGACCATAAAAAGTGCTGGTAAAACACGGGTGGAAAAACTGCAAGTTCGGAACTCTGATCTTCGCCCTTTTGAAGCAAAATTTAAAGGCGCTTTAATAGCGTTGAAAACCAAAATCGAGGTAAATTTTATTTACTTTTCTCTGTAAACGTCATCGTCAGCATTCATTCTTCTAAGCTGAATGGTAAATATATTGTTCCTAACTTTCTAATATCTAGGAAGAAGCTGTCGAAGCTAGTGAGAAGCTGCACGGAAAAAAATCCCGAAAGCGAGCTGCTCCTTCAGTGGCGCTGTCAGATGTTACTGAAGCTGAAGCTGACACAACAGTGAAAATTCCAAGTGAAGCGACTACAGAAATTGAAAACAAATGCGACGAAATCAGCGAAACTCCTAGGAAGAAGAAGAAAAGAAAGAGTGAAAAAGTGGAAAATTGAGTTTTATTTTTATTATTTGATAATTATTAAATATAGGATGTTGACGACGATAAAATACTAAGTGAATAAAATCTGTTCGAAAGTTTCGAATTTGTTATTGACGAATATACACTTTTTAATAAGATTTAAATTAGGTATAGTGTACTTCGCACATGGATCAAATCCTCTAGAACTAATTTAGAGGTAAGTAATGTACATGGCCGGACTGCGACTGGTATTAAATAGTCAACTACTCAAGCGGCCACTAAATAATGAGACAGTATGAATTAAACACAATGAATTTGCATTGTCCATTCTCTTTTTATGATTTATCGTAGGATTTCATATTTTACTTTGTTTATTGTATTCTTCTTCTAGAAAATTCAAAAAGCATTAGTTCATTTACTGTATTTCAAAGCTTACCAGTATTACCCTTTCATTTTACAGCTTGTCCCTTTAGTGTTGATTGTTGATTCCAAAAAAAATAATCTACTTCTATAGTTCAATCAATCATTTCCTATGCTTTAAATTACGTGTTACGTCTATGGGAATATGTGTCAATCCAATAACGCTTTAGTAACATTTCGTCCGATGCAGAAGGGCGCCTTAGAGGAAGCATTTCATTATCAAAGAAACAAGCGTCCATTGCTTGATCTGGATTTATACGATAATCAGACCACGAACTGTTGGAGTTGGTCTCCGAAGTGGTCAATGTGGGGGGCGAATGGATGAGGTGTTGTGAATTTGCGGGTTTATTTATTTCAAACCTTTCTCGCTCTCGTTCCTGGTTTGGTCCTTGACTGAAATTGTTATTGATAGACATCCTGGCCATCTCATTAACAATTTCACGCTCCATTCCTGAGACGCTTGGTAAATGTGCACTGGAAGTGACTTCAGAAGCTCCATTAAGAAATTCCCCGATGCTCGCAGCAGCGTAGTCATTGTCCGTTTCGGACTCAAATAATTCAGGGCGACGTGTTTCATTTATACCAGACTCAGCTTGGGATGTTGACGGGGATACGGCTGAATTATTGAGTAAATTGAAATGATAGTTATAACTGGAAACATTGTTTCTAAAACGAAGGGCAGACATATAAATACTTTCAGCCACTGACGATTTATTGGGGTGACTTCGGGACGTTGATGGAAATGAAGCAACAGGGAGGGATGGGACTTCGTTATTATTATTTTCCTCCAGCATGGGAGGAGGGTACGAAAAATTAAAATGTGAATTCATTGGCATTGTAATCGGTTTTCCAAAGTCAAAGGCTCGAGAAAATACTATTTTTTCTGCCTCTTTCTCTTGGATATTAAATTCTTCTCCGGGTAATGCCGGTACCGGTAGTAGTGATGGTGATGGCAATAAAGGGAATGATTTCTGTGGTTGTTGAAGCTCCAGCGTTTCCGTTGCCTTGTGGCAACTTGAAATTTTAATCAGAGGTGGTTCCTCTAATTTCAGATCGAGTTCAGTGTTTGTGGAGGCTGTTGCAGTGACAGTTAATTGTTTCAGATTATCCACTGACGTTGTTGCTGATGCCTTGTTTTTAATCTCATGCGTGGTATCATCAACTCTAATGTCGGCATTTTCAATTTCATCCTCCTCATCACTGTCACTTTCACCTTCTGAATCTGTGTCAAAATGACGACGGCTGCTGTGGCAAAGGCTGCTTCGGCCAGACACCGATGGGGATCCTTCAGTTGTGAATCCTTCGTCTTCGTCCCCCATATTAGTAGCATCAACATTTGTGAATGGCTCCTGGTTGTGTCCTCCCATTGTGGCATTACTCGTAGGAGATGGGGATGTACAAAGTTTTGATCGGCTGGGGTTTTTGGAAGTTTCTTCGGGAGTTGAAGAATCCACGGCTAACTTTGCTTTGGAATGAGTCATGTATAATGGAATAGGGAGTTCTTTTATTTTTCGGATTAAGGCCGGAGATTCGGGAGTATCACAGTGGGAGGAGTACGAGTAAGACTCGAACTATTAATAGTAATTATTAAATGTCTCTAAATCATCATGATGCATTAAGTATAGATAGATATAAAGTGTTTCAAAAAATTAGTTCAAAAAGTACTTTGAAAACATTTTACACGCTCAAATGTATACTTGATTTGAATTTGATGATTGCTCCAATGGGGAATCCCAGCGCTTTTGGTCCAAGTCTCTTAAAAAATTTGCCGCTTGAGCCATTTCAGACTTATAAAATCTCTAGAATAGAATGATTCAAAATTTTTATATTGTACCTTACATATTAATATTATGTATAATTAACCACAAAAAATGAAGAATTATATAGGATACATTTTTTTTAATACATTAAAGGAATCTGCGGAAGGAATATTTTTCCAATTTCCAAAATTAAGTTCCTGTCTTCCACTTTGTACAGAACTAGAACCATTATCATCGTTTCTACATGCCCCGTTAGCGTTAGCATCTCTATCCCTATTATTACAATGCCCCTCCAGAGAAAGAGCGGCCTTGCTTTTTATTCTCATGGATGGACTCACAGGAGAATTAAAGTGACTACTTCTGGTGTATGCATTATTATTGTTATTATTATTAGGGCTACTTTGTTTGTGTGGGAATGCAGGATTTTGTACGGCTCTGTGTGCTGGTCCAGGCATTTCAGAATAGTCTGGCTCTTGAATTTTATGAATGACTGCATTAAACCTGGGTGTCGCTTTCATTTTTATTATCCGTGCGTTTGCATCCGGGATCTCCTGTGGCTGTTGAGTGAAGGTGTTAGTATTTTTTTGCGCGATTAAACTAGAACTTTGATTATTATTTGGATCAAATTTAGTTGTGTTATGACCATAAGCTTTGAGAAGATCTTTTCGAAGATAAATGGAGTCGTCCAAATCCTGAGATTTCTTGGATCGAATGTTTGACAGTCGAGATAGGATATTATTAATCTAAAATATTATAGTATAAATCCATAGCCATAAATGAGTAATACATACTGTCGGATAGATAGAAACAATTTTTACGGCAAATATATTTAAAAAAATGTATAATCGTATTTACGTGTGGAAATTTTCTTGTAGACTGAGAAACCGGCTCTGTAACAAACTCTTCCGGACGGTTAGATTTAGTTTCTGGTTGAGGATCCACAGATTTATAGGACATTACAGCAGACGGAGTCTTGGAAATATTGGGTGAATTCTGACTTTCAGTTGTGAGGACGCCGGATTTGGGCGACATGCGCGATGGTGATTCACTCTGTTGATACTGATTTTTAGATGTGGGATTCCACTGATTTAAAGAATTTCCCCCATTCCTTGTTTTATTCAAAGTAGGTGAATCCTGTATAATGCAATAAAGATTTTTAGCTTTTTCAGATTCGCATCCTTTTCGTAGATTTTAACATTTTATTATAGTGTGGTTAACTAATGATGTTGTTATTCAACTGTTACAGATTCTTTATCGTTGGTAGGACTGATGTTGCCACCGCCGTTGTTAAAGTTTTGTCGACTCATCTCCCTTCTGTATTTAATTTCTTGGATTATCGTGTCGTCATTTGCCGTGGTATGATTCAAGTCCTCCTCATTTGTAATTGGTAAGTATTTCGTTTTGTTTTTGTCCTTGTAGGATGGGCTCCGTCGACTTTGTAGGAAACAAATATCACAGTCACAGAAAGTACATAAAGAGTGGAATCCAACACAGACACACATAACAAATACAACGCTGAAAAATATTGCCTGAAATCCCAAGAAAACGAAAATAACACAGTTTACTTAAGTTCATCGTATAAGTATGTATGTATGAAATTTTAGTGAGCACATATTATGTACAGCTGTTGCTGCTAACTACTAACTAAAGCTAATTTTGTGAGAGATAATCCATAAGCAGCAGCAAAGACTCCAGTAGAAGCGTCTCTTTCTTCACTACCCAGAAGCGCATCCCGTTGCTTCACAGATTTTATTGACGATTTCTTAATACATTTATTTGCTGCAATGTCCAGTACCTGTATTTACATTATTGGTTTTGAATAGGCGTATATCTGTTGGTTTTAAGGAACAGTATTTACACATTTTTTTTGGAAGGGCATATTATAATTATAGTGACTCACAAATGATGGAAAATGTTCTTCATGGTCCACTTTGGAATTATTTGCGTCACTAGCAACAGTGAGAGACTCACATAGCGGTGTGGCCTCACATAGGTTTAATTCAACATTATAAAAACTTCTAAAACCTGTGTATTTCTCAATGCAATTTACAGGTTTACAACCATTTAAAGGATCTTGGTCAAGGTATTCGCACTTTTTGGCATCAAACTTTTCGATATTTTCTTGGGTATTGAAGTCAATTTTAAACGCAGGTATGTCTGTTGGATTTGTTCCATGAATTCGAAATTTGCAGTATCCTTTGCGATTTAATAGGTGCTAAAATTTTTCACAATGACATATGGTAGTGATTTTTTTAAAACTCAAAATTAAGCGAATCAAAAATTCAAATGAATTATTTGAAAAATAAAATAAACCTTGTTGAGAAAAAAAGCGGTTAAGTTGGAGGATGTAGTTAGTGGAATGTAGTGGGCAAGTCCGCTGTGGACCACCATTGACTAAAAGGAGGCAAAAAGTAATCATAGCATAGCAGCTGCTGTCACATAATTTATACAGTTTGAAAATAAGTGTCTTTTAAACTCCACATAGCATTATTTTTTAACTTACTTCACAATCAAATCCTGATATATTATTGACACCCCCAACAGGGGAAGCTGACTTATTAAACAAAGCTGTGGTTGCAGTGCCATCATCAGCGTGAATCGATGTTTTGTCGTTTTTGAGTTGACAGCAATGAATCATTTCCAGCCTTACAGGAATATTTTTATAATCGGAATCCGTACCACCATTAAAAACTGTGGCTGCTAAAAATTTCATTCTCACGAATTTAGTTAATACTGATAATAAAAAATAAAACTATGGAGAAGGGTTTGACGGGAATAAGCTATGTATATTGTTTGTTTTTTACAGTTGAGAGTAACTTACAAAATACTATAGCCATTGATTTTTGCGAGTACTGTTCCAGTTTTCGCCCTTGAAGAACAAACCTTGATTCACTACTGATTAGGAAGTTCAACACTATATGAATAAGGACAGGCCCTGCCTGTAAGATGAATGTTGTTTTTTGAAAATTCATTGTGAACTGCGATTTTAAATTTCTAACATTTGAATGTGTTTAATTTCCTTTCTTTCGTTTTTGATTTTTAACATTTTGGCTGTAAGATTAAAAGTAGTGCGGTTTTGTTTGAAAATATCTGGTTTTTTATTATTTTACGTTATTTCACGATTTCATTTGAGTTGATGACATTAATGAGATTATTGTTAATAAAAAAACAGAAATGATGACATGGCAGAAAAGTACATATAGTGGTATAGTATCAACATTTTGACATTTGCAAGTAAGTAGGTATGCACACAAGTGTTACGTCATCGCTAAGTTACATTATTTTCCTATTGTTGCAACTTTCAACATAGTTTAATATTTCAAATTGCGGAATGGAATATAAAGTTTCATCTTTATGGACGTTTTTGTGAAAATTAGAGCTCAAAATCTACTATGCAAAAGAACATAATCTATGGAAACTAAATGTGTCAAGCTATGGCGGACATACGTTATATCTAGTTGCGATTTTCGATTTGTCTACAGAAGCGCACATATGTTTTTATATGGAAATTTTGTGCCTTCCTAGAGTCATAAACGAAAACAATGAATTCCTTTTATTAAAATCTAATCCTCAGATGTCTTAAAAAACAACATTTTGATGCAAGTGGTTTTATATTATAAATTCATGAATCCTATTCGTCGATGTTTATTAGCTTCGCTTTTACTTTTGAATAAATAATTATTTTGTGACAATGCAAATGTAAATTAAGCCGGAGTAAATTACAGTGAAATATATTATTGAATTAATTTTTTTTATATTTTTATTACATTTGTATAATTATAAATATTACTTCATCAAATCATTGAAAACGCGAGCCATGGTATCAGCCCATTTCTGATATCCCGCCGTGACGAGGTGAAGCTTATCAGCGTTGAACAAAGCGGCATCTACTACTCCCCAAGAGGTTGCAAATTGGTCGAACATGTCCAAGAAAAAGATCTTTTGCCCATCAGCAAACTTGGAGATTTTAATATTGATGTCTGATACACGAATAAACCAAGTCGCGTCAGTTCTTGGGAGGACTCCCAGTAACAAAATTTTGGATGATGGCAGACGTTCTTGAAGTAAGTCCACGACGGCCCGGATACCTCGGACGACGTCATCCACCGTATTTCCACCATTATTCGTACCGATTTTGAGTACAACCAATTTGGGTGACAAACCAGTCACTTCCCCGTCCGCAATACGGTACAACAGATGTTCAGTTCGGTCACCTCCAATTCCGTAGTTGGCAGCTCCCAAAGGTGAGTATTCCTTGGTGAAAATCGCTTTCCCTGCACCATTCCATCCCGCAGTAATGGAGTCTCCATAGAAAACTACAGAAATGTTGTTCTTGTTGATGACCGTATTTTGTTGGAAGGACGCATGCTGGTTAACCCAGCTGGCATCCGTCTTGTTTTCTGGGATCCATGGGACGGCTGTTTAAAAAAGACAATTTTTTACTAAAGTATACGTAAAATTAAAATCTTGAAAATCGTATGCGTGTGTTATACATAATTGAAAAGTTGAAATATTAGGTAAGTTCCTATAGGAGTAATGGCTATATATATTTGTTCTGTACCTTGGATGCAGGATCCTAGTAAAGCTAAACTAACTGTAAAAAGTAAGAATTTCATTGTAATTGTTGTAAAAAGAGTTCAAAATTAAAACTGGCGAAAAGTGTCAAGTGACAAAACATATTTCTATTCTGACCGTATTTATATGAGCATAACTGAGATTGGGCCACGATTCCACGATAGCTGTCATTTGCGCTAATTTAATATGCTTAATTTTTGATTGATAGTTTTGTCAGTACTTACAATACTGATTTGAAGCCGTAATTGAAGTAATGGCTCTGATAAGTAATTTGAAGCTATCCGCATATCTTCCATATAGTACTACGTCAAAGTTATAATCATTTAGCAATGAAACAAACGATGAGTACTTTACTATATGTTTTAGTTACTGACTTGTTGTAATCTCAAGAGCTTGTCACTTAAGTACTTCCAATGATTGAGCGTGATGAACAGGTTTCGGTCTAGTAAACAACTAGAAACGTTCTAATCAAGTTTGTAATGATGCAAATCTTGACATTATTTGTTATTGAGAATTCAGGTTGATCTAAACGCTAACGGTATAATATGTGCGAGTTCCATAGCTCATCGTTTTACTTTCAAGTTAATTAGTGCGACTTGTACAAACACATTTTTACAATAATTGAGTAAAATTACTGATTTCCGTCGAAATCATTATGTCACATGATTTATTTGAATTCTGGATTGGCATATGGTATATTGTATGTATGAATATGCATGTATGCGTAAAAGTTTAAAAAATGTTAAGGTTTTGAACTTTAACTTTGTATAAAATACTCGGGAAAAGTAAGGTAACCAGTAGACCTGTCGGATAGTGCTGATAACGCCCACGTAAGGTGTGGGGGCCCAATTAACTCAGTGAACTCAGAACGAGGTTTAAAGAAACTAGTGAATACGCTCCAATGGGGCAAACTGTACTTGGCGGACACCGCAGATAACTCGGGATGCAAAGAGGGTAAATGAAAAGGATTCTGGACTCTTTCAGAAGACTTCCTGCTTACTTGGACTCAGATTCACGATTAATTTTATTCACTCTATTCTCACTGAATTAAACTCGGTTGACAAAGATAATTTACAATTTGGTAAAATTTATGAATTGGTGTTTTGTCTCAGACAAAGACTACCGCATTCTTACAATTGTCAAATTTATAATTTTAAGTAAAACATCTCATGTGATTTTTACAACATGCTTAAACTAATGGTTCTACCCAGACACATTAATTTAATATCTTTTGGTACTTTACGAATTGTCCTAATGATTAATCTAATTAGAGAATTTCGTGATTTCCACATTTGTTTAATTCTTATAAAGAATCAAAGGAATAATGAGTTTGGTCGCAGTAATTAAATAAGAATAATACCGCTAATGTTTACGTCTATTGACATTGATATTGTAAATAGAACTTCAACTTGAATTCTCGTCTCATATCGCAGACACAGCGATAAGTCGTAAACATCTTCCGTCGTACATACAACGCATGTAGTATGTTTCTGCATAGCTCAGCTGAGCACACTTCAGCACATTCTTGGTTATCTAATGCGACGCGAGCTAGACTCATTAAATTATATTATTACTCATGCATCTCTCATTCTCAGACGAATGAAATATAAAATATAATTCTTTCTTAATCCTACGAAGTTACACACGTTACACGTACAATACTTCAACATATATGAGAATACATGTTACTACCTGTGACTACCTGTATGACTAATATTTGTGAATATTGTATGTCGTAATAAAAAATGAGAGTGTTGTCAGTATATTTTTTTTGCCTACTCAAGGAGTTCATTGAATTGATGAGCCATATGATTGGTGTCAGCCCATTTCTGGTAGCCAGGCCAGGCTCAAGATGAATCAGATCATCGTTGTACAAATTAGTATGTATCTACATGCCCCCATGCAGTCGGGAATGGGTCCAACATATCCAAGAAAAAGATCTTTTGTCCATCAGCAAACTTTGAGATTTTAATTTGGATGTCAGCGACGCGAGCAAATCAATTGGCATCATTTCTTGGGAGGATCCCGAGTAACAGAATCTTAGTGGAGGGGACGCGCTCAGTGAGTAAGTTAACAACGGATCCCCCTAACGATATCATCCGTAGGGTCCCTATTATTCGTTCCCATTTTCAAAACAACCAATTTAGGTTTCAAATCAGTTACTTCCCCATCAGCAATCCGGTACAAGAGATGCTCAGTACGGTCACCACCAATTCCGTGGTAAGCAGCTCCCAATGAAGCGTATTTCCATGAAAACGTTGTGACCAGCCGCACCCCATCCTTCAGTGATAGAGTCTCCGTAGAAGAGATCGTTAAGGGAGCGTTCACAAATGATATCATCGGATTTGGCTAATTTTCTGACCTACCTACCTAGCCCTCGTCACCCATGTATATTACTTATGTTATATATTATATATATATTACCTATGTAAATAAATGATTTCTTTATGTAATGATTTAATTTTGTTTTCTTATTAGAACTACTAGCTATAAGTGGGGTATTGTGAGTACCGCGCATCTTCTAATAGTACGCCCCGCGTACTACTCAAACCCTAGCCTCACACTATTAGGGACCAACGTAGTAGTAGAAGATATACGGTATTATTTATTCGGAATTTGTCCGATAAAGACAGTAATCTACGTTACAGAGTTTATACGCAAACAGATAATCAGAAAAACAAGAGAAACATATTGAAGTAAGTACTACATACATAAAGGTTTTTTCAAGTACTTTTTGTCACTGTCAATCCATCAATAATAGACGTCAGTTAAAATAAAAGGCTATTGATTTAAAATCCGGTTGGTTGTATTTGTGGTGATGAGAGTGCACAAAATAGGCAATTTGAAATAATAATAATTATTTGACATTAATAATATTTCACTTAATGAACAAGGTTTAGCTTTACAAACGTTGTGCTCCCGAATGTGTATTTATTTGTAGGGGCAGCTGGCAGCTAGTAAAAGTACGTACTACAAACAAAGTACCTGTACGTACGCTACGTATTTTTGCAAATTGAGCTTGATACTTATTTAAGCATACTCATTATAATACATACTTATATGTATGGTTTAGCACGTATACACATTTTGTTCGGTCATGATCATAGCAAATTAGTAAGTTTTTTTGTAACTACAGTAATGTGCTCTGGAATGCTCAATTTAGGCTACAGAAATGAAACTTCATATATGTATTACGTACTGTAAGTAAGTAGATAAATGACATGACCTTTATGGACTAATATTAATTTCCACCTTTAATTTGCAAAACATGGTTGGACGTAATGATTTCAGACACCAAAAAGAATATTACACGTTATGTTTCTATGTATTTGAGATGTTTAGAAATCAATAATTTTCACTAGTAAAAATGGTATTATAGAAACTGTATTTTGTGGAGTAGTTAATATGAATATTGTTAATCCCAAATCCCAAGCAGATTTTGTTCTAGTTATTGTGGAGTGATATACAGCAGGTCTTCTATTCAATTCTAACAGGGCCTATCAATTAAATTACAAATATTTTTCCAAGCGTCTGGAAAATTTGTTTTAATCCAATCTACGAGTAGCTCGAAATCGTCCAGAGTTTCTAAGTAGACGACAAGGCCATCCCAGTCATTTTTCTGAATCAACTGAAGAATTTTCTGAATAACCTTGGGGTCAATGACCGTGTCATGTGCGCCACAAGAATCAAAAAGCCAGCAAATCGAAAGGAATACATCCGGGTAGTGTACTTCCAACCAACTAAGCGCCGCCTATTTATTAAAATATAGATTAATCACTTCACAATATGAATGTTTTGAGGTGGAGAAAGGCATTTACACATATTTATTTTTCTCATAGATGTACTTACGCCAAACTAAACTATAATTTATTAAACAAAATCGTCGACCCTTGTTTAAATTTCCACCTGTCAGCCTGTCACTCCCTCCCAATGTTCAAATTGTACACACCCATCAAACAGTAATTATTTTTGTAAAGTCAATTTGTTAATTAAGGAATTCCATTAAGGTATTATAGAAATTGACAGGCTTAGGATATAGTTAAAAACACACGTTTTCTTCAGAAACCCGTAAATAATAGAAAAGTCCGATTTCCTTTTAACGATTTTCTGAATGTGCGCTTAAAGACTTTGCACCCCTTGATCCCATGTTAAGTAGATTACACAGATTGTTTCGTTTAATTAAAAAAGGGCCCTAAATTACGTGTTAAAGTTTGCGTAATTTTTACAAACGGACATTCATAGTACAGTTCAGGACTTACATTTTACTGGAAACTAACGACAAAGTATAAAAACGAACCTGCATCTCAGGAATACTTGAAAGATAAAGCCATAATCCACGAATATCTTTAACATTCAAGTAGCTGAGTATATTTTCCCATATATCAGTAGACGGTTTGCCAGAGGCGGCAACGGCCATGACTGAATACTTTAACAACACATTGACGTCGAGGGCTTTAAAAGATCTTGAGCTCGACTGGATGACATCTTTCTCTTCGGTACCAGTCGGGTGAGTCGGGGTTACTGTCAAAAGGACATCAGAGTTAACTACTAGCAAATCCGTATCCGTTCTACTTTATAATATTACTGGTGAGTTAGTTAGCTTGACTTAAGTTATAATTATCTAGTACGTAATTATTTAATAAATTAATATAAATTTGGCTGCCTTACGTTTTCTCTCAAATATTCCCGCCGAAACACAAGCGGTCCCAAAAATGGTCGCAATCAGCACGGTGTAAATGATTTTGGCATTCATTTCTAGTTCTAACTACTTAGGTAGTTAATCGTAAAATTACGAATTAGCGAATACTTTATTGAGTAATAGCTCTTTAGCAATAATAATTAAATTCAGGAGACTAAGCAGTACCGTAAGATAATAATAAAGACGTAAACTTTTGATGAAATGATTCAATGTCGAAGTCGTCGAAAGGTAATTACCACAATAGTCACGTGAGGGGGCACGCTAAAGTCAAGTGTCTGAAATATTAATAGTTTATAGTTTAATTATGTTATTAGCTTTGATTCTGTACTGTTATATGACGTTTGAGTGATAATAATTTAGTTGACTGAAACTTATAAACTCTGAACTTGAAGCACTTTTATATTAACTATTATTATTTTCTGTTCATTTAGTTATATTCATATATATGTATATCAAAATGAAAATTTGCCGAGATCCGTTTTCATGGTATATCTAATCGTAATAATTTTAATTACTGATAACTTACCAACGCACGAACAAAATCAGTTATTGAGGCTTCCAAATTGGGTGACAACTACATTATTTTAATGCGTAATTTGTGGTGATTAGTTAATAGCGATGTACTTATATTGCTTACGCAATTTTTACACTGCTTAAAACGATTAAAGTTACAAAGTGATTCTTATCTAAAATCTAAGCCGGAACTTGTATTGCCGAATTATTTAATTTCTATACATATTATGTCTCTTATGTCTCATGATTAATGATTATATACAGCATTTTAGCATTTTGCGCAGACCTACCGTAACGCAACTAATGTATAGCTTATATGCCTTAGAGTTATTAGAGTAGTATTATTGTCAGGTAAAAGTCTAATGTATTGGCTTCCCACAGCTTTATACAGTTGGCACCCTTATGTAGTTATACACTAATATTTAATTATTGTAAATTAACTCTTGAATAATAAGAATAGTATAAATTACTATACAAATGAAAGCAGCGTGGAATGATCCAATGTTAAATTGTATTAATGTAGCTGATAGCATTGTGGTAACGATTACTTTTGTGTCACAAGGACGAATTACAAATTGAAAACGGGTTTATGTGGAGTGGATTAACCTATAAGGATTTTCATGATTTCACTATGAAAGAGTCGTACTCGTAAATTATAATATACCTAAGCCCAGACTAAAGTAGTATAGTTTATAATATTTCACGGAGAAATATCCAACTCCAACAGTTCTATGTTGTATCCTATTAATCAATTAATGTTTTACTTCTAGAAAAACAATTATTTTCATCGTGGTGATTTATTAAATTTAAAAATTAATTACAATAAACAGCGTTTTTCAAATCTCATCTAAAATCTACTATTAAAACCGGTCAGTAAAGACAGCAATGACTAGGAATACCTAATTACAATTAAAACCAACCCAATAAACATGGTTACTTACATACAAGCTCTTATTACCCCAGCTGTCATCTACTACAAATGTAAAATGTTTTCAATAAAATACAGTTTTTAATTTAAATATAAACGTAAAATCCTTAATTCTAATAATCAAAATATCATTGTTGTACCTAAAAATAATAATAATATAGCAATCTCAGAATGTAGTACGTACTTGGTAAGTAGGTACGTACTATTTAGATTTGTGCACAATATTATCTTCAATATCATCTGGTGGGGCTGCTTGAAAGATCTTTTGAATGAGGACTGTCATACTCTCTGTAAAAATAAAATAAAAGAATAATGATTTTTATACGCGTAGTAATAATTAATTTCAATTACATTACATTCTATGCTATATTATATTGATTGTTATATTTCATGCCTATAGGAAATCATAGCAGTGCTTTCCATGTCGTAATAAAACAGATTTACATAATTTACATTTCGATTGGTCATGGTGGGTAATTGAGTAATGGTGGTCGGCCTGCTAATGGTAAACCTTTTGAAACTCAAAGACAAAATCAGTAGACCGAAAGTCGAACTTTACCGAACAAAAACGCATTCTTCTTGTACGTCGACTCATTTCAGATACAAAGCCGGGGCCACCATTAAGACACCGGCCACCCTTACCCACACTTACACTATATAATATTATGTATAAAGTAGATTAAATGTGCATTTCTTAATTTCTTACCCATGCCCGGAAATACAAGCTTCAAATGAACGAAAGGGTAATACAGAGCTAGGCCAAAAACAATGAATATCGTTGCATACAGGTACTCCAGTCGTGGGTCAAGTATAACAGGGGCAATCACCAAGAAGGCGGACATAAATATTACGACAAGAGCCATCCAGATGGGAGCCTTATGAAAATGATATAATGTTCACAGATTATTAGGCACTTATTTGAAAGAATCTATTTTATCCAACTAGTAATTTTATAATTCGTAATTTAGTTATTTTGTAAAGTTTGGTAAACTTACTAGTTAGCATTGGATATATTTATGAAATAGTGAAAAAGTTTAAAACAATTGAAAATATAAAAATATAAAATGGAAGTATAAATATAAATAGACAAAAATCTGAGGATTTTTACCTTGAATGGTCTGGGGGCATCTGGCCTTGTATAACGAAGAACAATCATCGCTGCCGCGGTTGCGCCGTACAAAATCCAGGCGGCAAAACTGAAGAAATCGATCAAGCCTTCGATATCAAGCGCAATGACGAGGAACATTGCAATCAAGCTCTGTTTAAATATCGAAAAACTTATATTTATAATAATTATTCATCGACTTCTAATAACTATTTAGCTTCCACTATTTACCACTGTACATTTGCGTGACAGGTAAGTATTAACGTTTTAGAGTTTGTGTATACTTAGATAATATCGTAGGTATATTATATTGACAATTACGTTGATAAATAAGGCAATTGATGGCGTATCCCTTTTGACATCAACATAAGCTAGAGCGTCCGGCAAATGCCCTTCGCGCGCTGCTACATAAGTGACTCTAAAAATCGAAAGTTTTGACAATAACATCAAATATTGAAGAATAATTATTAAGTACATGTTTCGAGTGGATTATCACAATTAGTTATATAACTAATAACACTAAATGAATTCAAAACTAACCTGGCAGCTGTGAAAAGTGTACCATTTCCAGCACCAAACGTGGATCTTTGAATGCAATAAAATTACACACAAAAATAAATTTGAAATGTTAAAAATCACTTTTTTGTGTTTTAAAGTTTAAGTTGATTACTTACAAAACAACACCCAGTGGCATAAGAAAGCTCATCACTCCTAAAACTCGATCACCATACGTCTGAAACAAAGTAGGAGTAATAATTAGGTTAAGTTACTTATAAACTCATCATAACGGTAAAAGGTAGTTTAATAGTATAAGTACAACATCGTTTGTACTTGTCACTTAGAGCCTGGAGCTCCCAACTCCATTCATGGATATTAAATCATTTTAATATTTTGATGACTTACAATTGCTACCGAGCTAACTGTAGAAATCTCTGCCAATGGTATCACAGTGAGAAAGGCAATATTTGCCAGTAAGTAACATATCGTAACTAACGGTACGCCAATTAAAATAGCACGGGGTAAATTTCTGTAAGTTTAATTGCGGATTTTAGTTAGCATAATTATTTTCATGTCATTATGATTGGCGATATTTAATGTGTAGGTTGAATTACATTACATCTGAAATGCAATTCAAAAGTTAAAACTTTGAACTTACTTGTATGGATCTTGAATTTCTTCAGTGATAATGTTAAGCTGATTCCTAGATGTAATACATTTAAAATTAATTACATACCCTTTTTTTCGTATGGTGTGGTCACACGTAAATTAATTATTCATTTTATCACTTAAATGCTTCAAAAGTATTACCATCCATCATAAGCCCATAGCCCACTAACGAAAGAGCGTGCTATATTCCCGAACTTCCATTCAATCAGATCAAAATCAGGTTTTAAATTCGCGGTATGACCTGGTTATAATAAAAATAGGATATGTAAATTAAATTTACCTTGTCTTTCTATTGTTTTTGTTTATTTCAGATAAACTCTCTAATCATCTACTTACTTATTACTTTGTCGAATAATTGCACCTGGGAAAAATGAACTCACAACTTTCAAACTCAAGTAAATATTCATTTGTTGCAGAATTTGATGACGATGATGAAAACATCGAGAATTTTCTCTCTACATCATTATCTCCCCTAATCAAAAGCTTGTTATCACCCTTGCGTAAAGGGGATGACATGACGCTATGCATTTTAGATTCTAAACCGGAGGATGAAGAAGTTCTTACTGTACCTGTTCAACCTGCAAAAAGTCAATGTAGACTGGAGTCCGATATAAAGGACAGTACTATCGATGGGACTGAGATGGACGTAGTTGATGCTCCTTCTGCTAAAAACAGAATTCTAGACCACGAACGGATTCTCATGAAAACTAATAGCAACGCTATTGACTCACTTGATTTGGATGTAGAAGAAGTACATGACGAAGATCAAGATTACAGCGAAGAAGGAGAATATACGGAACTGTCACCCATTATACCGAGTTCAGCCAGTTATTTAGCAGACCAAGAATTGTTATTTCAGAAACTACGTAATGTTCAGCAAGAGCGTCAGGATTATAAATTTGCTATTTTGGTTAGTCAGGGAATTGACCCTAGTGTTCCACGTTATAGTTTGAGACGCAGTTCGTCCAGTATTGTTAAGGGTAAGGTCAAGAAAGTTTTGGGGAAACCGAAGAAAAAATCGAAGTGATAAGCGATTGCCTCCTAAAACCCTCCTGTGCGTACCGTAGTTTATTTTAAGCTAAATACAAGTTCCTAGTAAATAATTATGCATTTATATAAAACCTCCCAGGGAGGTGAGTATACTAATTATGATGCTGTTGTGATAAATTAGATTCACCGATAGAACGCCGACTTATTGTTTCGTCTCATTCGCCGACCATTTTGTAGTGTTATGTAGGTACTCTTAATTATTGCATTATGAAGCACCTGGTTATTTTTTTGTGGAAACCGTGTACACCGTAATATAATATACACAAATATTGTTCTTAGTTTGGTTTACCAAGGTATGTACAGCTATACAGGCATCATCAATGCGATTCTGTTTTAATATCTAAAATGAACAATCAGTAAACAATGACTTACCAGTACTTAGTTTATAGATGCCTCCTACTACGACTATAGCAATAGCAACGAGCTTTGCTCCTGTAAAAAATATCTGGATCCCTGAAGCCAATTTTGTACTCATACAGTTTAAAAACGTCAACAAACCTAAAATAATCAAAAGTATAAATAATTTTACTTACATGCAATAACATTAGCCTATTGTCATAGCTAGAATTGTGGTTATATAAAGGTAGTATTAATTAATTTATGTATTATGCTTACTGATTGCGCAGCATGTGACAATTATGACGGCCCATCTTACTTCCTCCAAGTCATCAACAAACGGATGCACAGCATACTGACCAAATGCAAGGCAGATAGTGGCTGTCTGAGCTGGTCTTATAAGAGTTAACTGTGACCAAGATGCTAGAAATCCAGGAATGCTGCCGAAAGTTGTCAGCATGTACGAGTATTCTGCACCGCTGCTGGGGATGACTGAACTTAATTCAATGTAAGTGATTCCACCTAATCAGAAATTTTGTATTCATTGCATGCACATATTTTACGAATAGGTTTGTTACAAGTAAGGTATGTAATTGATACTATTACTGTTGAAAAAGTACCAAAAGTTGATAGAACACCACAGCCCACCCATATAATCAATCCAAACCATACAGATCCAGCTTGTTTGAAAACACCACCAGGTGAAACGAAAATACCTGAACCTAAATGGAATATAAAGTGGGAACACATTAAAATTTGGTACATTTTTATCTTTTTTGACACAACATTTATTTGTTTAAATTGGTTATAATATTATGTAGAACCAGAATATGTAAATAGTGGAATAGTCAGTGACTTTCGATTATATTATTTGGGTTTTTTGTTCATTCAGTAGTCACGTAAGGTCATTTAACATTTACACATACTTTTTAGTATGTATTATTGCGTAATGTGAACAAAATGGAAAATGGCTTAAAAACGGCGTATAAATGCATGTTTAAATCTATAAGTCTTATAACCTAAAAACTACCTATCATGGTTCCAACAATGAGGGATATGCTTCCAAATAAACCCACTGTCCTCTTTAGAGATACGTTAGTATCACTCTCCGAATTAATCTTTGGAGTAGTGAAAATGGGGCTCAGTCCACCCTCTGCATCGCCGGATTTCTTCCCTCCATAACTCGAGCGTGAGCTTTGCAATCTAGTTATATCTTCGAAACTATCATTGTTGTTCCCGCTACCACCGCCATTTTTGGAAAATGGAGTTGTACTGGCCAGAGGAATATCGCCTGTACTTGCTGTGTCATTTTTTAAATGAGTTAGTAAATTGAATTGTAATGAGTATAAGTATTTTTGTTATTAAGAAAAATATAGAGATGAAGTTAGATATCAACAAGCAGGAACAGAAATGGGAATTACATTATTAGGGACAGTACTTACAATTTGTGAATCCCGAATTATTCATTGTGTCCTGACTGTAGTTGAACTACTAAAACTTTATTTTCCAGCACTTACTTAAACTTAAATGCAGGTATAATTAATAAATTCTCAGGTTAATGCAATGAAATTAATTCCTACCACAATTTTGTGTACTTTAAAACGAGTTTAATTTTAGTTCGGTGTATAGAGCAAACCCAATTTTTCAACTACGAATACAAAACTGATAAGATGCTTGGACTTATGTAGGCTGTCTGTCAGAACGATAGCATGATGAGAATAACCGTATTCTTTTAGCGCAAACTGACCACCGAACACTAAATCCAAACGCTGCTTTGCATTTCAAATTTAAATGTTCAAATGAAATAGCAGTACTAATTTAAGCTCAAAATAATCCTGTGTAAATACGTTTACATTGTCTTTGTAAGTTGCTGTTGCGTTCCAACGTATCGTATCTATTTAATTTTAAGCTTCCATGTCCATGTAGAAGGGGTCTTCCATTAATGTTATCATCGTTTAGCTGGGTGGGTCTCAAATAAAATCTCTCCGCTTAACAGTATAATGTTAAAAAGCTTTCATTATGAGCTGGGTTGGTCCTAGAAAGACCTTTTTATTCACTATATGACTTATGGATGATGCTAATTCAATCGGTGTACGTCAATACATACCTTTTTCATGTTTAGTCTTTTTATCATACACTGTCACCACTTCTGGGTATCATCATCGATATGTAAATTTCCTTATGTAGATAGATTTCAGATTACCATAAGTATGCAAGGGTAGATACATACGAGGAAAAATTACAAAAAAGTTTTATATTTTACGCGATAGTATGTATAAACCAAGTCCATTCATGTTTTCCTGGATATGACGACACCTCAATTTCATAAATTGGTGTGTACAATGTACTCTATAGGCATTGCTATTTATTTATTATACTGGTACTATATAATTATTTGCGGTTGGAAAGAAATCTAAAATTTTGTTTTTAATTAACATATCTTGGGAATTCCTGATGAGTTGTTATTATGTTCATTTCGTCATAATATTGCTCGATGTCAGTGGCTTTGTTTGCTCCCAACTAATCAGTTGCACACGCTTATAGATTGCCTGTTGGTAAAAGTCATATGATAGGTCTCATTTTTTAGCTGCATTGTAAGGGTGACGGCAACTACTTACTGCTTATACTTATAATGATCCATAAATCTAGAAAAGACAATTCACAGTTTGTGTTAACGTAGCAATAACACTTTGTAAGTACATTTATTACATTAGGTAGGCTTTATTATACTGAAGGTTTGGTGTTTGATGAAAGCATTCCTCTTCATAGGATGAATGGAAGAGGGCTAGATTACACATTACATACTACCATTATTTAATTTCCATAAAAGTTACTATATAATTACGCTTGATAATTACGTATACTTTAAATATTAACCTATGCACAATCGTGTGAAAGTACATAATGAGATGCGTATTACTTATGGGTATAAAATATGTAAGGGTAATGTATACAAGTATTGTAAAACGTTTTACAGTAATTCTTCAGAAACAACATTTTACAGTCTAAATTGCTGGGACCGAAGATCGCCATCAGTTTTAACGAGAGAGAGAAAGACAGCTTTATTAAAATAAAATAAACTTGACACTGTCCTCCAATTAGGATAGCCTAATAGACTCAGTATAGGGTTTAGATTTTGTAATATTAGGTACCATAAAGCTTCAAATGACTCCTGGGTTTGGGGAAACGTTTGAAGTAACTCCGGGTCCCTATATCAACTCACGGGGTCCCCAACAACTTCCTTGGGTCCCTTGTAACTCCTGTGTCTTCGTATAGTACAGTACAGTACTCTTTTGTTAGTACTGCCTCCTCGATACCATGATCATTTTGCCTCACCAAAACTTTCACGGAACTCCCGGGTCCCTAGAAACTCCTGGATGCCTTGTAACTCCCTAGTTTTGAGGCAGTGTTTGAGCTAACTCGTAGGAGAGTTATTTGAAGTTTTACGGTAGTTATAATTTATTTGATTGATTTCCAGAATCTGAGTAATTTAGTCAATCATTGCATCGTATGCACGCTTCATGGATGAGTATTGAGGAACTTTCTGTTTTTTGACTCTCTTTCTACGTATTGTAGGAGATTTTGAAACTTTTTGTACGGACTACTGCATAAGGTTGTTACCAAATTTATATAAACTTGCCTTTAGATTTATTACAAACAGTGCAAAGGGGAAAGTCCACAATCATTGCATCAAAATCCTATCGATGCGAAATCAAAAGTTGATGCTCACTCTGATTAGAAAATTAGACTTGCAAAACAACCCGTAAGAAATTCAGGTCAAATAAATTTGGTTGTGCTTGACGATTGCTTTGCATTCAATTTTATTGCAATCGGTATTTAAAATTGCACCATAATTATCCATACTAGCAAATCGATACGCGACTCTCGTTTTCCGATGCCAAAGTTCAATAGTTTGCCTTTTTCCTTCGGTTGCTTTGGGGTGCTTATTCTCTATCGTAGCATGATAGAAGAGTCTTTTGTAACATGATGTGGCACTAGTACTTCTACGTGTACTTGTGAGGATTATTTTTTATTACACCCATGTGACACTTAAAAAATGCAATGATAATTTGTATCATATATAATTTTATTACAATGCAATGTCAGCAGAATGCATAAATAGTGCAAAGTGCAACTTCCTTCAGTAGGGGGTGGAGCCAGGTCCACTACTATACGTGGGTCACTATAGTAGGTAGTTATTTTAAGAGAGAGAGAGAAAGAAATACTTTGTTTCACTGAAGCTGCTATAGCTTTTGTCCGTGTCTTCGGAGTATAGTACAAACGATTTGCAAGTGGTATATTATGGGTTATGGGTGAATTTCGATTTTTTGTCTGATTATTTACTAACTTATGTACTGACTTTCACCGTTTCTAATTTTATCAACTCCTTAAACAGTCTTTGTGGCCGTACCTGGTCAAAAGTCAGAACTAATAAGTTACGAACGTATTTATGAAACAGATTAATCAAAATGAAAATAATCGCACAATACGAATTGAGCTGAGCTACCTGATAAGGACCTGAATGTACCTACATTGCTTTCAACAGCTCAATATTGTTATAATGAGTGCGAGTGCACTGTGTTTGATAATGAATATATCTAAAAGCTTGACTGTAAAAGGAGCGTATAGAAATATTTTGAATTTTGGTCACTAGCACTGGTTGGTTGACTCATTGTTGACCACCGGAAAGCAATACCTGTAACTACTGTGTGTTGCATGATTGGACATTTAAATAAAGCTGACATGGAAGCTCAAACAAATGCAGAGGGATTTGAATTTATAAAACTACTTTATAAATAATCCATGCCGTCGCCGTCGCGTCGGGTCTTCTTTCTTCTTTGGCCTACTCCTATATCAGTAGGTGGGTAACTGCCACTGCTATATAAAATACTACTACAGGCTATTATTGTACAATGTTAAAGCATAGCTCATTTGCCGAGGAAAGTAAAAATGACTACTGCAGGTGGGCAGGTGGGTTACTAAAAGCTCACGTGCTTATAGACAGGTTGGACTGTTTGTAACTTTATGACATCATTGATCATATGATTATTGTTGATTATCGTGAAGTATTAATGAAAAGTATGCAACGGATTATGCTTAACCCTCTTAAATACGTCAATAGTTGATACTGCAACACATGCATAAATCAGGGTCAATTGTATTTTGAAAAATATGCAACTATAATGGCGCAAATAGAATTTAATGTTTGTTTGATCTTGATTAAACACACATTAAATTCTATTTGCCTTGAAAGGATCAAATAATTATGAAATGCATTACACTAATGCTACCTGTACAAACTAATGAGCGAATTGTAACTCATGGGGCAGTAATAATAATAATTAAAAAAACTTATAAACTAGCTTTAATTTATATAAACAGTAAACTTAACTAAAGATAGACAAAGCAGCTATCTTACTAATTTTACAATACATTTTTAGTCGTAGTAATGTCACATTTTAATTACGCCACAATTATACATAAATAGCGTACGACTTAAGTAGATTCCTTTCCAATATATATAGATAGACAACTTTATTAGCATAAACTCGACGTTGTCCTCGTCCTCCGACACCCGCTTATCATTCTTAAGTGTCGTGTTTGTATAATATTTATAGTTTGCAGGTAATAATTAATTATAACTATATTTGCCTTACTAATATTTGAATACGAAACAATAATTTAATAATAATTATACGAAACAATAATTTAATAATTTTCAGTTTAAATGAACGTTAAATTTAATTAGAATATAAATTTTTGATTGGACCGATGTACCTATATTTCATAATCGGGTTACAATTGTCATTTTGAATTTGGATGTTTAACACCAATACTCCTGACACTCCCCCTGAGCGTAATCGCAGAATTGGTCCTGGAGTTTGACTTGGTTGCTCCTTAAGTTGGGACAACAGTCACAGCCACAACAATCGAAAATGGGACACTCAGTTTTTCTCGGCTGGACAGCATAATCAATATCCTTGTAGGGCTTAATTCGCTTCCTTACTTTTCTGTGAAAGACACGTGGCCGTGGGGGTGGTGGGAGTGGTACTACGAGCATGGGGACAGGAGGCGTGGGTGGAATTATCGGATCCTCACAAGGAGATTCGAAACAGTCATCTGGTGGTGGTGGCATGAGTATGGGAGGTGTTGAACATTGAGTCACGGAACAAGATGGGTACCATTCTAATGACATTGGTGGTGATCCCACTGGCGTCCATGGTGGATATGGTGATGGTGGTGATGGCATCGGAATGTAGGGTACAGGGGGGAGCTCATAGTACGGCTCTCGACATGGATAATATTGTTCTGGACAGGGGCATGGATCGTAACAAGGTGGCTCACACTTAAGCGTAAAAGGGCATCCACTATCCCCCTTGTTGTCATTACAACTGGGGTCACAGTAACTTAGTCGACGGCTGGAGTAACAATGCCCAGATTTTCTATCCGGACGTAGAGGAAGTCTTGGAGGTCCATGATGACTACCACTTGTCGCCTTCCTTGATCTTGTCCATGTAGCATTATCTACGCTTCTACAAGGTGTCGTTGATGGAATCCGAGTTTTACTTTCTTCCCTTCTGCTTCTGCTACTACAATAGTCGTTTCCCGCACTCGGTGGACGTCCCCCTTGATGGTTATTATAGCAGCCACGAGAAGAATGTGGGGGAGTTCGGTCTGAAGTTGGTGAGCAATGCTTATAACGTTGGGTGTCTGGGTTTCTTTGTCTGCCTTCATTACGTATGCAATTATTATCACTAGCATTCTTCGAGTCGGGGCACTGCGGCTTACAGTTAGTCAAATTAAAAGTGTAATTGCAAGCACGGGAGCATCCGTTATGACAATGATTATGTGGGAGCCTATTACATGTTGAATGGTTTTGTATTGATCCGCACTGATTATTGTAGCCACTTTCGGGGCGATTGCTATTGCTGCAGTGATTATTTTCGTTGGGGTATCTTGGTGGGGATAACGATTGGCTTTGACCTCTGCAGTTTGAATTTGGTGCAGAGCATTCATTCCTATTATTGGCTGCTAAATAATAACAGCAATTGTTTGCTCTAGGGGATGAACAGGGACAAGGGCAAGGGCACGAAGTTTGGTTTTGGCAATGGCTGCCTCTTACTTGTGCATTCCATTGTGGTTGTGATGTATTCAAGTTATTCGGGCTCCGTTGATATCCATGGTGAGTATGATTTGTACCTTCAATATTCGGAGAAGTTAAAGGACTGGGACTGCGACTGTGGTCAGAGTTGTCGGTGGGACTGTTACAAGATGAATCTGGACTTTGCCTTGCTGATGTTTGATCCTCATCGCATCCACGTGACTGCGGCGGAATTTCTGGCGAGTAATATTTTGTAGAGCTGTGAGCTTGAGACTGAGACTGAGACTGATGGCGTGGGTCTTGAGACGCAATGCAGCTTTGCTCGCGATGTGGATGATGTTTTTTTTGGAACACCACTGTGGTTTGCTTTGGAGAGATTTTAATATTGCGTTGGAATGATCTAGGTGTTGGGGAAGTTGGAGTAAACGGAATTTTTTTAACACTGTGATTTAGACTTTGACCACATTTATCCAATGATGGGGATGGTAGAGTTTGTTTCTTGGCCTGTTTTGAATATAAATCATGTCCGTGATGCTTGGCTGGAGCTCCTACTGGCAACATTAGTTTTCGAGCTATCCTGTCATTGTTGATGTTGCTGTTGTGACGTGCTATTCCACCGTTTTTCAAAATTGAATGTTTCCTTGTGTGATTTGGATTAGTTCTAGGGGATGCAAAATTATTGGAATTATTTTTAATCGAAGCTACTTCAACTACGTAGCTTCCCCCAGCCTGCGGATGGTAGTGAGAATGTGTAAATATTTCAGCTAACAGATCCTGCCGCCCAGCGGCACCTTTGTTGCCCACATTTCTATTCTTACTGGGACTGCTGATATTTATATTTTTCAATGCTTTCGTTTTCTTTTCTTGATTTCTTATTGACATATTATTATAATCTTCATTTTTAAAGTCAGAACCAGAATAAGCATTTGTGAACGAGTCGCATTCATAGTCCCCCAAGTGGCTTTTTAAATATTGACTTAAGTCATAGAATACATGTGGTTCAATGGCTTGATTTATGTCTCTGTTATTAGATGTTTCCTTTTGTTCCAAATTAATTTGGCTTATTTTAACAGTGGAGATTATTGAGCTGGGTGTCCCATTGTTTTCGTCGTCGATGCAGTCCCTGTAGTACGGTATTGATTTTATTTGACGGTTACTTTTGAATAAAAATTTAAAGTCAGGCGAAGATTTCTTCACCATTGGCCTTAAACCACCTAGTGAAGCATTTTCTCCCGATTGTTTAGAAGTGGTCGATAAATTCGAATTTGTAGAAGCTTTATAGTTCGACTTTGACCCAGGTGGCACAGGAGTAACTGACATTGTAACTGCAGCAGAGTCTAAATTAAATTTAGAATTAATTATAGGAATTGGGATTTGTGCAGCACAGCTGTTAAGTGTTTTGTCAGAGTTGTCATTATTATATTGGTATTCCGTTGGGAACTCAAATTTTCTGAATGTAGGATGTACTTTTGAATTTGGTGGTCCCCTGAAATTGTCTGTATTTTGAAAAAAACCATCGGTGGGTTTCTCAAGACTCTTGCTTTCATATTTTGTATTCGAGAAATTTTTCTGACATTTATTCATTGTAGGGTTAATATCAGTATTTCCTACATTTGCTGAAGGAAAATCGTCATACGGGCAGTGCATTAGTTTTTCATTTTTAAATTGTTTCTGTGGGTTAGGGTTGACTGCGACGTTAGGGTTTTTACCGGTACCAGTTTGTATCTTGGGTTTACGATGTCTTTGTTTAGTTGTAGAGCTAGTGAAATTAATTTGGTCATTATTTTTATTTTTATCTTGATGAATCTTACATAATTGATAGGGAAAAGTTGACCACGGGATCGCAATGTGTGAAGGGATACAATTCTTCTGTGCCAGGACTTTTTCATTTGTAGAAAATCTTGGAAATAAAATGCTTGCTTCTGATTCTGATTGTTCACTGCCGGTGTCATTATCGGTTTGGGCTCTGTCTTCTGCATGTAGCTGGATGTGCGAATGATGTGTCGGACTGAGAGAAGGTGAAAAAGTGGAATACGTAAAATTTTGAGGTGGGTATGAGGTTAAGTCAAAATTTATTGGTACCGGAACTGTATAATTAAGAGGGTGCTGTTGTTGTGAAGGTGGTTGGTTTTTAAATGAGGGATTCATGTTCTCGAAATCATTGTTGACTTTGATTTTGATATCGGTGTAATTTTAGTGCCTGCGCAGATAGGACTAGAATTCAGTATCAAATGTTAAAAGCAATAAATTAAAAGAGTACAAGTAAATTCTTTCTATTTGTAAAATAGAAAGCCTCAACTTGTGAGAGCAGAATGGACATAAAGACTGTGTCTGTGTCTGCGCTCTTAGAAAGTCTCCTTGTTAGACGCAACAAGCTCCCACGCTTTCATTCATCGAAATCAGTTCCAAAGACTTTCGAACTTTTCGAAGATTGGAGAGAGAAAGAGCAAAACATGGAAGGAGAACAGAAGAAGAAAATAATACTAATATGTATGGAGCACATTTTTGTTTCTAGTTTTCGTCTCGTATCATAATCATACTGACGTTGAGCTCATTGTGTGATTATGCAAAGGCAGTAGTAAGCAGACGGACGTCATCATCATCCTCATATGAAAAAGAAAAATATAATAGAGCAGACATCTACTGTGCTTTCTTATGTAAATCAGACTATGTGTTCAAGTACACAGGAGAAAGATAAAAAAAGAAAAGGGAATAATGATGTTTTGGCTTGAAACTATATTGATGGCCAACTCACTCTCAACGATTGTACAGTCAGTCAGTCATCAACACCACTTGTATGGATTTATAAAGACTTAACAGTTAGCAGGAAGGTTGTGTTGATGGTAACAAATAATTATTATTGTTTTTGGACCTTTTCTTCTTGTAGGACTAGTGCACCACTTGCATGGATTTATATAGAGTCTCCACTTAACAGGAACTAACTTGAAAATACATAATGGCATTTCCTTCGACAAACATAAAAAATACACCACATTATTTTGTTTTTTTCGAATTATCGAACGAATTAAAAATTCTCGGGAGTGGTAACTGCCCGGATTCCCGGATGCCACCCCCTTGGATCCGGGCCTGGGTATTGTATTGTATTGTATTTGAAGGAGATCCAGCAACATGAAGTTACTGAAAGGGCCTGGGTACAATGTCAATTGACATTTGAACACGATAAAAATCACAGGTTATAATAATTGCACATTTATTCCTTCCTCAATGCAGAGTCAAGAATTTCAAAGTTAAGGCAGAAGGTAGAAGGGTGAAACCATAGCACACAGTGGAGAGATTAATTCTAATTCTAATACTACTATGAAAAAGCTGGAGGAAGGAAACCGCATCACAGTGCAGTGGTAGAAATCTGTAATAGATCTGACGAACCAATCCATAATATATTATTGTGATGACGAAACTTGGAAGCGCTCTTTCTATGTCATCGTTGTCTATGTGACAAAACTTGTAAAGGCTAGACACATCATTTATGTAGGTAGGATATAGGTGGTAGGTCCAAAGTTTGAACTTGAGCCAGTGCGTTATAGTTATATGTACACATAGTTACAGATTGAATGCTAAATCTTCATGTTGCTTGTTGTATTTTTTGTATTGCCATCGATGTAGATTTGAGAAAATGGAGGAAAACAAGGCGTTTAGTCCTCGTTTTTTTACAAATATTTTTATTGCCTTCATCTTTTTTTCTTCTAGTAGTTTGAGATTTTCATTTTTTTATCGGTCGTCAAGGGCCATTTCTAAAACAAAATTAAAAGTCATATTATACCGCACCTTCTTTGCCTTCGTTCATTTTTTTGGGAGGATCTCAGACAACTGTTTTGTGATTTTAAATGTAATGGTTTACTAAATACTTTCCAGTTCATTGAGTTTATTGCTGAATGAATAAAATTTTAGCTGTTTACTTCGGGATACAGGATTTAAAACTTGCCAAACTGGACTTCTAAAAAATGAAATAGATTAATTTGGAGGTGTCATCATCCTTTTATTTAAAATATCTATCAATAGGTATACTTTGCAGTGTGTCTCATAATTTTAAACTCACCCCGGTTTATGGGGTTTACTTCCTTTCAAGAGGGGGCTTTCAGGCGAGATATTTATTTTTAGATGACAACCCGCGCTATTAAATAGGATTCGACATTCGACGTCACGTCGTCACGTGGTTCTCTCCGTAATGTCCAATCCCGGACGTCTCGTGACTCCGAGTGACCTGCTGAGTATTAGGTATTACACTGTTTTGTAGGCTAATTGTTAGGTTAATTGTGCTCATGCCGCACGTCTGTATATTTTAATCGGCTGACATTTGCCTATGTACCTACATAAGGATTTAGTGATACAAGCCTTCACTTTCCCACGTCAAAAGTTGACATAAGTTTGACCCGTTTTCTCCAACGCTACCAGTGGTACCGTGACCCGATGATCAAAGTTAATGATTCTATCCATAAATAACAAAATGTGAGAGTACGCATACCAATTTTCGTAATTTTTCATAAGTTTGACCGGGAGATATTGCTACAGATAGATATTGTGTTTGAATTTTAAAAACCGTGAAGTGAGTTTCAAATTTTAAGACAAGCGATTTTCGGTTTTTAATTTTTACATGAGAACCACGTGATCCAATCAAAGTCGAATAATAATTAATAGTGGGTTGTCATCTAAAAGTAAATATCTCGCCGGAAAATTCGGTCTTGAAAAGAAGTAAGCCTCATAAACTGGGGTGTTTTAAATTATGAGACACACATGATACATGATAGATGGAAAAGTATATTGTGTGAAAAGAGTTGAGTTTAACTGTGAGCTGCAAAGACAAAAAACTGCATGTATACGGAACGTAACGCTTTACAGCGTTCGTGATATAGATGTCATTTACCGAGAAAGCAAAATCCTAAATCATACCTCATAAAAGAAAGAAATGAAGGTAGAAACTTTAAAATATGAAACAAGAGGTGACAGTTCTGGATATTGGTCTTACGTCCTATTTTTCGTTTTTGTAATTACTGAAAAATCGTCGTGCAATACGTACTAGTAAGACAAGAATGAAGGTAGAAACTGAAATCGAGTATCTTCATTTTCACTTTCGTTTTTGAGCCTGTCCGATATCTAGAACCAATAAAGAAGTGCTATGTATACACTCGCTGTAAAATCAGTTGTTTGTGGTCGCTGAAGTTAAAGAAGGTGATCCAGTTTTAAATCCCAATCCAATTCCAAATAAATGCCATAAAGTGAGATTAAAATTTGTGTAGTCTAATGAAATTTTAATTTTAATTTATTTCCTCAATAACGTGACTAACATAATATGACAACAGCTACATATTTATGCAATCCTCCAATGCAATCTACCTATTTAGTTGCTGACATCTTGTGCCGATATCTTTTAAAAGTTTACGACATCCCGCCCGATAAAATGCGAACATCATAAAATGCTAATTAATTTTAGTCTAAGTCTAAATCACGGCGCTTTAGCGCTTTTTTACAAGCAGTCTTTCCACTAGTGACAGCCAGAGCCCGGAATCATCATGTATAGGCACAATGGAAATTTTAATCATTTTAAAATTACTTACCTTTATTGTAATTTGCAATGCCTGCTGCTTATTATTATAATAAAAGCATGTAGAGTTATCTCCGTGGCGTTTGTAAAAAAATGTTGTTAGATAGGATTATATGATGGAGTTATTTATTTTGAACGACCATAGTTTTATCATGCTATATTGTTTGCAATGTTTGCTTTACATACATTAAGGAATTTCAATTGAATCTCGAATCGTCGAAACTCCCATTGAAACACCATTTAAAGAACTAGATACTATTAATTACTTCTTCAAAATAGAGTGCAGGATTCTGTCCATTCCCACTGGTGCTACTGTGATTTTATAACACCATAACACAGGTTTTCAATGTAGTGAAATTAAGTAGCACAGTTAAAATCTGTGCTACTTTCATTGTAAAAAAAACCGCGATTTATGTTTATAATATAATATCACCGGGGTATAAGCCATATGTTTCACTCAGCTCACGAGTTTGACGCAGATCACGTAAGTAGCCAATGAAAAGGCAAATACTTCTAAAAATAATTATTATTTGCTTGTTGATGGAGATATAAGAAGATAAACACTGTCAATGTCTGTGTATGATTCCCTAGTCATTGAATCGTAGAGCATTGTTCGCATTTATTACGAAATGGGTTGCATCACTGGTATCATAGAAATTTAGTAGATATTCAAACAAACAAAGAATACGATTTGGGTAGAAAATGGTAACCTGGAGAAGCTCCCAAATCACAGTAGCTATAGCCATGCCATGGTGGCTATTAAAAATAATAAAGTAGAGAATACAGTATGACTAAATTAAAATCCCCAATGCAGCGTATAACATTATACAATTAAAATCACGTAGTTAAAACAATTCAATCCATTCATATTTTGTTTAATACTGAATGACTCAATAAAGTACAAAAGCGCGTAATTTATTACCTATTCTAAATTTTTATTATGTATCTACTTATACCTATGGTATCTATTAGCAAAAAAAACTGGGAAGTAATATTATAGAATAGTAATGAAAAATAAAATGTCAAGATACAGATACACTAGAAAATACAAGTATAAACTACAATTAAAAATTGAGTTTAGTAAATATCAAGTACATATGCATGATCATAAGTCATAAAAAATACAAAGAACGAAGCCAAGGAAAAGGCTTTAGACATGACATGTTGAGTGAAGGCGTAACATTAAATATATGTGTACATTATTGTATACAAGGAAACCAAAGAACTATAATACTAATAACTAAAAAATATAATAACTTAAATAGTTGCAATAAATCCCCTCCAAATTTTGAAGCGTAAATCTAAACATTCTCTCTCCTTACAGGCTCAGGCGCCGTGCCGGCAGAACCAGTCCGTGGCGTGCTTCTCTGTTTAAATTTCCCAAAAAGTAAGTTGTCGATGTGAAAAAATGGTAACTCCATTGAAACTGTCAAGGCATAACTCACAAGAACGGACATGGTCAGATGTGCAAAAAATAAATTTACCTATAATTAATTGAACAAACAAATCAATAAATTATTAATAATTATTTCTGAATTATTGTAACTTTAAGAAACATGATCAAGAATCATCAACACAATTGCATTCAAAATACTGCTTACCATTGTGTAGGAGTCATAGTAGAAGGGCTGCCTAAGTCGGAGGTGTAGAGTCATTTGAATAAAGTAAGAGACAAGGTACATACAAAATGTCAGTTTGCTCAGTGGTATAAAAAATTGCCAACTGAGAAATGAATTGATCCAGCCAGCATAACCCTTGATACAGGCTACAATGATCCATGCAATGACAAGACCCCACACAAATCTATGAAGACCCGCATAGAAAGCTCCACCAGCCGCTGGAATATCATAGTTTGGATCGAAATACGACTTGATTCCCAGAAGGACTGCTAACGCAGTAGCTGTTGAAATAAGCCAACAAGCCACAATAATACGCCTTGGTAATTTAAATGTGGTTCCTCCAGCTGTTTTGAACAGTAAGTAACCAGTCCAGATTCCTACAATGTATGGACCTGCACGGGTCCATGGTTTAAAGTAAAGCAGTCGGGTTGTGAGTAAAGTATCATCCCTGCAATAATAGCACACAAATTAGATTGGTTGATGTTGATGGCAGAAATAAGCGCCATCATAGATACTTTATAAAGTAGTTCTTTGTTTTTGGAAAACAATTATTTTTAACTGTTAAAATAACTTACCCACGAGAAGTAATGAGCGTAGGAACGAGGTGATTCACGTAAGCTATCATGCCAGGTGAAATTATTGAGCCTAGCGTACACAAAGTCAGAATTATTTTTCCAACTCGCTCCCAGCGCCATAATGGATAAATCAAAAATGGAGACATGAGGAAAAACTGCATGTCTGCCGATAGGTACCATGATAGTCCAGCACACTATGTATCGAAACAAAATGTCAAGCTTATTACACAAAAAGCCTTCAAAGGGGTAATAAGCATCAGCATATAAAAACTGGGTAAGATGTAATGTAACTTACCATTCCATTAGATGCGAAATCTGTTCCATAATCAACCAGATTATTAATGTACAGTAAATTATGCCACCAATTCCTTCGGCAGTTAACGGCCCACATATCCATAACGTACCAATTGGGACCGGAAGATAAGTATGGAAGTAGTGTGGCTAGTAAGCCAACTATTAAAGCATATGCAGGAGTAATTCTGTTTATTAGAAAAATAAATCATTACGTCTACTAACAAATTATTATACTTTAGTGATTTTTGTTTACAATGAAAAAAAGTACTAAAACACATTTGCTATAGTTTTACCTCAAAAACCTATGCAGATAATGAATGGGTAAATTAATTCTTCCTTGACTTTTCTCAAACGTTTTGAGCAAATTTAAGGAAACTAATACTCCACCCATTGTAAAGAAAGTGTCCACCGACACGAGTCCATTGTGTACAAGAAAGCTGGACCAGTTCTCTTTATAGATCTAATTATATGTAAATACAAAATAATTAATTTTAGTCACACTGGTATTAATTAATGCATTACGTTAAAGTATCATTATTTTAGTTCGTACCAATTTAACATCCACGAGATTCCACGAAGTCTGTGAGGCTACCAGCATTCCCCAAGTATGCATTAAAATAATCCAAGCCATACTCAAAAATCTGAGTCCGTAAAAACAAGTTATTACGTCACCCCCAGGTGTTTTACTCAAAAGGCATTTCGTATTTTTGACAACCGAAAATGCAAGTAAGTATTGCAGTTTGGTACTCAGTTGGTTTGTACTAATATTTCCATTGGTCTTCTTTCCTTTCTGACTTACTTCGACGAGAGTGGCAAGTATACAAAGCGATACAAGAATCACCAGGATAGCACTAAAAGATCCAATTTGAATTTAAAAGATGTAAGTAAATACCTCGTTAATGCATGATTACAACATTGGGTTGTTACCGTACACATAATAAAAGATGATTTTATATTAGTTGATTTCAAGCTTAACTCACATCATAACAATGTCCCCAGCGTTGAAATTAGGCTTTTGGTCCGTCGTGCAAGCACCAACCACAGGAGAAACGTTATACTCGCTGGTAAAGTTTGACTTGTTAAAATAATTTGTTAACATCGCCTGGATATCATCGTGGGTGCATGTAGAAGGGAAGCAGTTGGCAATGCTTGGATGAATCATGATATCAGATTTCAGAGCAATTATTCCCTGTACAAACGAATTTTGTTTTAAAAATGTGTTCCCTTTATAATATGTATACCTGTAGGCTGTAGGGAGTAAAGGTCAGGGTGCACAGAATATTTGAGCAAACTACAAAACTTACCTCCAACTCTGCAATGGACACTGCATGCTTCAGAGCATGGTGCATAATGGATCTATTGGCTTCGCATTCATTTCCATTCGGTGTCACTGGCTGAACAATGTATGTTGTACAGTACTTTCCTGAAAATTTTGAATTTTTGGAACCCAAGTTTCCAGGACTTGCTGGTCCACGGAGTCCCACACATTCATCAAAGTCACCCATAGCATTCACATGGCCGCTTAAAATACCTTCCGGTGGCTTCCCCCATGAGTCAATCACTGTTGATTAATTGAATGATGAAGCAATTAAAACATGTTTTGACCAATAATTCAAAAGTTAATTCAGCACAAGACAAGGACATCCGGGAAGTAAATACTTTAAGAAAGTTAAAATATAGAGTTTTAATAAATAATTACTGTGAAAAATATCTTACTGTGTAGGGCCCAGGTTTCAGTCTTCAAGGGATCTTTTCTAAAGAGAATTAACTGCTTAATCCAGGCTTTGACGTGAGTCGAGCATGAGTCGCTCACTCCATGCCCCAAATCAAGAATACTGCTGCTCCCATTTAAAATTGAGAGTGTGAAAAACTTTTCCATATAATTTGGTACATAGCTGTGCCACAGAAGTTCCGCATCTTTACGACTCCTAAGGTTACAATTTACAGTTGGTGACGTCCCGCTCTCACCGTCAACCCTCCTTTCGATGTCTTGATGATTGACTTGACTTAGAATCCCCGTAACAGTGTCGAAATGAAATGCCGGCAAAAGGAGAACAAGCACAACTCCCGCTTTCCACCACAGTACCCCTGACGTTTCCCTTTCTTTCGGTAAAAATAGTAAGCCTTTCATCACACAATAATTATCGTCTTTTGTTACTATTGCGAAATAATGAAGAGGTGTGTGTGTGTAAAGTAGACTCCACTTGGTTGTCAGTTTCTAGCACATTGACTGGTAATTTTGTAATTTGTTAATGTTTCTATAATACTCTCACACAATTACAGTAGTGGGGGAGCCAATCGTCCAAATTCCTAATTATGTAAGTGCCAAGGTTCAATTCAATGATTAACATATAAAAATCGAATAAACAAAAGGCTTTGGGATGGGAGCTCGTGCTCGGGAGGATGAGAGATAACTATTTGAAGAATAATAAAGTAATCGTGTGTCAACATCAAAGTTGAGATTCAGAATGAAAAACAATTGGTAATGTCGTTTGTCGACTATCTACAATCGAGTTCTAGTTTAGTCGCAGTTGTGACAGGGACAGTCCAGTCCACAGTAGGAAGTGTGTACAGTGTGTACCTATTAGAAAATGGAGCTACTTTGAACATTAGCTATTCAGCAGGTTGGTACAGGAATGAATGGAACTCTAATAAAAGTGACGAATGACGATGTACTCAATAATTGTGTGTATGTGCGTGATAAGGGGAATTTGTTGTAGAATTGCTCTTGATTATTTTTGTATAATTATATTATATTTGGTTGGTTGACAGAGTATTATTATTAGTATTATTGTTGTTATGTTTCGGGACGGTCAATTTCAATGGTCAGCGGTTGCAGGACTGCTTTAGTAGTTGTTACTGTGGTTCCTGGGCCGGTTATAGTTGTCGTTGTCGGTGAGAGTTGTAAGGACAGAATAAATAGCACAAGGTATACACAGTGTCTATTTATATGGGTCAGTGGTAGCGGTCTCCTCTCGTGGATTTCGTTTTGATTTTCTCCTCTCAAGAACAAAACAAAGCACTTTAATACACTACCCTTAAGCTCTTGTCTAATCAGGTATAAAAACGTCCATGGATGGAGAAGGAGTGTATGATGATCATGATGTCAATGACAGTGGGGAGTGGTGTTATATAATGCGTTGAAAAATAATCCAGGTATAGGTTAGACGACGAGAAATAATAACAATAAAATTGTTACGCTATCACACATACATCATTTTATCAAGTTCAAGTGCTAAGCATGTACATTGTGTATAGCTGGGTCATTTCCCTCTCATTAGTTTATTTTTTAATGGCACACGTTGTCATCCTTCCAGTTCCATCACACACCAGTGCAGTGTTCGTTCCAAAGCGGAAAATTCATGAGTCCGATTACCGAGAGTCTCTCAGGGGTCAAGAGTCATCGAAGGCCTTGGAGAGTTCATTTCATTCCTAATTTTACTGTGATTATTACTTAAGTTGTCACTATTATTTTTTGTGTTTAGTTGTAGGCATATTACCTAACACCTTGAATAATCATAGAGCCGAACCACGTTGCTACTCTTAAAACTCACAGTGACACACAGCACAGCACAATAAGTGGCTTGGAACAACAACTAAAGCAAGGTATGTTGGTGAATGGTGGTGATAGTAAAATAAAAGAATGAGTATTGGATCCCACGTTGATTTCAGATCAGAATTCAGAGTCAGCAGTCAGAGCTTCTCTTCACAATATCCCATCCACACACCGCTGGAGATGGAGTCGGAGCCGGAGTACGAAAGTATCAACTACTTACTACTTATTATGTGTATGTGCTCGTCCTATCTTCATCTCATCAACATCATCTTATACCTTCACTCTCGCGTGGTATTCATGTCCACAGAAACAGCACATCATTTAACACATGCACGGACGGATGAATGTAGGTGAAGAAAAACTCCTCTATATCCCGATGAGATCCTACATAGGTGAGTCGAAAACTCTTAAACGAGTTACTTCACTTTTAATCGACTTGTTGACAACTTCTTTTAAATTCTTTTGTGGCCTCACTAAAATTGATGAAAAATTGTTTCAAATTAGATTTGGATTCCGAGAGTACTCACGCACATAAATATATTTTATGTTCATGACATTGACCAAGACCGTTGACTTGGGTAGCATCGAGGTATAACCAAACGAGTAAGCAGTAAGCATACGTCCAACCTTTTTACTCTTTACTCAACCTTCTGGATTTATTATGGATTAAGCTCACTCATTTACTCAAGTAAGCTTTTTATGTACTACCTACCTATAAGAACCTCCCAAGCAAAAATACATCCATTCAAGTTCAGTGTAAGATGTCTGGAATGGATTTCGAAGGTGCCATTGTACTAAAAATGGTGAATTCTGAGAATTCCCTGTTTCTTGATTATGCATTTAAACATTTACAGATCTGTGGCTAACATGTATAATATATGTAATTCGAGGGGAATTGATGCAAACCCAGACCAATAGAAAAGAAACCAATCAAAAAAGTAAGTACGTTCGTAACTATAAGATGTTACATAATTCCAGACAAAAGTTCAATAAACACATGAACTACGTCAATCAAATAAGGTAATCCGTGAATTTAGTTTCCTTGCGGTTGTTTACTCCGAAATTCTGAGAATGTGGAAGTTCAAAAAACTAACAAATGAGATATTGAACCATAGTGTGTTAACGCATGTATTGCACAATCTTAAACTTCATTTACGCACGGCAACAAAATTTTGGAATTTCCCTGTTTATTAGGTAGTGTGCAGTTTGCACTTTAATATGCAGTATGCATGCACTGCATACAAAAGTTTCACCTCACCCACAATAATCGGTCATTTTCCTCTGTGTTCCTAACTCATTTACAGAATTTGATCTTGAAGCAACAATTATACCAGCCTGTCTATATATGCATACTTTATATGAACTCACTAGTCAGAACGGACACGGACACCCGGGGGACATAGAGCGTATATTATGGTAATGGGGTCGTCTACATAGGTATAACATATAATTACTAAACTACTGCCTACTGCTAAAGAATGTTAAACATTCAGCCAACGCTCGGCGCCTGTCGTGGCAAATATTAGGCAGGCAGGCAGGCAATTTTAAGGAAAAATAGGCAAGACGATACCATAGCTATTAGAGTATACATGCGATAACGATAGGTAAGCAAATCAAAAGTTTAATTTATAGGATAGGCTGGGTAGGCAATGAAAAAATTCAGAAGTATGAGACTCAATGAGTGAGAGTATAGTGAGTATTATAAAACATTGTAAGAAAAAATATATTTGTTCTCATTCAGAGACATGGCGTAAATAAAAAAGAGTCATACGACCGCGCCAATATTCATTCGTTTCAAATTCGGTCAATCTAAATTGGTGTCTCAATCCTCCCACCCATTTACAATGAAAAAATTCAGCCTAGGTGGCAGAAAGATTATAATAGACATTTCCTCGATTTTGAGGAAGAGAATAAAAACGCTATTGGTGGTTCAAAACAATTAAAAAATAATAAATAATATAATAATGAAATAAAATAAATTATTTATTTGTATTATTTATAAATTTAGTAATTTACACGCTGCAAAAAGGCTGCAATATAAAAATAGGCAGTAAATAGGCAAATTGATACAGAGAGAAAAAATTTATTAAGTCACTGTTGCACAATTGCAATAGCCTTACAGCTCAGTATACAGAAAAAAATTTTCTTAATTAAAATTAACACATTTTTATAAAAAAAATTTTTTCACAATTGTTCAAGTATATAAATGTTGATTATAAATCATGATGGGTCCCCTAAGAGCGAACATTAAAATATCATCCACTACTTTTGACGGTATGCCAAAAGATTTATGCGATACGTAGGCGTCATATTAAAAAAAATAAAAAATAGGATAATAGGCGCAAGGTAGGCATAGGTAGAGTGATAGGTAGGTTAATAATTCAAATGCCGAGCTTTGTATATTCAGCATCAATACTAATATAATTATACATAATATTCATGCCCAGTTTTTTCTTCATTCGTATTGACACCGTTGTCTTTGATGTAGCATTAATAGCGAACCTTGCTATTGCACCATACTTCAGCTACCTAATAGAGAGGTTTAATTCCACTATTGACAAATCTGTATACCATATATATATTAATCCGTATTTTTAATAGTTTCTAAAAATATCTAAGTAGATGCGTCAGGGATGAACAAGCAGAAACTATTCTAAAGTTTTATACTTGCATCTGCATTCTTATTGAAAACTGACTATGAGAGTGCATCAAGTGAGTATTGTTTTGTTTGATAAATGACAACGTATACTACTTAGGGATAAATTCAGACACTTTGTATCCGGTCTCATTCCTTGTTCCTGGTTCTGGTTACGTCTCATCCTTCGTTCAGTCTCTGCATTTTTTAGTGCATTCTGAATTAAGGTTATCAACATCAAGAGTATATAGGGAAATTCAGTATAAACAATATTAGTATATACGTAACGTAATGTAGATGGAAAATTCCAAATTACAAAAGATGAAAAAATTGAGTACAGACTACAGAGTGCAGGAGTTTAAGTACACTTTATGCATAAACCTTATGTACATACAAACAAAGAGTACAAGTGAGGAGTCGAAATTTTTGTTTTTTTTCTCAATAGTTTTCTGATTTTTTCTGAATGCAGTCGTACTGACATGACGATGACGATGAGTATGAGGGAGAGGGTGAGGGAGAGAGAGAGAGAGAGAGAGATTGTGAGTTCATTGCCTGCATAGTAGAAAAAATATTTAATTCTAGTAAAGTATCTGATATCTATAAAATACGAGCGACTTTGAAATTGAACTCCACTGACTGACTGAATGACTGATAAGGATAATGTGGACTAAAAAAGTAGGTAGGTATGACAGAAAAGTATATGGGATGACGCGATGTGTGTGTGATGTGATGTGATGTGATCTTCAGTCCGGCCGGAGTCCGGCTGTAGATTAGAAATAACCTTGCTTTGTCTTGTTTAGTGTCCTCTCTCTCTCTCTCACTTTCGAGTACCTACTTACTTACTTTGTCACTTGTCATGCTGGTCCCTTGTCCTTGTCTACCTACAAACCAGAGATGCATTTTGAAGAAATTATATAAAAAAAATTCATTTGGGTGGCTATGTGGGAGAGATGAGGCGAGAGCTGGGGAACATGAAAAAGCTCTCCATCAATCACTTTTACTCTTTAACTATAATTAGCGATTACAATAATACAAGAGCATACAAAGACCATTTTAACAAAAACTAGCAACCGACTGCTGAATTTGAGGCTTTGTCAACTCATTCAGAGCCACTGCACAGTACATCATAGTAGCAGGGATGTGAGGTGCTTGATAGTCAAGGCAGTTCATTCCATTATTGGCTCACTACGCACAGAGATTCCTTTTTGCTTTAAATAATTACCAGTCGTACCATACATACATTATTCCAACTTGAATTGTTGTATTCAGACATTCAATTTTTTTCAAGTTTTAAAATTAATCTTAAAAATGTAAATATGTAGTTGGAAGAAGTAATATCTGCATCTGCAATTTATATATAGGCAGAGGTATCTTACCTAGGTACCTACATTATCGTCACGGCATTATTATTACATGACCGTACAGAGTACAGCAGAGATGTGGTCTTGAGCGAAGGTTTGACTCTTTCATGAATGTGTTATTGTTGCAACCGCAGCTAAAAGATACTCAAAATGAGTAAATGCATTTCTTTATTATTCATTTCCTTCGGTAAAAGATTGATTTATTATTCTTTTTCCTACTACATGTTGTTCGAGGTGTGTGTCGCATCATGTTATTATTATGCAATGCAAATCCAACACGAAACCAAGTCAATAATAATATTAGCAAGGCAAACAGAAATAGCTGCAAAGACAACTAACATCAACAGGCCAAGAGTATTATGCCTATTTAATGTACAGTAGAACCTCGTTATAACGGTTTCTCAGGGGGGTATCTCTAGTACAAATGTAGTTATATAGTTAACATGGGAAGTCCATTGAAAACATACTTAAAGAACTTATCAGTTCTGGGATAGTAATTTATAGCATGATCCCACACCACCACGTTTTTCCAATTAGGTTTTAAAATTCAACTTCAACGCGCTTAAACCTACAACTAACTAGGTTGAAAGAAAGTGAGGATGTCGTTGCTGAAACGTGTAAAATATTTTTAAAATTCTATGACCAGTGTAGGAAATTTCTTTGTAATGATAATAATGGTAGTGTGTGTATGCATAATTATTTAACCGGTGTAAAGAAACCCCATAACCAGGCCGGGGCACACAGATAAAACCCATAAGTAAGTATAAGTAAAGCCGTACAAAAAGCGAACCGTTATAATGAGTTTCTACTGTACTATGGAATTTGGATCTGCGTGTTTTTAGGTATGTAGTATGTAACAAATGCTACTACGTTGTTCCTCCTAAAAATCCACGTGCCTATACAGACGGCAACTCCACACATACCAACTAGTTTAGTAAACTATATAGACAATAATGATCTGTTTTATTGTAGGTGTACATATTGTGAGGAGTGCATATAAATTATAAGCTTTGAAAAGTTGTTTCCGTAACGTGAGGGCACACGGCACGGTACACATTGCAGGACGAACACCACAATGTAATTTACGTTACGAACAAAACCAAGATGGAGAAAAGATATACAGGATAACGTACATGTCGTGTTCTTTTGCGTGTATATATTTAAATATATACTTTGTCAGTGTCAACGTCAACTGGAAAACCTTGGATCGACAAGTTTGAAGTAAATAAATTAAACGACAATGACAATGTGTTGTTCTCGTAGCAGGGGGTCGTATTCCCGCATTTTCTTGTATTTATTTTATTGTTCTGTAATAATTATTTTATTATATCTTCCCTTTGTCGATCCCTTTGCAATCTCAAAACGTTTTTAATTCGCACATAGCCAGTATAGCCATATTCATTTAAGTTTCCAGAAAAGATTTACAATTTTTGGACATAGGCTACGCAGGTTTGGAACGTATAAACATTCCTAGGAATTATTCTCGTCGTAGGGTGATGGGACAATGATGCTATGGGGGGCACATAAATACGTGCGACGTTTGGTTTTGTAGTATTTTTACCATTACAACTATATACACCTGTACTATTGCATCTAAACTATAATCTGATGAAGCTAACAATCTTTGTATAACTTAATATTGGGACCCAACAACTGCGTAATTATTACCCATTTGTACATAAACGTCTTCGTTTTTACCAAATGCTAATGGACTTCTTGTTTGCTTGGGAATTTTACCATTTAATTTTGACTCATACGAAATACTTGGAGCAAGATCCATGTGTTAAGCCAAAAGCAAAAGACACGTAATCATATATCTATACAGGTTAATTGATTTTTTTAAAGATTATGTATAGGGTGTCTCCAATATTTAAAAAAATACTTCCATTCAGTTGTTGGTACTTACAGTAAGTCCACATTATGTGGATGCAGTACTAAGGATTCATGATTCAGGATTGTCTTTGTTAATGTAGATACGCTCTATTTCTATTTACAAACGATGAAAAAATAATATCTATAAATATTTCATTGTTACTTACACAAGTTATTCCTACCGCATACTGTTTCACAGCGAATGAAAAGATGCTTGGAAATTTTGTGTGTACAAAGTGCCAAAATCTCTTATTTTGGAGACTCCTTTAAAATCATGTGCTTTATAAAAATATAAAATTTCGAGTTTTGAAACGTCCCGATATTTTATTCAAAATTCAAAATTTCCAACTTCATTTCATTTGGCATATATAATAATAATAATAATAATAATAATAATAATAATAATAATAATATTTCGTATCTGGGTAGAATCCCTAAGGATTTGAGATTTCATCTCTTGTAAGCCCAGTTTTCACTATTATTTCACTGAGACTCGAGGTTACTCCACAATTTGAGGACTCGAGCCCTTTTACTAGAGAACAAATTTATCCCGAAGGTTCGAGTGGCTAGTTATAGGATTAAATCTCATTCACTTAATGCACCACTCAAGAAACACTGGAGATTTAAATCCAACTATGCCACCCAGTGAACCATAGAAACTCAGAAGTATAGAACTCTAAAAAGCCCAGAGAAATAACATTTATACACAATCTCTCTAGGACCTGCAGCGTACTTATCACCGAGCCCTGCAGGATTATCGGTAAGGCCACCCATCCATTTCAGAATGAGCTTGACTGTTGCTTAACCAGAAGGGTAAGCTCAACTTGTTAATCGCCAGACCAACCTGTACCGATTTGCCAGACCAACCTGTACCGGCATGAAGCAGTACTTATACGAATTACTAGTGAACGTTTTTCATGGAACTCTAGGATTTTAGAAATACCCATTTTAAAAAGTCAGGCTACTTTTAAATGTCACAGATCCAAAGTAACTCGAGTGGATTTTGAGTTATTTGGTTACAATTGCCGGTCAAAGTTTAGGCTGTTTTCTAAAAATTTGTTTCAGGATATTGCAAACAATTCAAAACTTTTGATTTTTATTGTTGAAAATTTCCAGAAATTGTATATTTCACGTATGCTTTCCTGACAATAAATCATTATTATTATTATTATTATTATTATTATTATTATTATTATTATGTTTAGTCTGAAATACACACTTGTTGTGTGTTTAGTATTGTATCTTCAATGAAGCTACTGGAAACATTACTTAGATATGTGCATCTTAGAACAAGATTTAAAGAACATATAAGCGTAAAATGACAAAATAGCAGTGTGATGGGAATAATTTGTGACTATCCTTAAAATGTCTACTAAATCGTACTAGGGAGCTATAGATGCTTCAGTCCTATAATATAGGGATTTAGAAATAAAAATAGGATAACCATGACCAGAGGATGATGTTCCTTAATGCACTCGGTTAGTTCATTTGCGTCACTGCACCATGTGAGTGCATTGTGGGCGTGTCAAAAAAGTGTCAAAATGCTAATGCAAAAGTATGGGTGTTCCAAAAGAGACATGTCTAATATAAGGGGTGAGGCTCTGGTCATTTGATCATTGCATGTTTTTACATTTTTCTAAACTTGTTAGCTTATATTGTTTTTCCTAAACTTTAATTCCTATTTTTATTCGAGATGATGCAATAAGTAAGTAGGTACATCAGTAATGGAGCGGTGGACCTTGACTTGAAATTGAACTCGTCGATTTATAATTATGTATGTATATGTGATAGTAATAGTCAAATTGTCATATCACGCAACGCCGTTGCTGACCGTCGGACTGGAGAATGAAAACTGTAGTGTATGGAGACAGCAATTGTACGAATGTCTGGGTGATGGGTGTTGAAGTGAAAAACTTCAGGTGAAGCTGCATTAATTTTCTGAATGCACTTGAATGGGTTTCGTTCGTCGGGTGAAGGTAAAATAGATGCCATTTGTCTTATTTAGAAGTTGTCAATTAATAGTTTTAAAAACTAGCCAACGCTTTCCTTTTATAATTTACTCATCTCTTCCTTTGAGGTTTGTAAAGCAATCTCTGTTTTATACGTCATAGTAAATCTGCCTCCAAGAGGTCCAGACTATTTTTTCAGAAAAGCATTATTACATAGTGCATACTATTCTGAACCGTCCACAAAAAATATTATTTAAAAAAAAATTATAAAGTGATTGATATCATACCTTTTTGGGGAAATCTGAAGGCTACAGGCAGGCTCTAAAATTACAACGAAATTAATAATTGATTTTGAATACAGTTCATTGATGAAGATATCTGCAAGCTTTTTAATTTTTGATGCTATAATTGACAAATTGATTGATTGATTGATTGATTGATTGATTGATTGATTGATTAATTATTTGGCACAATAATTATTGCACTAACACGGCGTGTAATTAAAATTAAAATGGAACTTGAAGTCACACAAACCCACGATAACCATTATATCAGTAGTTTCGTTCACAGTCACAAAACACTGACACAATTTTGATTTTTTTTATAAAAATACAATCATAGATATGAAGAAATAATTAAGCACTGATAACAATTTACCCTTTAAAACTGTAATACTTGAACGAACATGCAGATATATAGATCACGCTTGATCACCTGATTGGAATTATTGTACGACTACTGCTATCTTTTTACTCGGCAGAAACGGAGACCCTACTAAGCTAATTAGGTCCCTATATACCTTTCTATAAACTCCATAAATGTTATTGCCCTTTGGTTTTATTTGTTTATTGTTTTACTCTTGTTATGTTTGTTGCGGTCGGTCGGTAATCGAATAAGCAGCAAGAAGAAAAAAAATTGTAATGTAAGTAGCAGTAAAATTTGTATTCAAGTTTGTACTATTGACTGTTTGTATAGTTATTTTGGTGGAAAGTTAGCATATAGGAATTTTAAACAAAAGAAATAATAAAATAAGTGAGTTACGTAGAGTCTGCTAGTTTTATTTTTTATTTGACTCTAATAACTGCTCATATTATACCACTTGTACTGTACTCTACTTAATTATTATTATGAATGATCACAGTCACAATGAGTAGCGCTTGTTGGCGGCTTCGGTTTCAATCTATGAGTACAATATACACACATTTAATTATTGAAATTTGACTCCGTTTATAAGAATTCAATACGAGAAGTAAGCCGTCAGAATTTCGTATTGACTCTCACTCTCGCTCTCACTTCAAACTTACTTGACTTACTTATTATATATATTATTACTGTGTATAACTTTGAAATATCTAATTGGGAAATGCTTAATAGCCTTATTAATGCTTCTTGTCTGCGGTGCTGATATGCTGGTTTGTAAGTAAGTGTTTCTGGTTGGGTTATCCTATAATTATTATGTAGATAAGTTTAGTTCTATTTGCTTAGGTTGTGTACTTGACTACTTTACTCTCACTCACTGTCCTTTTCCGTCTAGTGTTTCATAACTGACGAATGTATTATATTATCATTAGTTAGTATGTATACCTCAATTAATTGCAAGTATATATTATTGACTATTGAAAATTACAAGAAACAGATACGAGACTGACATATTATAGACATATAGGCAGCATGTGAAATGAGATTTGATATGTCAGTGTAAGTATATATAGTGTATAGTGTAAGTGTATAGTATCGTATAGCCAATATAATATATATTCAATCTTGCACCATTATTACCGTTTACCATCATCCCGCGACTGCGACTGCTAGGCTAGACGATGACGATGTGAGGTTAAATGGCAAATCTCAAATCTAATGCGGTAGTTGCTGCTTGTTAAAAATTTATAGTTGAATCCCTCAATCATGAAATATTTTTTAGATTTTATATAAAAAATAGTTCTGTAGCCGAATAATTTATTACCTCTTAATTAAAATTATTCAATAGTATTAATTAATGACACTTTTGGTACCTATTTAATGAGGTGCTTCCCAGAATGTCCAGAGCGAGATCGTCCTATGTATTTACGTTCACGTTGTTTCTTTTCTATGATCATCATGTCTAATAAATTAGGACGGGAAAACTGGAGTACACCTATCAAACCGAAACCTTAATGCTAGTTAGATATTATGGGATGAGAATTTCACGTTAATTTGAAATTATACTGTATCCTATCGGCTTTTCATGTTTGTTTGTTGTAATTATTGATAAATTGATTATAGTAGGGATGATTTCGCCGTTAGAAATTTGTATATTAGCGTAGGTACCTACAGTATAAGTATTCGACGTGTAGAGAAGAATAATGTAATCTATTCATTATTTAGGAATACAAGATTTCACTATTATCAGCAGACAAAATACTACTTATGGAGCATGTGACATTACAGTAATATGATATCATATCGGGTGATTCGCCGTTCGCCGAGACCTTTTATTTGATTTAGTCTCGTTCCTTCTACTTTTATCTTAAGCAATTATTAATTAATAAGAAATTATTGTGATAACTTCATTCATCCGGAAAGTCAGCTGGTCACTGGATCGCGATCCTTGCAAATTTACTGTTGACCGTATGATTAAGTCAAGTGACTTGGTCTAAGCTAGCTAACTATAAGTCACGCACAAAAAGTGGGAAGCTCACCAGTCAGACTCAGTATTCCTATTTAGTATATTATATAGTATTAGGTAGGTACATTTAGGCATTAATACTGAACAAGATAAAATTAATAGCTAGTTAATACACAGTTCAATACATTAAAAATCTGTACTTCTAAGTTATGTACATTAAGATTGTAATTGCATACCCTGATATCTACATTTTTTTTGCCAAAGGCACATAAATTCAAATTAACTCGTTGCATAATTTTACTTACGTTATTGTTGTGTAACAAGTAGCAAGCGTAACAAAGGGAAAAGTGCGAGCTAACTTTAAATTGTTGTATATAGCTATGTATACATATGCCAAACCTTTTTCTAATAAAGTTAGCAAATGGAGAATTCACCTACTATTGTCGTAAATTGAGTTTGTAATTTTAGAAACTAGCAAAACTATGGACAAGTGTATGTTTTATAGTTACTTGTTAAATATAAAGGATTTTTAAAGGGGTGCGTTTTTATGAGTTTATTCACCAGATTACGTAGGTTAGGCAGTATTGATAGCATAGACCTCAAGTCATATTGATACCCCGATAATCATACCATTAAAAGTATAAGCTCAAGTAAATACAAATGAGTGTCTACTAGGTTCAAAATAATCGCTTCCTGTCGTACTGCTAATTTTGATTACGTATCGACATCCAGTCATCAGCAGGGTAATCAAATAAATGTGAGAGCATTGTTAAATTGTTATTAGTAGTAAGAGAGTTCAATCGCTTATTAATTTGTAAAGATATTTGTACATTTATAAATGCAACACTACATATTATTTTGTAGCATTATAATGCGCTGGCATTTATTGTGCAGTAAAACTTCGTTACAACGGTCTTTCAAGGGGGTGTTGTATTTTGACCGGTGTATCAAAGGTCCGTTGTAACGTTACAACGGTCTTTGGCCGTTGTATAGTAACATATGATTTTTGCACTATTGTAGTTCGAAAATTTTTAACCCAAGGTATAATTATTCTTTGTTAGTAGGTACATGGTTAAAAAAAATCGTGATTAGACGTTGGAAGACTAAAAAATGAGGAAAAACTTCGCTTAAGTTTGTTTGACGTAGGTTCTAAAATTTCAAATCTTGCTCACAGCATTAAAAGCTGACTCATCTTCGCAACTGTTCTGCAATATCCACATTTTAGGTTTAACAGTCTGTATAATTATTACCATTTTGTTTGTAAATTGTTAATACAAAATCGTAACTAGACGTTTGAAGACTTAAGTTTTGATAGTAGGTCTTTCGATATCAGGATCACTGACTGTTTTTTTACACTTTTAAGTTCATGATTAATTGACAATTTTTCACTCCGTGTCATTTGCTTGCTATGATTTTTTGTGATTGCAGTCAAACTCATTCGCTAACAAATCGCCTACGCCAACAGAATTTAAAATTTAAAAACAAAAAAGCTAGGAAAATTACTAACTTCTAAAACTTACTGTTGTTACTTGTCTTATCGTTAGATCCTGTCTAATATTTGTCATTCGTATCCACCCGCCTAGTTATTTCTTGAAATATTATTCCATCTGGTTTACAGATGGAGACCTTTTTTTAGAAAAAAATAGTGAAAACCAAAGACCGTTGTAACAAATATGATTTTAATGGTAACAGTGCTGTACGGTCCATAGATTTTGACCGGTGTATCAAATTGACCGTTGTAAAAATGGCCGTTGTAAGACTATACTTCAACATGACACAGCATAGGGCTGTTGCCTGGACCGCTGAATTTGACCGGTGTATCAAGATGACCGTTGTAACCCAGGCCGGTGTAACCCGACTGCACTGTATTTACTATTTATACTAACTGCATTTACTATACTACGATTTTTACGATTATTATTATTTAATGGATTGCCGATTGGTTTCATTTACTTAAGAACAATATTGTGTGTGAAGTCAAAATATAACAATACTCTCAAGAATATATAGGTATACTTATAGGAGAGTATTGGATAACGTAGTTTTGCAATATATATATGTCAGTATACCGCTTCATTCAACTTCATTGATACTTTTATCCCTTGCATACAGGGCCGGATAATGCAGCCAGCGCAGGCAGCCCCCGCTGCTTGAATTTTCAAAAAACATGTAAATGGAACATTTTGAACGTTTCTGAATCAAGTAAAAAGAACATGTTCCACTTTTCTAAGACATGTAAATAGAACATTTTACACTTTTCTGAATCAAGTAAAAAGAACATTTTCCACTTTTCTAAGACACGTAAATACAACATTTTGCTTTACCAAAGAAAACCATCAATTAATCAAAATGGTGGCTTTTGTATGGAAACAAATTGCTGCCTAAAAGCAATTCCTTCTTCCGGCCCTGCCTGCATAAAACGTATGCTAACTAGCACATTATTATACGTATATTATCCAAGGTAGCTTGACTGCAATATAATTACTGGGCACAAGACTTGTGTAAACTGTTAACTTGTTATGCTTATCGTCTTATTAATGACGTGTCGTTCGTCAGGTTCAACTTCCGACCTATGCTATGAACATATTATAGTATTCGTAACAATTTGTATGTAATTGTACATAATTTTAAAGTATTATCCAAAGCTGCTTAGTGCTTCCATTATTGCATTGGTAAGTGTCATCATATCATTAAAACTGCATAATTAATTAATGGGTTCATGATTTATTTATTATAGCTTTTAGTATTGCAGCGTAGCTGCTGCACCTATAAGAAAAGGGAAATCGACAGTACAGAAAATTTATGCTGTGCTGTGAGTATTATAGTATCAGCTCAACATCAACAATTTATTAAATTAACGCTTTTCTTAATTAAATAGCCATTATAATAATATTTGACGCACTTAGTATCCAATTTCAATATCAGCATGCTCAAGTAACTGATTTATGAATGAATGAATTATATGCTAAATGAATGAAATTTTGCATGAATTTTATTTTATGCTAATAATATTTGCTGCTGACTTAATACATTTGAAAATTCTTTCTATTATTACAAAATTACAACACAACTTACAATTTACAAGTAGCATAATAATCGTTTATTTTTTGCTTTGGCTTATTAGCTTCATACTTGATTGTGAAGAACAATTGACATGTAATTATCCCAATTTGATGCTAAGCAGAAAACCATATTATTACTATGCAAATCTAACATTTAATTGCAAAATATTTATTTTGGGTATTTTACGTGTTGTACAGTAGCGGTATAAGCGAGAATGGGAGAGGACATAGAAAAAGCCTAGATTTATTAATTTATTTTACGATCTAAAAAAAATAAACAAACGGAAAATAAAAATTAGAGAATCAATCCTTGCCACAGCTGCTATTTTCGCTCACCTCTTCAGTCAGTAGTTGATGGCATTATATTCTGAATAAAATAATACATAGCTTTGCTTCACGTAGGTTTTATTCATTGCGGATTATGTTTCTCCACTATACTAGTGTGACGTCACGCTTTGTTGGCACATGTCAGAGTCATTAATCTGCTAATTAAAATAGCACTAAAAAATGTAGATCCTTTCAAAAATTCAAAGAACACTAGAATTCTGTAGACACAAGGCGAACTGAGATTACATATATGGAATATGGAAAATTCAATAATTTATGTAAGTAGATAATAATAATAATTGTAGGCTTGTGTAGGGGCTTACAGTACCTCTATATGTATAATAATAACTGCATGTGTGTATTCCTAAAAGTTCAATTGACACGACGCAGCGGTTATTCATTATTGATACCATGTCATATCAATATGGGTCAATTGCGGTCGTAGTCGTAGTTTGCAATGATTACTATTGCAAGATCCTACATCAATGGTCAATGAACTCTACTGCAAATATAAATACACAGTCAATTAAAAATTCCGATTATATCCTAATAGCTCACGCTAGCTTTTTCAGACTATCTGCATGTATTATCATAATTGTGATACGAGATAAATTAATAAATTAAGTACATTGGGGATACTTATGGTAGAGGTATAATTATATACAGTTTGATTAGGATTTAGGAGTATCAGCATCAGGCGTCCTTTTGGATAAATATAGTAAACGCAAAAATAAAAAATTTTGCACATGAGGATTATACATGATTAATTGCTCAGCGTATTTAGTACTCTACCACAGAGGCCACTTTTGCGTATTTTCCTGTTTTAACTACGTCTACTTGTGTAAAATAGAATTGGCATGTTTAATTTTGCTTATATTTGCTATAAGCTGCCACATTTAATACATATGTAGAGCTCAATGAATTGTAAATTGTTAAGTTTGCAAACATTATACGTGTCACGTGTTGAGTCTATTCATAGAAATTCAATTCTATCCATATGATTCTACTCTACACGGGAAAATAGATTTGATTTCAAGCACACATGAAACGCGTAAAATTTTCCATAACGAATTTAAAAATTTCGTAAAATGTCATAAATTATTAAATTAATACACTAATAATGGGTAATACAAACAGGAAGCTTTAGGCTTAGGTTATGCCATATGATCTGAAATATATTCACGTTTAATTTTTATATTACGTATGTAATTCATTGTGAAAATGACGGACAAACAAGCGAAATGGCTTAATTCACTTTATGTATTGGGTTTATTAAATAATCAAACTAATAATTATTCTTTCATAGTCAACGTCATTTAATTAATTAGCTGTGTATCTAATTGTATTGTAAGTTATCACAATAATCACTGAAGTAAAAAGATGAATAGGTTAGTATCTACATTATTTCGTACTTCCGCCCGAAAGCGTTTTAAGTACACTAATCTTTTTCACTCTGAATGTTTTAGGTTTCTGTTTCTGCTTCTTCTGGGGCTTCATTATTGGGCTGAGACGGTGGCAGTGGTTCAACTTCTTTTTCTGGCATCACTTCCACTTCGGCTGGCTTGGCTGCAGATGAACGTTTCGATGAAGAAGCAGCTTCTTTTTCTGATTTCACTTCAGCTGACTTGTCTCCAGATGAACGTTTTGATGATGATCCTTCAGGATTGGGGCCTCCTTCAGTTTTAGGTCCGGGCTCGTCATCGTCCGACGACGATCCATGAGGTCGCATGTACTCTTCCAGACCTTTCTTGACCTTCGTAATGAGACCTTTGAACTGCAATAAACTCGCACGTACCGTAGAATCCGAACCAATTTCTATGATCTGGAGTCAATTTTTTTAAGTTAAAGGATAAATTTTGGTCAATAGTCATAAATAGGCAAGCAAAATGTAGATTTATAGACGACATCAGTAGATTTTAAATTAAATGAGTAGTTGCATTTCTATATATTATTTGTTACTTCTGGTTTATCCCGAACAAGCCTATTGAGCCTCCGCCAAATTCTTTCCATTTTGACGAACATTTTGTGCTCAGGCGGCATTCGTGTGGCTGCATCCGGCGCTGTAAAATGTGGCTGAAGTTCAACCCAATCTTTTTGATTATCCTGCCATAGAAATACATTTTCCTGAGCGAGCTTTATTTTCTTCTCCCAAACGTTGATCCTTTCCTCAAAGGGCGTCTTGTATGGGTTCTCCTGAAACTCATCTGTGATTCGAATGCATTCAGCCAGGAAGGGTAATGCTTTGGGGGAGGAAAGTTCAATTACTACCACACCTATATTCAAAAGACGATTAAATCAAATTGAAATTCATTTATGGAAATTCATTCATGTAAAGCATGCTTAACTAATGATAATTTGTCAATTAATTAAATTTAAATTAAGTTGTGTCAATTAGAAATTGATTATTCGTTAACCAGACAATGGATCAACGACAGTTAGAATGGTCAATTTATTTAATTCATGAAACATTTTCTCCAACTTCGTTTCAATGGCAAACTCGTTCGTAGCGAGATTTCCGATTTCCGCAATTTCGTTTACGTGCTTTCGCATTCCTTGATCAAGTAGAGCTTTGAAGTTTTGATTCCCTTTTGCAACTACAGTAAAACCTGGAATAGAAACCGGATATATTCAGAAGCAAAAAACATGATAGATTACAAAAATGCACACGGTCAAAAAACGTTTTTAATTTAAAAAATACTTTGCCAACATTGTTTACATTGACATTGAGGAAAGTTTAGGTATGATTGAGAATTGAAGTATAGAGTTTAAACGCAGTTTACCGCAAACATCAGAAATGGCTTCCCAATGTCGTTGGCGCATTCCAGAGTTTTTGAGGGTCGTGATTAAAGGAACGATTGGTTTAAATTCGTCAATTTGAAAACGAACTTCCTCAGCGATATGTTGTATGGCATCTGCTCCCTTGAAATAACGGACGCACCGTCGAATGATTTGACCCCCTTCGTTAATTAGTTTTGTCACCATGCGCATATCAATCTTATCCATAGTTTCCTTGAATACAACGTCTTGAATTTTTAACCAGTCTGCATACAAATTAAAATGCGGACTTTAGCGCAACTCGAAACTGAAGGTAATTAGAAGCAATTAGTTATTATTTTTCAGTGCATTTAAGTAGGGCCGGATAATGCGGCCAGTGCAGGCAGCCCCCGCTGCGTGAATTATAAAAAAACTTTTAAATGGAACATTTTGACTTTTCCAAAACATACAAATAAAATATTTTAAACTTTTCAAAAACATGCAAATAAATGTTTTTGTAAAAAAAACATAGAAATAAAACATTTAACACTTTTTAACAAACATGCAAAAATAGAACATTTTTCACTTTTCAGAATAAAGTAAATCGAAAATTTTTGCAATTTTCTAAAAACATGTAAATACAACATTTTGCTTTACCAAAGAAAACCATGAATTAAATCAAAATGGTGGCTTTTGTATGGAAATAAATTGCTGCCTAAAAGCAATTCCTTCGTCCGGCCCTGCATTTAAGTATTTTTCTGTTGCTTTACGCATGATGTATTTTGAAAGCGCGGCAGGTTCAAATTATGGTAATATAGTATACTTTTATGACACAGCAGTGTGGAGCGTGCAGCAATTACGTGGTACGTCGAGGGGGGGTAGGGGTTCAAGTTGCCTATCCTTTTACATGGGCGTACATACCAAAAATGGGGGGGGGGGGTAGGGGTTCAAAAATGTCGTATTTTTGTACTACGTAATTGTTGCATGCTCCCGTCGGCAGGTAATAACACATTCGATTTGCCTACAATAACTATATAGCTTAATATAAAAAATAAACCTGCTGCAGTGAACCAAAGGCTTTTAAAAGGCTCAATATCCCTCACAAGTCTCTCCAGGGCTTCATTTTGCAAATCAGGTAAACCAAAAATCTTTTGTCTTGAATTAAGCAATATATTTTGTTCAATTAATTCCTTGACTTGTTTCCATATTTTTTTAACTTCTAGTCCCACTTCCGCCGCTCTATCAAGTTCAACAAAGGCCGCAAGGCCAGCAACAGCCAAGAAAGCAGAGTCGACAGCATCACTGAGAGCTACCATGTCAGACTGTTGAACTTTAAGAAGTCGATCGTAGTCATCGTCTAGCCAAGCAATGGCGTCGTCAGCCATTTTAAGAATTTTCCCCGACCACATTGCAGCGCTCCATTTCGTTTCAAAATCTTCATTGGGGATAGCATATGAGAATTTCTCAAACATTTCGTAGTCTTTCATTATTTTAGTTAGTAATTCTGCGCGAGTCTTCACTTCAGTTGGAATTGTTTCCACGTACATTTTTAGCTCCATTACTTCAGCAATGTCATCAGACCTTGTGTTTAACTTTCGCTCCATTTCTTGATAGTCCTCACGTATCTTTTTATTTTTTAGAAATTTAGTTGTAAGTGTTTAAAATTGGTCTACATAATAGATTTTTTGAAAGTCGAAATTGAATGAAATTTGTTAATTTAAAATTACTTTGTGGACAATTTGATGCAATTTAGAAGCAAACTGGTCCAACATTCCAGTAACTAATTGCTTCTTCTTTTTTAATAGTCCTTGTTTAACCACATCCACATCAATGCGAAAACATGCAACGTCAACAGATGCTGGGATTTCTAATTCAAGCTTTGCGAGCTCCGAGTTGTGAAGTTCTACTGCTTTTTTAACTTCTGATGCAGTGTGGTTTTCGCTTTCGTATTTTCTATATAATCAATCGGCAATTAATTGTAAAATGTGCAAGCAGTATTATATTGCATAATATATTATCATGGAATCTAAAATTTAAATTTAATTACACGAAAAACGTGTGCATATCCAAATTCCAAATCTTTTGATATCGCCTATATTTTTGTGCATATTTGTCGACAGGGAGCAGACCTCTCCTAAGAGCTCGAAGAAGTCTTGCCTTCAACCTTTTTATATGTGGTTCTTGTAATTCGACGGAACTTAGTTGACTATTTACACCGAACAGTAGGTTACTCATTATTTTGGGAACAATCTAAAATGTGAACAGGTATTAGCAATCAAAATTAAATTAGTTAATTAGTAGTTTCCTTTTCGAATAAAATAAAATAAAATTTCACTGCACATTCTGGGTCCCCGCAATATTTCTAATAAACACAAGCGATTAAAATAAGCCGCTAACTATCGCCAAATATATTTAAATCTCTTAATTAACTCTAGGCAGGTATACAACGCGTGTCATTTACATCTGGAAGGGTTGCTGATGAGCCCACAACGGAATCAAAGAGTGCCGTTAAGACTTTAGGGTATTTGGACAGCAAGCTAGTGTACTTCGGGCCATCATTATCCATAAAGAGTGACAGTAGAAATGGGGGTGTCATTCCTTCTGGCGGAGGGAATTCGGATTTGATTAAATCTTCACCCCAGTCGTATGTATTGTCCACATCGCAGTCGTCAGTTAAGTCTTCAATTTCCGCTACAAAATTTAGTATGGACTCTTCAGTAACATAGCGTAGAGTGTCCTGGTGTAGTGATTTACAATATTTAGGTACATTCAGTGAAAAGTGTGTATGCTTATATCGGTAGAAACTTTGACAGAATTCAGAAGGATTATTGATTTATGTGAGCTGTGTGGGCTCGGAACTCTGACTCACCTCCATTATATACTTAACCAGGGTCAAGTAATTCGAAGTTTTGCTCATTGTGTACACATCCCATCGACTCTCTCTTATATTGTACCATGAATGAGGAATTTTGGACAGATGCGTTCGTATTGCTCCCATCACCTCCTCCATCCAGTCGTCTTTCATGTACTGTATAATCTTTTGTAGAAATAGAAACAAAACGCAATTACTTTTTTTAATGCTAAAAAAAGCAATTAGTGTGAAAAATGTAATAAACTGCATTTCTATTGCACTGCTATACTGGCAAATATCTATAGTATTATCTGGCATAGATTACAGTGTGAGAGAAATAACTTTATTAACACCGACTCGTCGCAAATTAGATAAACTTGACGTTACTTTTAAAATTATATGTGATGCAAATTTCTGATCTAAGATTAACGATTAGGCTCAAAATGCTATTTGAGCCTAATCGTTAATTAGTTAAGAATTATTAATTCACAATACATACTTCTTCACAGTTCGATTTTTGAAGTTGGTTGAATTCATCGATATAAATGGGTGTATTTCGTCGGTATAAGAGTAAAGTTCTCTCTCGTGCTTGCAAACAGAGGGACATGATCTCTACAAGGCTCTCATACGGCTCCTTTTTATATATCACTGACAGTTTTTGAATGCGAGCGATCTTGTAGGAAAAGCTTCTTGGCTCCACTTGGCGAGCTTTAAGTTTTTTCCATTGAGTAGAGCCATTTCCCCAATTTACAAATGGAGGTGGGATCTTGACCCAGGGTTGGTACAATTTAGGATGTTTCTCTACTATATGATTAAATTCTAACATTAAATGACTTCTTTTAAATTCCAAGTCAATTTCTTTTTGAATCTGCAACTCAAACGAAGCGAAATATTAAATGTATGACATTAAATTTTATTTTTTCCCTACTTTGCCATAGGCAGAACATAAATACAATTAGAATTAATTAATTAATATTAAGCTTTAAGCTAGGCAAAGGCAATTAGGGTTGGGAATAATTTTTGATTTTTGTTTTTAGTTTTAAAAATGAATTTTCCAATTTTCCAATTTTCCAATTTACCCGTTTCAGTGTTTGGTCATGATATTCTAATTTAGGAGTATCTAAAATTTTCATGAGAATTGTTTTCATGTAATTTGCTGGAATACTTTTAGCACGTTCCGTAGGTAGGCAGTCCACGTATAAATTGTAGCGCATGATATTTTCAATTTCGTAACGTCTTTTTACGGCATCACGAATTCTCTCTGCCTGCTTGTTTGGATCTTCTGCATCCATGAGGAGGTAGAGCTTACCCAATAAACAATTTAATGTCGGGACTGCGCTGTCCCGACACTTTTACACGACTGTCAGCCCTGCATCGTTTTTGTCCGCTGTCCCTGCGTAGGCCCGACACAAATTCCCTGCATGCTTCTACCCCATTCGCAGCTTCATTCCAACACTAGAACGACGACTTAAATGCACCCCCGCCTTCATGCCAGCATTAAGACGACTATTTTTTGATGCTTTCCCGATTGTATACCGCTGCTTCATCTACAGTCTGCTGCATCTTTCTACTATTACTAGCGCAGTACCTACATACTTATATTTATAATAATTACTAATTACTAAAGAAAATTCAATGAATCAACTAATTTTTTGCATTTATGATTTATTAAATTAAAGAATGGACATAGATTAGTCATTGCACATCAAAACAATAGTACTGATTATGAGGGACGATGAAAATCATAAGATCACGACACAGAACTACAAAATTCTTTATTTTAAATGATAGACGATTTTATTGAATTCAATAATCCAACATTTAGCTGTTCTCACTTAGATGAAAACAAAAAGCTTCCCAAGGTGCATTAAAGCTCGCACTACTAGCAACAACACAAACACCTACACTGGACCACACTTATTTAGCGTCTTGAGTTTATTTCCTGATATCAGACTTATTCAACTTGTACATTAAAATAAGCTCAAGAACACGATTATTAACTGCTAAGTAGCACGTTATGCATACAACAAGGACAACTGAAAGAAACAAATATGTATGCGTCACTGTTAGCAGTTAAAATAAACAAATAGGGCTAGCAATGAACTTTATTTGGTTATTTATTGAAAGCAGTTCTTATGTAGCCATTAGGGAACTAAAATCCTACCCACAACTATAACACTTATTGTTAGTTAGATATTTTAATAAAACTGGTAGAGTAACATACACGTAGAATCAAACACCCTCACTAAACTAATTAACTTAATTTACGTTATGAAAATGCTCAGCGCAATTACATGCCGAACGCCAGTATGATTGAACTGAACTGCGAACAACTTTTTTGAGAGCATAATATATAACGGACGAATGCTCACAGGCCTAAAAATGCATGAATAAAGGCGGGCGGGACAGCATTAAAACCACACATTGCGTTTATGTAGCGAAAACGTCAGAAAAGTGCAGTGAAAAATGCGGACTAAAATCCGAGTTTGGACAGCACGATGACGACGCTTTATTCTAGTCGTGTCACCCAACTCGGAGACAACAATAAAAATGCACATTGCGTTTATGTCGGGGCAGCGTAGGAACAGTGCAGGGAAAAATACCGCTTGAAATCGGAGTCTGTACAGCAGGATCACGACAGTGTTTTATAGTCGTGACACGATACAATTCCGACTCCGACTCAAAACTGCATTTATCCGACAGCCCCGACATAAAAACGTGTATAAAACTGCAGTCAATGTTTACTGGGTACTTAACCATGCAAAGATTACGGGAGGGTAAATCGTCCGAACGAAGTACCTATGTTTAATTTATTGGCAATTATTTGCATTTTATTACCTGATTTTAACTACTCGCTACGATTATTATTAATATTACACGTGTCTTCATTTTCAGGAGGTGTGCAGTAATACGGATTAGTAGTATGTTATGTTATGCGCTTACTTTCTTGTATTGGGATCGTATTTAAAAACTGCAACTTCAACCCATCGCCAGTCATAATTATGAACTCTTTTCATTTTGTCGTAGTCAAAAACAAGATCCTCGTAGCCATCCTCATATGGATCAATATCCGGACTTTTCGGCATATTTATCCCCATGCCGTAGTCACTCTCTTGAGCTGTAGCATTTTTCAATATGCCGCCCGAACGCAAGTCATCCAAGCTTTGTTGCCGGTCTGCTGAGAGGTTCGAGTTTGATTTGTGTAATTCATTCCCTTTCGTCACATTTGCCATTGACTACAGATTTCGGAAAGGCACAAAGTTTAATCGTAAAATTGAAAGCTTTAAAAAATAGGTGTGCATAAAAAATATAATTGACCATAGAATTAGTACGAGTACAATTACGTTACAAACGCACACTAATAAATATATAAACCTGACCTCGGCATCTGGTGACATTGGGATTGAATCTGGATCCGAAAATATATCTGTAAGAAGAGACGCACTCCTGCGGAAGAATTATATTTAAAAAATTAAACAGCAGTTATGAAGGGCACCGGAGTGAAAATTCTATTTGTAGATGTTATTTGTAAAGTAAAACAAGTGTGTATTTATTTTAAGATTTCTAATTTTTTGTATGCATTACCTTTTGACTTCTTGAACTAAATTTTCACCATCTTCAAGATTAGTTTTTTCATTTTTTTTAAACTGACTCAGGAAATCAGATTCATTCCCACTAATATCAAAAACGGAGCTGTCAGCAGCTAATTCTTTATTAGTTTCTACGGAGAATATTTTATGAACGTCAAACATGGATGTGGATTGTGTGACACCATGATCCTCATCTTCAGTTGAAGAAGACTCTTTTTCCGAGCTATCCTCTTCGTCACTTGGACTCATAAAATTTGCAACTGTTGTAGTTGCTCGAGCAAAGGCTGTGAGGTCTGCATCGTCAGGATTCTCTGCAAAAAATAAATTAATAGGTTGCTAATGCGTGACAGCCCATTTTTCAGCTTTAGCCCAAAATTTTTAAGGTTATTTATTCAAAATTAATTTGAGTAAAAAAAGTCATGTGGTTATTTACCTTTTTGTTTATCAGTCGGATTGAGGCGCCTGTAGCGCCCTTCGAGAAGCCATCTCCGAAATCTGTCAAGCCTCTCCGTTTTAGTGAGTAGATTCATGGCTGTCAATTGAGAAATGGCTTGCGTGTCATCCCCTCCGCCTCCAATGATGCCGTCTTTAATATTATTATTACTCGATCTTCGGAAATTATTTTGACTTGTGGGTTTATCGTTGTTTTTGGAAGTATCCAAACGAATCGGGAGGTAGGCTTTTGCTGGGATCGGATACATTCGTTGATCCTTCCAATCCCAGCCCAAATACATCCACTCCTCCCCCGTTCGAATATCAAACTCTTCATTATCAAAATAATCCAGCGGAAACATGGGACCGAATGGCGGGGGCAGTTCATCCTTGTTGTCTTCCTTTGGTAAGTGATTTTTGTCACGTTCCTCCCATCTTCCTTCCCCGTGGCCTTCCTCACCATCCTCCTCTGGGTAGGGATAGCCCTCCCCACCAGCACCACTCTCCCTTCTTTTCACTCTCAGATTTCCTTTGCTGCCCGCCTGCGACCCTTCATTGGTATTGGCTTCGGGAAAATTGGACTTCTTTTCAAAGGCATCTGCTGCGCTGTTAATTAATTTAGTTTTAGCTAGCTTTGTTTTTCTAGTTATAACTAAAGGATATCAGTTTAAGGATGTACTTTAAAAATATATAACTAATCCAAATTTCTGTTTTAAATAATTCTATGGTAAATTCTGGTTTCGTACAGTCTTAAAAACGTAAAATGTTTCTTTTTACTTTTTCGCCTTGATGTATCTGTCCATGAATTCCCGTTTATCGACACCATTAATTCTAATCCTATTTCTCCATTGCATTTCCTGATAAAACCTTTCATTTGTTTCTCCATAGTGTGGTACTGGCATAAGATCATACTGCGAGATCCCCAAATTGGTCAATAATTTATCAATATCTGATTTTATGTAGAGTCGATGAAGACGTTCAATCACGACGGCTTGGGGCATCTGTCCCGGTGGGACTCTGTAAGCCACTTGAACTTTGGGACGATATGTACGATGGGGGAAGACGAAATCTCCCTTGATCAAGCGAATGGCCTCATAGATGAACGAATGTCTCTTGGACACCCCTCTCTCTTCTGGCTTCACCCGAACGGTCGTCTCTATTCTTTCGGATTGCGGCCGTCGAGTAGCAACTCCATCAACTGCTGCTATGTCGGGGTCGTCCAGTCCGTCATCATCATCATCTATGAAGATTTGCATTCCCGATTAAGATACACAGTTGAAATATTGTAAGAAATGTGAAATTAAAGCAAATGCATGTTAATTCAATTACCAACTCTTTCACGATTAGATTGGAAATGAAATGCTGTGGAGATTGGGACGAATCCTGGACGTTGCGACTCGTCTGCAATGGGCAACTTGAATTTTAAAATATGATATTATATAACTTTTACGTTAAGATTTGATATAATGCAGACAATTCAGTAATCATGTGCTAATTTCATATTCATATAATAGACTATCGTGTGAAATGTGAAGAAATGTTACATTGTTGTAATTAAGAAATGTTTTTGAATCAGTTACCGCTTGAACTTGAGGCCCCTCAAGTTTGTAGCAGAAATCCAGCCCTGTGTTGTAGTACTTGTTCGAAGCATCTGATTTACTCCTTTTAACCACATCCGAGAAAAGCATGGAGTCTTCTGTGGGAATGTTAATATACGTGTTTTCATTCACTTCAAGAAATTTTTCGTATGATTCTCTCTTCCCGAATGCGGGTACGAAACTATGGGATGGATTTGCTGCTCGAAATGCAAGATCAAATCCACTCTTCTGACCTTTAGCATCCTTACCAGGACGGTCTGATTTCTTACTACTTGCATATGAATCCGACATCTTGAAACAGGGTTGACTTGACTATTTAACTCTTCTTCAAGATTTCAAAAATTGAAACAAGTATGACAGACTTGCTTCGTATATATTCAAAATTCAAAAGAGAGGTTTAATTTCAGTTACTTTCACTGCCCTTCGTTATATAATTTTGTCATATTTTTCCATATTGTCCCTTGTGAATCAGAATTATAATATACTGGCATTCTGATGGTCTACAAAATTAATAAGATTTAATTTGGATAGCATTTTGACATATTATAAGCATACAGGTTTGAGTTAACAAAAGGTCGCACAATACATCACATTTCCTATACTGACGAATTCAAATAAGGGCACGTATGCTGTGTTTTGTGCAAATAGAACTAGCATCAAACCAATAGATATGATTTTGTAACTTTTTTTTCATGTTGTCTGACGTCGTATCTAGGCATTCGGGGAAGCGAAATCCCCAAAATTATTTTTATTTTCGTCACTAACCGAAGTTAAAAATGGTGAAAATTAACATTCGATTATATGAGGAACGAGAATCCTCCCATGTTTGGTGTTTAATTGCAGCTAAACCAAAATGAAAATACCAAATATCTCTTTTGGAGTGCCTAGGCAAATGTATGATGTATTCAAAAATTTGAAAATTTGCATGTAGGTTTTACCAAAATTTCGATCTATTTGTTCGAAATTGTGTCCCTATGTTGCCAATGAGGCACTTACAAAACCCTATGCGCAAGGGTTGCAGTGGGGCAGTGACAGAATTAAAAGGGGTTACCCGTATTTCATGAGACATTCATGAGACGGCGTTGAACTTCGTCATTTAAATTTGCTGTCTTTGCCTTTTGAACGCTGTCAGTCATTTTGACAGAGTCATTTTGATTGAGTCAGTGTGAGTAAAATCCGTCCAACCAACAATCTGGATTTAACAAATTAGATCGGATGGCGTATTCGGAAATTAGAAGAATAAATATAAATTCTATAATTAAAACTTTGTAAAAAATACTTTATTCCTCATTACCAAAAATCGCTAAAGCTTGACACCGTTAAGAATTTATTCTGCGTCTAAAACATGGCAAGATCAACCCTACCATGGCCTATTTCTCGTATGATGCATATTTTATTATTTTTTGAGCGGGGTTGCTCAAACACAGCATACGCCCCCTTAAAAGGGAATAAGGGATTCTGTTAAAAAGAAAAATCCGGCGCTTCGCGCCAGATTTGTCCACCGTAGGCCCGAAGTAGATGCTGAGCTTACAGCAAATTGTTTTAATCATTAGAAAACTTTGTTTATATAGGAAGGCCTCTAGCCATGGGCCACGACTCTGGCCATGGGCCACGACTCTGGTATGTGCGACTTCGGTGTAATAATATATATGCCATGTTTGGCACATTAAGGTGTCAGAAATGTGCTTTTATGAGCTGTGTTTTGCGCTTGCTCTGTAACTGCAACTTCGGTTGTATCGTTGTAGAACGTGGTTAGGGTTGTAATTTTCATATAATGAATGAATGGACCATATTAAATACGAAGTCTGAAGAATTGAAATTGAAGGGGCAAATAGTGTAGTATATAAAGAAGTTTTAAATTCACCCTTGGTAATATTTAAAAACATGAGTGATGTGTCTTATTAGTTCCGGGGTATTCTTCTAGAATGAATGGAAACATTCTTTATATGCTACAGGTGTGAATTTGTAGTAATTTTTGAGTGTGTGTAGCTTCTTGGTATTTCGCTGTAAAGCTCACGGTAGCATCACCTGCTACCAACTTACCTGTGCCTAATTGAAGAAGGGAAGTAACCACAGGTTCAGGTACATATTTAGTTACTACAATATAGTTCTTGATCGACAGTTACTTTTTGTTTTTGTAGTCTGTGGTACAGTCAAGTTCCACGATAACATTAAAATATAGAGGCGAAGTCAAAATTGGTTGGGAGGAAATAAATGACTGATAAAATAGTAAATATATTTTAACATTCCCAAGTTATTTTTTTTGAATGATTTTGCACATGTTTTTATAACATTACTTTAAGAATTTATTATCTTACCTTCAAATGCATGTTATTTATGTGTTACAACTGTAGTATAAAGGCTGCTACAAATATTATTAGTGTCGTTTTATGCTGGTTTAATTATCTTATCCAATAAGCATGATGAAAATTTAATTGGTTTCTTGCGGCGTATCATTAATGCTTATTGTCAATTAAGTAATGATATTATTATATTCCGTTACTTTCGGTCCTACTTTAGAAAGCAGGCATACGAAATGTAGTTGCTTTAATATATCAAGGGCAAGGTACACGATTTTATATACCATAAATATAATTACGGGTATCTTGACTTGACTGAGTACCTACAGCAGCATTTTTGCTAATGTTTTACGTCCACTTTGTAGCCAGCAACGTACAAGTATTTTGTACGGTTGACGTTATTGAATATGGACAGCAACAAAGCAAGAGATCAGAGCACTCAATGCTCAGGATCGGTAAGACTTATTTATTTATTTTTTTTTTAAATTTTATTTTTAACAAAGAAAAATATTTAGTCCGTGCAATCCGTGCAACGGACTGTTGTATCATGGAAAATCTAAAAAACTTTTTTCCATAATATTTATAGTAGTATCTATAGTAATGAGTATAAGTTAATTAAGTGCTTAGTTATTTCACCCAAAAATTGACACATTATTTTTAATTTTGTGTTATTTGGACTTTATATTAACGATGTCAAGCCTTGAGTGCCAATCACATTAGGATCTGATCTTTATGCAATCAATTAAAATGTAAAGTGACTTAATTCCTCAGTTTGGAATTCATAAATATAGTATAGATAGGCGCATAGTTAACGACATGCTTTAGCATCTAAATAAGCTTTGAGCAATGGTGCAAGTTTAGAACTAATACAGGGTACAGCTGGCTGGAGTAAAGAATTCTACAATATACCAAATTAATTATCATTGCGATTATGACTAAACAATATCATAATGTAAAGCTCAGGGATTGAACGTGTAATTAAACATTTATTTGACAAGCGGACTCTTTACGAGGTATTAGTTTGTTATACATATATTGTTCTTTATATATATACATTCTATTTTCTTGCTTTCTACAGTAGAACCAAAAGTAACGAAATGTGGTTACATACTGAAAGGGGACTTACTTGTTAAATTGAACTTTAGCTAGAATTATATGAGTTAACGAGTTAAGGTAGAAAGTACTCACATATCCCACCATAGCATTACATAAACAATTCCTTTTCTTGACGTAGAAATTTACCATGATAGCTGCTGTTTGGCACAGTTAAGATGCACATAACAGTGGTTATTTTTATGTTCTTTAAAATCGTTCACCTTGCCCTTTATATGTACGTAACGGCTGCTACATTTCGTACCCTTGTTTTCTATTTTAGTACATGCCGTAACTCATATAATTCTTGCTAACGTTCGACATAACAAGTCTCTTTTAACTTTGTAATTATTATATAATGCATTACTTCACTTTGATGTTTGGGTCGGGTCAGTATGATTGTCAGTTACGGACATAATAACATAATATGTTAAATACATTTTTGCTACTGTCTAACAATTTGTTCTGCCATTTGTTCGTTGGAATTGTGTTCACTATGATTGTTTCGATAAAAAAGATGTATCTGCATCAACTTATTTTTTCATAAATATTAAAAATATTATCTTTAGTTATGTAATTCACTTGAATACATAATAATTTTGTTCCTCCACTGTACGACTATATCGTGTTTTGTTTGGAGTGGATTACCACAAGAAGACAAGACTTAAGATAGACCGTAAATTTTTGCCCGAACGAAAAACGATACGATTCAATATTGAAATAAGCTAAAAAACAGGGTTGCGGCTTGCGGCCGTTGCGGAATGCGACAGAAAGTATACAAGCTTCATTAAGCTGAATAAATATGGGACTATTGGCAAGGGAAAACAATCAGGTCATCATGGTAGTTTTTAGTAGATGATAAACAGACATGTTATGTGAACTTCGGTTTTTTTAAATGTTCTAGTGAGGAACGGAAAGGAAACTTGATTTCAGCCTCAGTCGGTATTAGTCGGTAAGCATATCACTAGAATCTATTTCAATGGCAGTAGTACTATTTTCATTCATATTATAGTTGCAAACATTAATTCCCTCGTGATAGAAGAAATCAGGTTCTTGCTCACTACATGAACCATCATCCAAAACTCTTTTTAAGCCGATGGTTTCGTTCCCGTGTCCATGTCCTTCAGACTGAAGTGCATCATCGATTGTGCGTTTGACACCACATTTAATACTGCTTGTCGTACTGTCATCGCCAATGTCATTATTGTCACTCTGAAAATTCATTCGGTTCCACAGCAGTTTTAACTGTTTTGCTTGAAATATTGGTTCAAACTCTTTGAGTTGATCTAGAAAATGATCTGTCGGCCGGATGCAAAAACGTCTTTGTTGAACGTATTGATGGGCTTCTTTGGGTGAGACTCCAAAGCTGGTGTTTTAAGTTCACAACATTTGTATATGTATGCATTTGAGAATTTTAATTACAGTTTTCAGTACTGAATACAAAAAATAATAAACATGACCTCACCGAAACATAACAAAGGCAATAATTAAGATGGCAGAACTTCCAGCACCACTATTACCATGAATTAAAACCTTTCCACCCTGGTCCAAGCTTTCGGTTACAAACTCACAGACTGTCATGCATCTTGGAATAATACTTTCGATTGAATTCTCTAGGAGCAAAAATACATGCATGTTTAATTTTATAAATAATGCTATATGTAAAGACGAACATTTTTTAATAATAATTACATGAGTACTTAAATTGCACTTATTGTGACTCAATTTTAAAGAGTTGCACTACCGTTCATCTCGACAATTTTGTATATAAAATTTTCCGGGAAGTTCGGCTTGATAACTCGTCTCTCTAACATGTGTCTAACGCAAACGATATGAGTGAAACCTTCTGACTTTAGCTCATCAAGTTTCTTTTTGGTTGCAGAGGCGTAAGAACCTACAAACAATGAATCAGTAGATAATTTTATGTAAATAAAAATAAAAACTAAAGCCTAGTGCATTATTTCGAGTCAGTCAGCATATGCAAACTAGACGACTGTAGCTTTTAATAACACTATTTATATTTTAAAGACAAAATATGTACATTAAATCCACGGTATTTTTATTCGTTTTTACCAAAATAAACATTGGTACAGATCTCTTGCATTTCTCGCCGCATCTCGTACTTCCATGAGGCTGCAGGATATTCCGGCAAAGGAGGGTAGTTGATTGTTGAATTATATGGATCCATACTGCAACAGTCTACTCGAAATATATTACTACTAGTATTGTTAACTGTATTTTCATCACTGGTTTCCATCGCTTTGTATGATCCCGTTTAATTTGGAAGCAGCGTCATCTACTGGTTTCGATTTGAGATATGAAATTAGAAATAAAATTAGAAGATGCAATAAATAAATCATACGTGTGTACTATGCTGGAATTTAAAATAATTAAATTACAACTAAGCTAAAGCCACTTTCGCATGGTGACAAAATTAGAACCCTCTGTAGTACATTACGTGTGTCTATTAAAAAAGGACAATTGACAACAAATTATTTATTCCTAACCCCAAAACCCTCAGAAGTGCGGGTAATTCCTAAACTATAATTTACGAGACAGCATGGTAAAAGTAGCCTCTTCGACCTTACGTTAAAGTTTTGAATTTTGAGTGGGACAGTCGTAATAAGATATATAATTTACGGGAAATCATGTACGAACCATCTCTAAATACGTACATAGCTACATACGTATCTGTTCTCGTAATGTAAATTCGTGGGTGGAATTCCATGTGTTTATATAGGCGAAAATTGACCAGCTTTCAGGTACGCATGTACATGACATTCATTGGCTTTCCCTTTTTTTTATCCCGAAACCTAGATTGTGATTTTTGGTCCATTTAAGTGCTAATTGCGGTCAAAATATAATTACGATAATAACCAAAACCTATACAGCACTTCTCCCTCGTATTTGTGGGCGATCAGAAGTTGTTTAAAATTCGATTTAAAATTGCGACATGTAGCAGTCGACCTACGGATGGGCAGGCCAGATGCGCCATTTCAATTGATGCTTAAGCTCAGCATTTAAAAATCTGGGGTTGTCTACCGTGGACCCAAAGTGGATGCTGAGATTACAGCGAATTTGTTTGATCCCTGTTAAAGCCAGTAAAAGTGGGCTACATACAAGTTTTACCGATACAAATTAGCGGGGTACGAGTAGTGCCGGTGCAAGTGGGCTTCATAGAGAATAGCAACAGTCCGAATGGGACAGTTACAAGTTTTGGGAATGCGAGTGGGCGGCGTACAATTGATACTGATACGATTTGACTCGGTTACAGCAGCACAAGTTTAAGTTGGCTGGGTATATATATAATGTGGTGTCAGTACGAGTAGGCTTGGCAAAAATAGCGCCAGTACGAGTAGGCTAGGTACAAGTTTTCCTGGCACCAGTGGGCGGGGTACGAATAAGCTTGGCAAGAATAACTCTCGAAACGGCAGCACATGTACCTGGCCTAATGATACCAACAAAGCTCGTACCTAGCCCGTTTTCACCGGTAACCATTATTTTATAAAAATGGGGAAAACATGCATTTTAGTCCTTCAGTTAGTTAGTTATGAATGCATATTTTTTGGAATGTCTTCGAATACATAAATTTTCTGGAAAGAAACACTCGTCGAAACATGGATGCACTCGTTTCCTTGACTGAAATGATTTTGATACTGGGAGGAATATATGTTTTTGGTGGGTATATTTGAGAGGATAATGTCCTGGGGGGAAAATCTCCGAGCGAGAAAATGTCCTACAACCGTGGTATACAGGCAGCCGTCAGTGGAACATGTGATTTATTTTTATGTTTAATTTATTTTGCAGAAATTCACAGTAAATTAATACAAAAAGCGATAACATAAAAAATTGCTAAAGTGAACCAAATAGGTTACCACATATGTTAAAATTCAAAGGTATTCCCAGTCCCAGGTATAAAAATCGTAAGTATGCTCAGCAGGGCTCCGTTACAAGTTTTTTGTTGCAGCTAACGCGCGCGAACAAGATAATTAACTCCAATACTTGAATGTTCAGATGTATCTGATCTGATGAAACGGGAAAATTATTTTCTTAAATTGGGCGGAATGCATTAGCACATGTAGCTAATGGCTGCATGACATTTTCTACCCAGATTTTTTCTACCCGGACTTTTCATACCCGCATTTTTCCTACTCGTATTTTTCCTGCCCGGATTCCTCCTACCCGGATTTTTCTTTCTCGGACTTTCCTACCCTGACTACTCCTACTTACGCGTCCTACGCAGACTTCTCCTTGCCACGACTAAACCTAAGCCATATTAAGAATACTTCGTTATCATTTTATTTTTGTTCTGTTTTTAAATGTGGCGTATATGTGATGAGCTTCGTGGCAAAACGAATTAAGTTCACTACTTTAAAAAATGACATTATTTGCACTTATTCAATTAAGTGCGTTATTGTGTTGTTGGAAAAGGTCAAAATTCAACCATAGTATTTTTTTTCCAAAATTTTATTTTTAAGCAAAAAGAGACGACCTAAAATATATATTTCTGATTTAACTTTAAACTTTGGTTTTTGATGAGTGTTTTCGTAGTTTGTTGATGACAATTTCACGTACGTATATTTTTTTACGCAATAATATTTGCACTTCAATTGTATTTCTACTTTAGTCAGTGAATGGCTCATGGGTAGGAAAAGGTATGAGTTTCGGCGTGGCGTGGGTAGGAAATCCTTGTCTTGGATAGAAAAAGTTCAGGTAGGAAAAATCCGGGTAGGAAATGTCCGGTTACCGGAGGTATGTAGTACCAAATCAGTTGACACGTCGATGACTGAAGCTGTCGAATACTACATCAATTGTATCAACAGAAAATTAGTTTCAATATTTCTGAGATTTTTATAATAATTTAATTTTAAATTATTATTTTTATTGTAATATTATTTTATTATAATAATCTGTAAAAACAACATTAAAATTATATTATAATCTACAGATTTTACTTTCATTTTGTTGGACTATGTAACTTTAGCATTATATTAGATCGAATTCCAGCAACAGCAACAGAACGGATACACGCTATGGATATTTTTAAGCTTGTACAAATTACACTACAAGCCAAAACGAACATAAAGCACCTATATGCTTTAGTCCAAAGTGAAAGTCCAAAGTATTTAGTAGCTACTAAATAAAAACTTTTTTACTACTTTGAGGATCTACCTAAAAAATATATGCATTGACTTGTTTCGAATTTTGACTTTGGAATAAACTTTTGAATTTACCTAGTTATTTACCTAAACTATTATTATTATTAATACTGTTTTAAAAACTGAGAAAACAGTATTTTTGTTTTAAGCTTCTAACCCATACAAAACTTTTTAGTTAATGCTGACAAAATAATAATAATAATCAATAATAGATGATCTGTAGGAAAAATCAAAGCTTTCCACTTTCACATTGAACAACAAATAGTTTGAAGCCTTTATTTCCAAAACCCTTAAATTGCCAATTTTAGCAACAATGGTGATGGCAGAAATTTTGTTACTCGTTCACCATCAAGTAAATGTTTAGACTCGACGCCACTCACACACAAACCTCGTTGTACAACGTAGTGAGATATGTACCTACGTAAAATATGTACCTAGTCCTAGGTACTATCTACTGTTTACACAGGTTTTGACATTTCCTCCGGGTGTGTCATAGAATTAAATTTCGAGCGATTTCCCAGCTAAATTGAAAAAATTTTGAAACACATTTTTTGTCCAAACACCTGCCTTTAGCTTAGCCATTTATCTAGGGAACCTCTGACGAGCATAACTCGCCAAACCATTAGCGAGATTTTCCATGAGATATTTTTTTTTCAAAAAGAGCATCCAAAAAAACTTAGAATGGCTTAACAACATGGTGCGCGTAATGAGTTTCGTTCGATAAAACATTTTTTCTAAAAAACGAAAAAGGCCTTAAAATGGTTTTTTAATCCTATTTTTTATTTTTTTAAAACACATCTTAAGCACAATTTTTGAAAATTTTTGTACGAAACCCCATTTTAAAATATGTAGAATTTAAAAAAAATAAAATTTCAAATTTCAAATTTTTTTACATTTTCGATATTTTTAAGGAACCTACTCTTGTTCCGTCAAAATTTTGGAAAAAATAAAAAATTTCGAAATTTGAAATTTTATTTCTTTTTAAATTCTACATATTTTAAAATGGGGTTTCGTACAAAAATTTTGGGTTAAGATGTGTTTTAAAAAAATAAAAAATAGGATTAAAAAACCATTTTAAGGCCTTTTTCGTTTTTTCGAAAAAATGTTTTATCGAGCGAAACTCATTACGCGCACCATGTTGTTAAGCCATTCTAAGGTTTTTTGGATGCTCTTTTTGAAAAAGAATATCTCATGGAAAATCTCGCTAATGGTTTGGCGAGTTATGCTCGTGAGAGTTTTGTTCGCTTTATGTCTGGTGAGTATTTTTTTAAGAGGTCAAAGATGGCGTGTCAGGAAATCCCCATTTGATTCAATGATAAAAATGTGGATCTTTAAATGATTGTACCTCGTAACAGGGGCAAACATTTTTTAAATTGTGCTTTTAGAGGTTTCCCGGATATTGCATACAAGATGAGAGAGAAAATATAACTTGACATGTCCCACATCTCTTCAGGTTTATCTTAAAGCGCAAAGTTCTTGTCTTCACCTACTACTGGAGACCCGCGTACTATTCAATCTGAGACACTCATTCACCGCGTAATATTAGAGTCCCGCGCATTATTAGGAACCCGCATAGTATTAGAAGATGTACGATACTTGCCCCAGTACCCCATTTGAAATTCGAATCTATTTTTCACTATATTTATTATTTCATTATTTAAAATCAGAGGATAGCAAAATAACGACTTTCTCGTCCATTTCTTTTACTCGCAAGAGGAGTTTTCATTAAAAATATTTTTCAAATTTAGAGACCGAGACTACGAAAGGACTCGAGTATCAGCTCCATAGGCTCGAGGCTTGGGATTAAATAAAATAAAAATCATATAAATATGCACTACTATAAAATGGACAATACCATCGAATACATTTCATTTCAAGCTACTTTTAGTAGGCAGTACAAAAGTTATTAAACTAAGTTTTTTGCCTTTTAATTAATCATTCTTGGTTGTTGTTATAAAATAATGTGTACCCACGTACAATTACACGCCCGCGTTGCACTACACACCCGCGCATTATTATAAGATATACGCATGCTGAATTTTACTGACTATTTTTACCACCGGAAAACAATATTTCCATGTACAATCGAATCTCGATAACGACTTTTAAGGATAATTTTGACCGGTGCGGTGTAATAAGTTGTGCTAATATACAGATACTGGCCAATGGTCACTACACAGATAGAGCTTTCATTTTACCTGAGTTCTCAAAGACGTAAAAAGTTTGTTACTACCTAAATACATCCGACGTTTTTTGATGTTTTAAGAAAACGGTTTTATAAAAAAAATCCGCCTAAATATATTTGTATGGACCAGGAGGCAAAAGCAAAATACCGGTTTTTAAATGCTGAGCTTTACCTGCATCTAATAAAATAGTTTTGAATTAGCAGTTAAATGGGCCACCCACGGAAGTGTACCAGCTCTCAGTTCTTTTTACACTTTTAGCCCGCCAAATGTAAACACTAAGGAGGATTGAATTTTCAAAAACGTAGTAAATTCCAAAAATACTAAATTTTGCTATTTTTTTTTTGCATTGTTTAGTTACTTTTCGTGTAACACGTGGCGTTCGACTTTCCTTGAGTAAAATGGGTAAATTTACCTGGTCTACCTTTTGTATTGTTAAAATTTCTTATCAGCAAGACCGGATCGGGTAATAGTCACCCCTGTTTAAGTTGCCCCCACATTACTCACCCCCACATTTATTAGTCGCCCCCGGGTAATAGTCACCCCCGTTTAAGTCACCCCCGGGTAATACTCGCCCCCGTCATATTCGCCCCCACATACATATAACAACTCACTCAGTCGTCTATTTCGTCATCGCATTTGTTTTTCGTCATCGTAGTTTTTTTCATCATTGGGTTATTCTCGTTGTAGGGTTTTTCCGTCATAAAGTTTTTTTCGTGATAGGGTTATTTTCTTCAGTCTATTTTTTAGTGTAGGTAGTGAGTGTATATTGTGACGTCAACAAGGAGTGCCAGTTGCTGAATTCCCTTCATCACTTCCAACTTCAGTCGCTTTGCTCTTCATCTGTCCGAAGTAACTTATAATGGAATCACAAGTTGAGTTATTAGAGTTTGAATTTGCTGTTAATTCTGATGAAGAAACCAGTGAAGTTGATATCGTAGAATCTAGAATCGCACGAAAATGACGATAGTGTGGATAGTGAAGGTTATGAATAGGTGATAATTGAATTCCCTGTTTCCAAGATGAGCAAAGCAAAACTGAACGTAATTTGTTGCGTCATAGAGCCTACGCATTGATGATCGAATTCTCACAGCCGTCAAGCAACGAAAAGATGTGTCCAAAGTTACGTATCTACCTAAAAAAGATTGCTTACAATCTGGGAAAAATTAAAATCAAGAACAGAGGCCTTCTTTCCTGCATAAATCCATTTAAACCTGTACCTCCAACCCTACTGGCTTTGACTTTAAACACTGTACCGTCAATCCTGCCTTTGACTTTGAACCCTGTACCGTCAATTCAGCATTTGTTTTTGAACTCTGTACCGTCAATCCTGCCTTTAACTTTGAACCCTGTACCGCGTAATCCACCTTTGCCACACATCTCCACAGCCGCTACCCGAAAACGAGGACGCCCACGCAAGAACTCCGCCACCCAAGCTGAACCAACCATAATCCCTTTACTGGTCAGACCAACTCTTCCCACTCTCCGAGCCACCAGAACGCGCTCAACGCTGATAACAACTGTAGTCAACACTATACAACATACAACAGCCTGAACCTATTCAAATTACTTCCATAAACCAACCTAAACGGAAACCTGGACGCCCAAAAACAAATATGATTCCAGCTGGGAATGACGAGCCACGAGAAAAGCGAACTAGAGTGTGTGATTTACTCACACAAGAATGCTGAGTTCACATTTATTTTGTACATATTTCGTGAACCATTTTTTTTTCATTTTTTCATCATTTTTTAAATTTTTTTACAATAAACTGACAACTGTTATCACCTGCACTACCTGTTCATATAATTTGTTACTACTTGCATACACCACGGGGGCGAATATGACGGGGTCGAGTATTACCCGGGGGTAACTTAAACGGGGGCGACTAATGTGGGGGTGAGTAATGTGGGGGCGACTTAAACGGGGATGACTAATGACCGTACCGCATGACCTTGATAAGGAATTTCGCGCGCACTACTCTGCCCGGTTAACTCACTGTTATGATGATGAGAACGTTTTGAAGTCGATTTGCATGGTTAATTAGTAGAACAATAGAAAAAAAGATAAGCGCATTTTAATCATTTTGGAATTGCATTCAATGAATTTAAATGCGAGTATGCATAATCGATAACATGGAATGTCGACAATTAAAAACACGAATTAATTTGGACACTGACTGAATGACGAGGGGTAGAGGGGCAGGCACTAATTATGAAAATGATTGATAAACTGAAAAATCCAATAATATCCATTAATATCCAATATAGAAATAAAGTTATAAAATACATTCTGTATCTGTCTAGTGCCAGGATTAATTTGGGGTTTTGTGACTCAAGTTAATGATAATGATAAAACTTGCGGCTGCAACTGAAGAAGAAGCGGCAATCATAGTTCCCCGGGAAGATCGTACAAATTGTCAATTGGCAACAATCTGCGACGCGACGTCTCCCCGTGTCCGCATATAATTATCGTGTGTAATTTAAAAGCGAAATTAAAGTGTGAAGCATGAAAGTGGGGAATGCATTCCAGTGTTGTAAGTTATTCACAAAGAAGTTTTTAGTTTGTGATTGTTCTTTCACCATTACAAACTAATAAAATTGGGTTGTGCACAATCACAATATTATGCATCACAATCCGACAGAAACAAACAAGAACTAGCTGGATTTTCTAGTCGTCTCTAACGAACTGTTTGTGAACAATCACAAACTTTTACAAAAACACAATCTGAGGCTATTAAAATGCATTGTGCACAAAGCTTTTGCACAACTTTGTACCTGAAAATCACAATCTTTACAAATATCCCAATTGTACTACACTAGTACATTCTGAAGTGTTTATCTTTAGTATTGGTATTTTGGTCCCTCTCGTCTGTCGTTCTTCATAATTATTACTACATTTCAGTTTTAGGGATTTGGCATCCTGTCGTTCATCATGACCTGCCCATGACATAAACTAAATGCAAAAACTCTTCTTCATCTAGGCCTAGACCTACTATAGTGCCTACTACTGGTTGTAACTGTTATTACTTAAATCCTTATACGGTGGATAAACTAATGAGAGATACTTTTATATAACATGTTAAATAGGTTAGAACTTACGGTATATTGGCTGTGTATTTTTTTAAACTTGTGTAGTAGTAGTATGCCATAAACGTCATCTGTCTTATATCATTTTAATAGAACAAAGCAAACGCTCCTTTTAACCTTCAACCGTCTACTAAGTATAGGTACAGGGCTGAACTACAATTAGGAACTACAAAAAGGTTCTGAAGACTAATTCACGTATGCCGGTAAGTATTTATAATTTTGTGTTTGTATAACTTTTTGTTTTTCGTGATTTTACAATTTTGAGAATGTAATTTTGAAACAATTCTGAATTCATATCTCTTGTATATTATGCAATTACAAAGGACTTTACCATTTACAGTGGGATTAGTTCTGCAGAAGTTTATTAAGTATTACTTGCTACGTTCAACGTTAAATATTGAACGATCAACTATGGCTATGGCTACTAAACCATCAATAGATACGGAAGAAGACACAGCTGAAATCCGCGAAGACGAAAAAAACTGCACGCAAGAAATTGGAAAACGTGACGATGATAATGGCATGAATGAAAGCAGTGTAATAAAATTGGGGGAAAAAATACTCATTGGCGAAGAATCTTTTAAGTCTAACAACAATCATGTTGAGGAAGCAAACAGATCTGAATCCAATGGTGATGAAGTCGATTTGAATTTGGAAACTGATATTTCTGAGAATGGAGATGAAATGGAGACTGCCATTTCTGAAAATGAAGAGGAAGAGGTAATAATGGAACTAATGGAAGTATCTGGTCGAGGACAATTGACGGACTGTATTTACACTCAGGTTGAACCTAATGAGAATGACCGGATGCGGCAGCTGTCAATAAATGAAAAACATCAATTTCCCGTTTCAGTTAATAGTCTTGTTGAAGTATCCGCGGTTTGTGAGGTTGGGCTGGAATTAGAAAATATGGAAAACGGAAAAAAAGCTGAAGCGGTTGATACACACCCTAAGACCTTGATTTCACTAGAAAAGTTAACCATTGTTAGCCTTAAGAAACACGCTTTCAGAGTTAACCATTGTTAAATCTGAAAGCGAGTTTCTTAAGGCTAACAATGGTTAAATTTTCTAGTGAAATCAAGGTCTAAAAGTTCTACTGAAGAATTAAATGATTTTGTTAAGGAGGATTTTGAAGTACCTATTCTGAGTACTGAAGATTCCAGTGCGAAAGTTAATAATGTTGGCGACACTTTACTTGGTCACTCGAAAGGATCTGAAGAGGCGACTACCTATGTAAAACTTACTGACAAGGAAATAAACGAAGGTGCAGTCGTCAACGATTGGACAAAAGAGAAAGAAGTTATTGACGACGACCAGGTCGTAGAAGAAGCATTTCACCAAGAACAGACTGACGAGGAAACGGTTGATCAAGAACAGATTGGCGAGGAAACTGTAGATCAAGAGCAGATTGGCGAGGAAACTGTAGATCAAGAGCAGATTGGCGAGGAAACTGTAGATCAAGAGCAGATTGGCGAGGAGGCTGCTGATAAAGACCAGATTGGCGAGGAAAATGTTGATCAAGAACAGATTGGCGTGGAAACTGTAGATCAAGAGCAGATTGGCGAGGAGACTGTTGATCAAGACCAGATTGGCGAAGAAAATGTTGACCAAGAACAGATTGGCGAGGAAACTGTTGACCAAGAATGCACAGGAGAAGAGGTTGGCGACGAATGGACAGGAGAAGAAGTTGGCGAAGAATGCAGTGGAGAAGGTGCCGACATGGAAAATGCTGATGAATCACTAGAAGTTGATGAGACAAATGCGGAAGTTTCCGTTGCTGATGCTTCGATTATGGAAATATCTATATGTCATGATTCCAACCCTGGTGAAGCAGAACTTGTTGATTTAGCTGAAGATAGCGTAATTGATCTGGATACCCTTGATAATGAAATGGAGATTGCTGTAAATGCTTCAAGTGTCAACTCATCCATAGCCGAAAAAGATACTTCTGCAACTTGTTTAACTGAAGAAAATTCTGAACTTGATTTGACGAATGAGATCACCAGTACACCCATTGGAATAGGGGAAATAGGCACTGGTGCCGAAATAGAAAAAACTGCGGAAAACAAGAAAGATGAGGAGACTGAGCTTTATGCAAATTCTGATATTTATCTCTTCAACATACCAGATGGTGTAACGGTCGAAAAGTAAGTTACATTCCATTATTAAGTAAACTATCTTTTATTATTTTAAGTTGGTGTGTGTCCTACATTTTATTTTATATGATTTTATTGTCCTTCCAAATTGTGATCGTACAGAGCCTCAGGCTGGGATTTAGCAAACCCTACAATGAATGGAACGCTCAAGTTATTACACTCTTTACCACTCACTCCCAACTCCACTATAAAACTTGAAATGAGGGATGAGGATGGTGATCTTTATGGGTATGCCGTTATTGACAAGTACCCTGGAGAAATGCTCAGGCTTACCAAAGACTCTAAAAGATATTTTTTGCTCAAACTCACTAAGATTAACTCTTACTATTCTCTACCTGGTTAGTTTAAAACTTGACGATAATAATTTTTTAATTTATGGCTTCTTGTTGAAGCCATTCTTCAGTAGTATTTGATTTAGATGTTCATTTGTGATTGTTATTTATTTCTTTTCCAATCTTTAGATAAAGAGGAAACCGTTGGAATGGGATTTCCGAGCAGGGATGAAAGTTTAGAATTTATCGGCGTACTTGAGAAATTTTTAAAGGCTCAGTCTGATTCGCTCAGCGTCAGTGTCAAGAAAACAAATAAGAGACCGGTACTAATTTACGCATTCCGTAATATTTAGTTTAATTCCGAATTCAAAATACATATGCTTCCATTTTCCTAGGTCCTTTCAGTTATAATTTACCTGCGAGGTTTGTGAATGAATAATGTTTTATAAATTTTTTCCACAAGTTTTATAGACATGCACCGAATTAATGAGAAAAATTGATATACCTCATGCTTACAGTTAGATAAGTGTAACAGTGGAAGGAACTGGAAAACATAAACACGCTTTGATTTTAGCCTATTTAGCAGTACTATGATCCAGCTAAACCTAGTTTTTTAATATCTCTCTTGGAGAAAATATATTCATATGATTATTAAAAGTTATGTTGACACAACATTTTTTATTGAAACGGTGCGATTATTTGAAAAAAATGAAAAAAGCAGTGTTTCCCTTTTAGCTAGAATTCAACTAGCGAACTGTATTTACAGTTCAGTTCTTGGGATAGCGTGTAAAACGTACCTAATCTATCATTCATCAACTTATCAATTATTTTTTAACTTAAATAACTTAAATTCTAATTACAGGTTCCTGTGGAACATCTAAATGCCAAGAAGCCAAAATTTGGTAGTTCTTCCATGGGTAAGTGATGATGGAATTATTTTCAAAAGCAAACTCATTAAAATTTAAAAACTAGTTTAAATTTTAAATTATATCTTGCAATTAATTTTTACTAGTTAGCCTGGTTTTGTTGATTATTTTCAGCGAGTGCGCGCCCGCCAATTGCTCAAAAATCAGCTGTTAGATCTCCTGCTAAGAAACAATTTGTGCTTACTGAAGAAAATAAGGATGAGTTTTTGAAAAGGGGTCTAAATGATGGGTCGGGATTATTTAAATGTGATGAATGTCCCCCACGTAAAGAGGGCGTACAAGTTTCATTTGAATCCATGACTGAATACAAGTCTCATCTTTTTAGTATCCACAAATACAGGTATGTTAACAATAAATTAAGCATAGGATTGCCTGATCGTAAGGCTTCGGTAAGTGAATTAATATAAGTATCATATGGAGTGGTATCTCAATAGAATAAAGTAACCAAGGTGTTATGTGTTACTGTCCCCACTGCAGCACTGAGTACTCTGGGAAGTTAATTAATTTTGAATGAAAGCTGACTAAAACATAATATTTCCAAGCTTTGATTGACCTCTTGGGGTCACGTGGTTTTAATGTAATTAAAAAAACGACTAAAGAATTTCTCAGTGAAAAAGATAAGCATCAAGGCTTATCTATTTGAAATATCTACTTTAACTTTTGACTCCAGGAATTATAAATTTTAAGTATTGTATGGACTCTCGGACACTTCAGTCGCCATAGGGTCACTGTAGTAATCTCAGTGGTATTGGGAAAAAAAGTTCCACTTCATGTCGCATTTTTTAACGTGGTATTAAATGTAATAATCATGACTGGTTTTAGTGCATGAGCAAATCTGAACGAATTTCCAAAATATGGCGAAGGTATACTGGTACAAACTAATAAATTCCTCTCCAAACAATATTCATTCGTGAGGTCACCCTGGCCGGGGTCACAGTGGGCATTTTGTTATGAAGATTGTTGAAATATCTTGGAATGCAGTGACAATGCTGGAATAGTTGAGACAACTCAATAAAAGAGTAACAGTGCGTCTTCTACCGCCGGTTGACCTCACACATACTTAAGTATTGTTTTGTAAGCAATTTTTAGAGCTTAAATTTTGTCTAGCGTTTATATTCTAAAATTTTATATGTTCGGCGCATGTGTAAGAGTATTTAGTGAAAATTCTTTATTTCCCATTTAATTCAGCTTCAAAATAATATGACATGAGGTGGGTCCATTGTCTCCAGCTTCACTTAATTAATATTTCCGAGGATACACACACAATATTGGAGCTTATCAATTCAGTCAAAGGTGCAGTACTTCGGATTTTGAAAATCCCTGCCCTATTAAAACACTTTTTCTCTTTTTTTTTTGGTAGTTACCTACATATAGGAAATACATGACCCCTAGTGCTCAATCAAGTGTTTGTTATCCTAACTAAATAGTTGTCACCTAAAAATAATTGTCTTGCCCGAGTATTAATGCGTGGGGGAGCAACCTAAAAAAACCTAAAACCTTTCTTGTTATTGAGGAATAATGTATGATAATAAATAATATTTATTACTACTTAGCATTATTATTAATTATTTCTTAAATTGATTTAATTTTTTGTTCTGTTGAAGACATGTAGCTCATTGCGTAGTGTGCAAAATGCCCTTCAAAACGTTCGTTGAAATGAATGAGCATCGCTCCCAGTTTCACGGATTTCGATGTCCAAGTGTTGGATGTGACCAAGTTTTTAAACTTTCATCCCAATTAACTGTGCATTACTTGTCAAAACATGGGACGAAATTAGAATTCCCGTGCACTTTGTGCAAAGCGAAATGTCCAACGAGAGCAGCATTGAGAATTCACGTAGATGACAAACATAGAGACAGTGATGGTTCCTCAATATTACTAGATTGCCCTCATGCAGGCTGTGAAACAAAATCCTTTACAGAGGATGAGTTGATTGGTCATGTTTCATGCCATCAGAAAAATATTAAGTGCCAGAAGTGTCCAGAAAGGTTTTTTAAAAAAAGTGAGCTGCGTGATCACTGGAAAGATGCACATGGTTATGAGCAACAGATAAGGATTTGAAAATCAGCATTTATTACTTATTACAATAGAATGCCGAGCTACAATAAAATAATTCCAATAAAGTATAAAGTACTTATTACTTAGGAAAATTATGTGCCAACATTTGTAAAGTTTTTCCATTGAATTACTCTAAATTATGCATTTATAAATCAGTTTAATATGACATGTGTGATGTGTCGAATTGCCTAAGTACCTAGTGTTAGGGTAGTGTTTTTGTTTTTCCTGAGTACGAATTGTGCATTTAATTCGAGTCCTCAGTAATGGTGGGCTATATTTTTATAACTATATAATATTATATAGCGTTATCTTGTTGGACTGAATGTGTATTAACTGCGAGTGATGTGACATGTCAGGAAATCCAGATTTGGTTGGTTTTTTTTTGGTATAACTGATCGTCAATGTAATCAAAATGCAGTAATGTACAAAGAAGCAAAAACATGATTGATGCTATGTCTTGTATGCTTTTTCTCCACTAAATATGAAGACTATGTGTTTGACTTTTGTAATCTTGTTGAAAGTTTAATTATGAAAAATACATTAATCAAGAAATGATTTTTTATTACTCTATTGAATTCACATAATTTGCATGTTACTTCATTTTCATGTCATGCCAAGACCGTAGCTTACATTGACCATTATTTATTTACTAGCAGCTCTTTCCCTGGTAAACAGAAGACATCACCTACTTTTATCAACGTGTGAGGTGCTATGTTTAATTGGGTACATTTCTTATAGTAATACTAAATAAAATCATTGCTATGAGAAAATCAGAGGATGAAATCAAAAGGTAAAATAGATGATGTGTGTCCTTATACTAGAGAATGGTGGTACGTCTTAACATGGCAAAACAGATTTTATATTGATAATAATAATATTGTTTGTTTCCACTTCCACCATGCTTTCAGAAAAATTGGAAAGAACAGGGTTCAGGTTCAGAGTGATGCAGATAACTTGTTAACCTTCGCTTTGGGATTTTCCAAACCCAACATTACGCATCATTCACACACCTTCATCTCCATCCATGGCCTCACTCACATTCTAGTTTATTCATTTTTGCATGCACAGATACAAAGGTGTGTACTATTATAATTATAAGAACATATTATAATTATAAGTACATATTATAATTATACATTACATAAAGCTTTTTCGTGTCTTATACGTAGTAGATATTTTCATATGCAGTCTTGGAACTTGAACAGTGCTTACAACTTACAAGTACATTTAATATCGTAAGAACACTTTAATACTATTCAGTATTAAACAATGTCGTGGTCGTGAGTGAAGAATCAAAATGGGCCATAATATATTATCCAATTTAAGCTAGAATTAAAATGAGCTATGTCAAATAAACTAAATGAAATTGATGCGTACAAGTACAATGCTAACGAGTTTTTGAAGTGAAAAATGTTGCAGTTACATAGTTTTGAAAAGTGCAAAATATACTATTTGCATGTTTTTGAACGTTGCAAAATACTCTATTTACATGTTTTGGAAAAGTTCAAACTATCTATTTATATAATTTGGAAAAGTGCAAAATATTCTATTTACATGTTTTAATAATGTCCAAATTGTTCTATTCACATGCCTTTGAGAATAATGATGCTTTAATTTTTTTTGTGGATAGTTGTAGATAGTTTTCAGCAAAAAATGGATATGGGTCGAATTTTGATTCTTCACTGACGATATGCATATACTCAACATAATAGCATCCATGTTCGTACGTAAACATTTTTTTCCGCACGAGCATGTAATCGAGATCGCATTCAACTTACAAGTTCGCTATATGAGATGAGGTTAGGACAGGGCAAGTTGCTGCGAAAATCTTTATATTTCTTTGTTTTCTTCCACATCTACGTTACATGTCGAACATGATGTTTTCGCCTTTCCTACATTGAGCCGCTGTTGATTGTTGTTTTACTTGCACTTCCCACATTAAACGCAGTATATTCTCCATCAGTATTTTATTTTCCCTTGTCTTTTTAGGTATACCGCTTGTGTGATGTGTGAGTACCTCAATTTCGTACAGCTGAATCTTAAGTACATAATATTAGACTTATAGTATTCATTAGTATACTACTTACGCTGGTGTTTTTACAGAATTTGTGGCAACCAAAATGTAATTTTACTTTTAACTTGTGCGCTGTCTCCCACTGATTTCAAGCTCCTCTGGTCAGAAACCAAGGAAGAACATTGCATTCATAGGACGAAGATGAAGTGCAAAAGCAATAATTACATTTTTAATAGCAATTAAATTAGCTTCCGATTCTCCATAAGATAACAGAAAACACATATACCTACTTTGGAACAAGTGCGATGCAGATGCAATAGTCTGGGTCCGTGTGTTTGTGTGTGTGTGGATTGTGTGATGGTTTGATTAGATTGTTATTATTACGAAATAAGACAATGAGGCGATATAGAAAGGGAAAAGGGCTGGAAGACTTGCAATTTGGAATATTTTGAACAAAGAGACTGGAAACTTCATTGAAGCGTTGACTGGAAACTGGAAATTTTGGCAGCGTATCAAAAGTGACGTGCAATAATAATATTGATATTTGTTATCCGACTGCTTCCTTCTATCATTTTATTTCAATGTTACTCATCCTTATAGATAATTAAAGTAGATAAAAAATACAAACTGTATGCAATCAAATTATTTCTGAGTAATAGACGACAGTATTTATTACCTTAGACAGTTTAATACTCGATAACAGATGAATCTAGAAAAAAAATTGGTTGATTTTCAATTTTTTCAACTGGTTAAATTGTACCTTAGCTTCTTTCGCGACTGTTTTGTACTCTTCTTCTACTCTGTTCTCTGGGCTTATCCTATTGCACTCGTGAGAACTATATTCCCATTTCGATGGAAATCTTTGAAGAACGAAATCATCTTGGTAAGTCCTTTAGTAGCACATGTATATTATAAGTTTAAATATTTGATAATTAATTCGATAAACTATAATGATTATTTTACTCTGTATTAAAAATAAATTAATATAGTGTAGGAAGAAATTAATAATGATTTGGCACGTAATGTATTTAATAGCATTGAAATATTTGTTTAGTGATATCCCTACTTATTTTGGAACCATTGCCCTCCTGTATAATTTATTGAAAAAAAACATTTTCAGACAAAATAATCATTGGTATATGTGTAATTTATAGGTAACTGGCTCAGCGAGTGGTATTGGACGTGAGATCTGCTTGAGACTTGGAAAACTGGAGAAATGTTGTACAATTATTTGCTGGGATATTAGTGAGAAACTAAATAATACTTTGATTGAAGAACTAAGATCACTTGGTGTCAAGAAAGTTGCCGGTTTTAAAGTGGACGTGAGTGACTATGACCAAGTTCGAGGAGCCGCTGAAAAAGTGAGGGAATTTAATATCAGAACCAAACAATATTTTTCAGTGTTTCAGTTGTACCAACCAGAATTTGATTATAATTTTAATATAAGGGATTTTTGAGGAATGCATTTAATTAAATTACGTCAACAATGTTTATATTCGTGGTTTGATTGTGTGCATTTGTATATATAGATAAAGAAAGATTTTGGAGATGTGACGATACTTGTGAATAATGCTGGGATTGGATCCAGTCCACTCCCATTATGGCAAATGAGTTCTGAGGAAATCAAAAGAGTGATAAATGTGAATTTGTCCTCGAATATGTGGACTATGAAAGAATTCCTCCCGGGTATGATTCGGGGAGATAATGGTCATGTAGTCACGGTCTGCTCTATCTCCGGATATATCCCAACACACCGGGGCTCTGTGTACGTGGCTACGAAACATGGAGTGAGGGGTTGTGTTGAGAGTGTCAAAGAGGATGTGAGGGCATTACCCGAGAAGGCCAATGTTCATTTTACAACTGCCTACCCTCATAATGTTGAAACTCCAATGCTTCAAAGTATCGAATTTACAACCAAGTAAGATTATTCGAATGTTTTATATATATATATATATATATTTTGTGCTTTTTCTTTTTTTTTATCACGTATCGTGAATTCCTGAATCGCTGACGTGTCTCTCCATTTATCTCTCCGTCCGCCGTTGATTTGAGCATTACGGCTTCCAGGAAAAACAGTAAAATATTTACTACCAATTTTACTTTGATTTAATGTAGATATCCCTTTTTAATGCCGAAAATTGAAGCGGCTCATGTGGCTGAGAGGATCATTCATGGGATGCGTACTTACGAGGAAAATATTTACCTCCCTTTAACAACTCGTTGGGGAGTTCTGCTCAAGTGAGACGCACATATACTTTTACATATATCAAGCAAACAAAATTAGTTTTTTTACACTTTTTATTTTGAATGTGCCCAATGTACTGCAGTATGATCAAAAGTACCTACATGTATGGATTAATTTGTAAAGGTTTAACTATATTGTTTTTTTATTTCAGTAATTTATTGCTCCCATCCGTTTTTCGGAAATGGCTGGATTTGATTGAGTATGATGTAGTCAGCTTGAGTGAAGAAAATTCGTCCAGGTTTCCGTCTTGACGATACTACAGCATACGTATATAATATAATACGTTGTCGTTACTAGATAAATTATGTATTTTGTTAAGTCATGAAATCACTATACAAATGACTATATAGTAGTTACTTACATGACGTTATATTCACCTGTCTACCTGTATTAAAAAATCTATTCAGAAACTAATTCAAAGTGTATACAATTTTAAACTATATAGGAAACAGTATCAAAAAATATGTTCTAAATAATAAAATGAATTAAAAACAAAAAATGTACTTTGTATTTTGAAAGTTGTGAGCGTGAAATAATTACTTGTAACTACTGAAAACTTAAAATGAAATATCAGAAATGTCAAATTTGTCAAATTGGATTCTGATTGTAGGTGTATCATAGATTTATTAAGGACTTGGTATTTTTTGTAGCACTTATATATATATATATTATATAATTAATAATCAATGGTTGACAACAATACATTATATAGTTACAGAAGGTAGTAATTTGCTAGACAAATATGCATACATATTATTATTTCAATAAAGAACGTCACATCTGTTTTTGTGTGGGTTCTCCGTGGTGGGGAATAAAGCATGTTTATGTACTGCGAAGTATATAATATAGGGAATACATTGGCAATGCCAGTCCACCAGATAGGTTTTGTGTCTCTAGGTAATAAATGTAATTATACGTTACAAATATTGTTTTTTTGTAATAACAATAATAAATTATTATAACATAATATATCTTAATTATCCATATCCAAATTAGAATTACTCCAGATCAGATTGAGTGATTTTTTAACTTCTGGATAAGTATACTGACGATGATATTATAGTCATTTCTACCTATCTACATAATTTGGTATTAAATAACTTAATATATTATATACCTCCTTCTAATTTGACTTGATAATATATAGTGTAATATACTACCTACTTGACTAATAACTTTGAAGTATTTCCACAAGATGGTTAACCAGCATTGTCTACCATAAATCATACAAAATAATGATTCTCCAATAATAATAAATATTTAGTTTTATTATTATTATTGTTGTTGTTTCAATCTTTAGCGCATATGTTTCAATTTTATTGTTCAAACATTAATCGATCATACACTACTAATAATTTTATAATATATTATAATATAGCACATTCGCAATATACTGTATTTTATTTTATATATATATATTTATAAGGTTCAATGACTTACACACAAACATGATCGCTCTTTTTACACATCCATCATCCACATATGTAGCTTGGCTTACATACATACCTTGAAGAAATGACATTTTTTGAATTAATTACTTTATTCATTATTTGTTCCAAGTTCAATTTTTAATTTCGAAATCCAAACTCAAAAGTTATATTTTTAGTTTAGATTTGGTATTTTTATTTATTCTTTGGTTTGTAGATAATTTTCCACCAAAAGGACATAGTATTTTTTGACGACATCTGATTTGTTTGAATACACTATATTAATTAAAATCGAAATATAATTTTTTAAAATTACTTAAAAGCGACGATTTGGATTTGGGGATTCACACAGTAAATCATTGTATATTGTATATCTCATAATTATATTATTATATAATGGACTCTGGATGTAATAAGTACTTAGGTGCTGGATCCATTTTCCTCGAAAACTTTTTTCTTTTGTGAAACATCAAAAAAGAAGAGCATTCAACAAAATACATACAAATATACGTACAGTTAACTTTTGCTACTTAACATTTGTTGTTGGATTGGGCGACGACTTTTTTCTTGAATGAATGAATAAAAAACTAATAACACTTTTTTAGAATATATTTTGAGAATAATTCGTAAATTAGGTAGTACAGTTTTTTTTTACTATATTCCCCCTGCATGCCTGTCATGATTGTCAAAATGTGTGTGTGTGTGTGTGTGTAACGAAATTTAACTATAGAGAAAAGGGCTGCGGGTCTACCGATTTCTACAAGGTCTCTTTTTTATTTTATAATTCTACTTTTTTTTTTACTTAATCATAGTTAGTAATTACATGACCTACTTGTTTCTGGTCCTTCTTTCGTGTCTCAAACTTTGAAAGCTCAGAAACAGGTATTTTAGTAATTATAACTATATAGGGATATATTTTTGGATCAATCGCGAGATCGCGACACACTGTCGGTCGGGTTCAATCAAACGTAAGAAGTTTTTTGAGTAAAAGTACTTTCACACTTTAAAATGTTATTGAGTTGTATTGTGCTGACCCATAGCTCTGTATAGAAGACGTCAGTAGAAGATGATCGACTAATATGCTAATTAATATATATATGTATTAAGTATGATTTATAACAACGATAAGGATATAACGATGAGTACGATGTAATATATATATAATTATAATTATTGACACGATACTGATACCACTTTGAAGTACATAATATTCAATATTTTATGAAGAAGGAACAATAACATTTTTTTTATAATAACTATATATTATGAACCAGCATTTCTTTATCATCAGTGAGGTTTCCACCGCCATATTATATTTTTAACCTTTTTGACATTTTATTTTAGCTTCTCTCTCTTCTCCCTTTATCATAACTACGCTTTTGGTTTTGGTTTACATGCTTCTTCCAGTCACATGAACCAACCAACAAACGCAACGTTGACGTTTTTTTCTCTACAATTAATTATAATTTCCTCTGATATTGTATGCTAATAATAATTTTTGATAAATGTTTTCTCACTTAAAATGCAAAGGCTGCAGGATTTTTTGTTTTTTGTTATAATATAGGATGATGATGAAAAGGTAACACTTATATAGTTTCCATTTTTTTATATCTCTCTCCCTACTTAAGTACCTTGTGTAACACTTAAGGTAGACTTAAATCTTAATGATTATTTTTAGTAGTACATAAATATTAAACAATAATAATATTATTTATTAACTAATCTAATTTAACTATAATATAATTTAATAGAATGTTCAAATCAACGATTTTTTTTCTTTAAAAATTCCCGGTACAATTAATTAATTTCACCGCCACACTGATGGCCTGCTATGAGTGGAGCCAGCAACAACAATGTTGTAATTTGTTGCTTTTTTAATAATTAATTTGTTTTTAGTTTTTGTTTTTATAGAAAAGAACTGACTGAAACGGTAACGATAATAATAAACGCGACAGCGACGAACGAACGAACGACGAACCTAATCGTAATAAGTAACAAAGTAATAACAATAATATAATATATTAATTAACTGTAATTAATTTATAAACTTTGTAATAATATATACATGTGTATATAGTATACATTTTAAATTCCACCGTCTTTATCTCCGTCATATAATTCTGTAATCACATTTAAACTTAAATACGTTTTAAGGAATATACATTTTAAATATACATAGATAATCACGGGTGAGTAATATAATATAACATATGGGATTTTTATAATATAATATATACTTAATATAATTATACAAGTAAATATGCGTAATATTAATAATATATATTCACATGAACAGTACAATTCAATATTTTTTTAGCACTAGTGCGTTTTCTATTTACGATACGATAACGATATATTTTAATATAATATAGACACACATCTTTTGTTTTTATAGATTTTCAAGGGATTCCGTTCATGTTCATAATATGACACAATGACACCGTTAATATTTTTGTGTATTTCATGAAGAACTAAGAAGTAAAACATGGAGGGGTATTCAATATAATATTATGATTTCACTAAAATATTTTAATATAGTGATGGCGGCTTTTTTTAGCACACGTAATTATTTTGTATATCGTGAATAGAACAAAACATATATCCATGGATTGGAACAGATGCTCTTTTAGTCGGACAATTATAGGGAAGGTTGGTTAGTAAAATTACACGTATAATGTGTATATATTATGGATAATTGTAAAGGTTCATAAATTCATTCATAATTTTTGGTAATATAAGTTTTTTTTGGTTTGGTTTGCTTTGGTTTTGGTTTGATTTTGGTTTTCTGGGATTTTCCTTTCCTGACGGTCGAAGACATATGTGTAGGTAGGTAAATAGTTAATTGTTATAATATAATAATTGTAAAGGTAATCGTAAATTAAAATATATATAATAAAAGTTGTAAATTGTTTTCTAGCATTGACAAGAGCCATTCTGTGGATTGCCAGTCCCAGGTTCTGTGAGCCTCTGACCTTTGGCAGAGTTGGCCAGGGTTGGGTCCGAGTCGAGAGACTCGGACATCTTGTCACAGATGATGTCCACAAGACGTTCAAAAACTGCTTTCACATTTATATTTTCTTTGGCGGAAGTTTCAAAAAATTCCACACCCAATTGATCTGCTAATTGCTTCCCACGCTCATATGAAATAATCCTCTCATCCTCCATGTCACATTTGTTCCCCACCAGAATCACTTGTGCATTATCCCATGAATATGTCTTGATCTGTGTCACCCTGTTTAGATATAAACACAACATCATTTATATACAATTTTTCAATCAAGTCAAAATTTCTTTTAAAAATCAAATCACAAGACATAAAATTAAGTAATTTTGTATAGTTTTTTTGCATGTCTCCCGTACCAGTCTTGAACACTGTTGAAAGATTCTTCATTGGTGATATCATACATGAGGATAAAGCCCATAGCTCCTCGGTAATAGGCAGTGGTAATGGTCCTATAGCGCTCTTGACCAGCCGTGTCCCAAATCTGCAATTTAACACGTTTGTCCTGACGGAAGACGGTCTTGACTTTAAAATCAATTCCTACAGTTGACACAAAAGCAGAGGTGAAGGAGTCATCTGCATAACGGAATAAAAAGGAAGTTTTCCCCACGCTACTATTCCCAATTATGAGTAATTTGAACATGTAGTCAAAATTTTGATCTGCTGCATCCTTCCCCCCACCCCCACCCCATTTCTCAGCACCACCTGCCATATTCTCTGATTAGCAGTTCCCTCTTCCTTCTTTTTACAACACACGTCTCCCTTCCTTTCTTCCTTTTTCCTCCAAATTCACAATTCTACAAATCTAAAATGTCGAATCACACAAAGAAAAAACAAAAACATTGACTGATTAATACGTATTATAAAGCACAACGACAATCAAGTTCAATACGGAGTCCAAGTCCGAGTCCGAGTCCGAACCAGATGTTCCTTTTACCTATATGTACGATTATTATTAGTATACGTGTTGTAATTGTAATGATTATATCTTTCCTACCTATGCACCACTGCACTATTGGAAACTTAGTCTTTTCACTCTGTCGTCGTCAAGACATCCAAGTCCAAGTAATCCCTCTATAATCATATATTCCTAACACTACACTTTTTTGAATACACTCTTTGAAAAAAAATTGTATTCTTTTTTCTTTTCAAGGAAAAGGACGAGTTATGGGCGTATGGCTAAAAATAGCTAAAGTTTTTTTCTGAATTGGAGCTAAATCTGGACTCTATGGAACTGGTACTGGTACTGGTTCTGGATGTGTGGCACTGGTTGGTTCAAAGAGATGGGCTCTGTGGGACTCTGCTATTCTATCTCACGACGACGTTCTATCTCCTATGGTGGTTTGGGTTCTGTGGTCTGCTGAAGGAAGTAGAAACAAACGAAACAGACGTTTTCTTTCTCAACTCTACTACTACGAGGGAAGAGAGTGACTCAGGATGAGGATTTTGATTGCAAGAGACTGGAGGAGAGAGAGAGAGAGAGAGAGATGGAGAAAAAGCTGGAGCTGGAGAATATAGTTGGACGTGGATGAAAGTGTTGCTACTGCTACTATAAAACTTGCTGGAACTACTACGGGAGCAACTGGAGGAACTGGAGCTGGAGCTATGGAGCTGGAACTGGAACTGGTGGCTGGTGAAGACGAGAAGGAAAGTGGAGTACGAAGGACACAAGGCCATCGCCAGGTGCCAGTTACTGACAGTCAATCGAGTGTGGGGAATGGAATAGGATCCAGTCTCTCTCTCTCTCTCTCTCACACACATCTCCGATACAAAATACAAAAAAAAACGCCAATCCAATACATATTATATACATGGTTGAGAAAAAAAAATAACACACACTCAAAATCCTATGTTCAATCCATTTGAACGCAAAATCCAATCACACAATGTCTCTTGTCATATGTTGAGCTTTCCTTTTATGAATGCTATATAGTAGGTAGGTTACTGTTAAGGTATGCGTCCTTATGGCCTATGTTGTTATGCTATGTCACCTAAAACTAAAAGTAAAACTAAAACCAAAACTACACCTAGGTACATACACTATCACATCGTCAACTCCAGAGTCAGAGTCAGAGTCAGGCAGAGCCACACACAAAGTGGGAAGTTATTTTTTTTTTACCACTACTGGAATGAATTGTAAATTGGAAGGAACGTAAACGAAGGAGGAAATATCTATAATTTAATTCAACCTTCCAACAAACTCCCGTTCCCGTTCCAGTTTTTTCTAGTACCGTATTTCACATAATGGAAGGCCCGTCTACTAGTCAAATTCCAACCTCCCAGACCTGTCTACTATTACAGCCCGTCGCTACTATTACAGGCCCGTCTACTGACATTTAACATTGTGATAAATAGACCCGTCTACCACCCGAAGCCTGACCTCCCAGACCCTTCTATAATATTATAGGAAATACGGTACCTTTATGTGAGTGCCGTCAATGTTTTTTTACATTATCGCCAATTCGCCGTCTTATATATTACTCTCTGTTGTACTGTACTTGCATAATATTTGTATAGAGCATATATACAGCATTATTGTTAGCTATATGCTCTCTGTCCCAATACTAAGAAATGATAATGGTAACGGTAATGGTGGAGGAGGCTCCACGGTTAGCACTTCCAGCAGCAGTTGGAATTGTAAATGTGGGTTCAGTGTGCAGAAAATTATTCGAACCAACCAACAAAGAAGCAAGCAACAGATTGATCAAAGGCTATTATTTATAACCTCATCTAATCGCTTCCCTCCCACTCCCACTCCTCAAACATGCAAACATTGCAAACCTCATTACGTGTACCTACGTCGACGTCACCTAAGCATCCTCATTTAATATCAATATCATTACTGTCACTGTCATTGTCATTGTGTTTGTATAGTGGAGGGCGAGAGAACGTCATTCTTTTATGAATTTGGAATTTTGCAACATGTGTCAATATAACTATGTAACTACCTAAAATTAATTTACCTACTGCATTTACTAGTAATACCAATGCTTGTAAAAGCATATTCTAAATTCTATTCTATTAATAAACTGTATGATCCTAATATTACTGTACTAAGTATATTGAAGCTGAAACGGACTCGTCTCATACGGAATACGGAGAATGTATTAATTATTTTTAGCTCTCTTAAATTATAACGAAATTAGATAATTTTTAAATTGTACATTTAGATTTTTATTCCTCCGATTTTCAATATTAATTCCAGTTGTAGGGATTATAGCGTAATGTTGATAGATGTCATACAAATTTTTTGAAACACTTTTTAAAATCTTCAATTTCCTGTGTGTGTGTGTGTGTGTGCACTATTATTATTGATTTCTAAGCACTACTAATTAATTACACCACCAATTTTCTTGCACCAATTTTTGCTTGACACAAACTATACAGGTTAAAATATTTTCTTCTTATAAGAGCGTCTTAAATCCAACGCTATTTTGATCCACACAGTTTTGATTTAAATCTACTAAACTACAGTATATTCTGGCGAATTAAATCAAATCCTCACTTGGATACGCACTAAGTAAGCCTATGTATGTACATACACTGTTTCTTGTCAGGTTCCTTGGAATTCCTTGGAATAAATAGCACAGAGACAGAGTCGTTCGACTCAAGATCAAAATCAACTTCTTCTCCCTTTTGATTCTCACTTTGTAGAGTGGTAAAATGAATGAAACTGCTCAAAATACAAATGCAAGAAGAAAACACTACTAAAACTCCGAGTTCGTAGAATGTAAATCCAATTAATCGACTTCCTGCTTCCTCGATCCACTTTAGTAGTAAGTAGCGATAACGATGTTATAGTATATTATAATTAATTAATTATATACTAACTTCTTGAAACTTGCACCCACTTATTTACAGTGTTGTTTTGTTTCTCTTGTAAATTGGGATACTTCTTGGAGAGTTGTTCCCGTGGTCCTGGCCGAGTCTTGATTCCAAATGACTCTAATTCCCCTTGAGATGACAAGTTTGGCAGTGAGATACTGAGATGGAGTGTGGAATGGTATTGAGTCTTGATGCTTCTGACAGATGCTCTTTATTTTTATTTACTTAATACTTATATATGTACAATACTCTTTTAGCTAGAGAATGAACTTGGAAATTCGGAGCACATACACAGAAGACGACCAGCGGGGCAGGCAGGCAGGCAGGACTGGCCGGGCCAGGCTATAGAATTGGAATTACTAAAGTGAACAAGTAGAAGAAGTACCTACTACACGTCTGGTCTGGTCTGGCACAGTATCGCATCCGTATGATGAGTGAGAGCGTGTGTGTGGAGGAGAGGAGATGAGGGCCAAAAACTAAATCCGAAACCAGAGAGTCAGAGAGTAGGAAAAGAGCTGTGGAGACAGAGACGGAGACGGGATAGTTTTCCTATATGTATGTATATTCCACGACGAACGCACTTGCTCTCAAAAACTTAGCTAGCTACATACATAGTGTATAGCTCCTTTTGTTTCCTATATGCTTTCCCTCCCGTTTTTTTTCTGTCTTTCTTTCCTGGGATACTGGGATCGCGATCGGTTCGTCAGGAAGGAGTTTGGTTGTTGTTCTGAAATTCCGACACCGAACAGAGTACACACACACACACGGGTAGAGCTCTGGAATTCGAGCAGAAAGTCGTTTTCGTTCCGTTCTCGGTGTCGGTTTTACCTTACCGGAGAAGCCAGGAGGAGTGCAGGGCGAGTGTGAGTGAGTATGCTGCTATTGAGCAAGAGAAACAGGAAGAACGTCAGTGTGTAGGACAGAGGACAGACTGACGAGGGACGAGGGGAGCCACTATGTAGGCAGTGTGTCTATGTGCTATATTCATACTGTAGGGAACTTCCTTTACTTTGACTCCAGCAAACTACCAAGACGAAGACGAAGACGAATACGAACAAGGAACAAGGAACAAGCAACTGCCACACTTCTCAGCTAAAAAATCCCCATAAATCCTTTCACTCCTTTCTCTGGTTCTGGTACTTCTGGTCTTGTCCTTGTCTATATATATATAGCTTCACCGAGTCCTATTATCCTAGTCCAGTATATAGCCTATAGCCAACCAAAACCAACTGGAACTTACTATAGTACATAGCCACTCGTGTAAATATAGTATTTGCGTAACTTTTATTTCCCTTATACCTTCCCATCCCTTGTAATCCCAGCGCTTTCCCTTTCACATTTGTTACCTAGTAGATACCTATATACCGTTAAGCTTCTAATAAACCCCGGGGGGGGGGGAGTTATCACGCCAAACTTAGCCACAGGCCCGGGAGTTATTATATAGAGACCCGGGAGTTAGGTCAATCTTAGGCACAGACCTTGGAGTAATTTTAAAAAAATGCATGCTTGATTAAGAAACAAAGCATAAAAAATTCATGGAGACCCCGGGAGTTATTAGAAGCTTTACGGTACATACGTAAAGACAAGGACTTTCTCCGCCTTTCCTTAGTCCCCTCTATCTCTGTACACTACGGCATGTCCACTATGTCCCTCACTATTTATTATATCAATATTTATTGTATTTTGTGGGCTTAGGAAATATTTATGTACTGTACTACTACCTACTACCCACTACCCACACCCGAGCAGTAAGTAATTGTCTTGTTCCTTTCATGTCCTTGGTTCTATTTTCTATATGGTCCAATGGTCCTGTGTGGTCATGTCAAAGGAGTGGGGAATGCAGGCGGAGAGTAGAATGTAAGAATGTACTTATTGTTTGAGGGAGATTAGACGTGTGCGAAGACAGAGTGTTGACTGGAATGTTAATGTAATGTTGGCGGTGGGTGTTGGTGCTACGGGCGTCGGAGACGGAGACGCGGGGACGGTGACGGTGACGGGGATGATTGTGGATGATAGCGGGACGGTGTGTGTGTTCTTGTCCGTCAATTTTAAAGAGCGGTTGACGTCGAAAGTCGAGGCGGGCTCGAGACTCGAGAGACTGGCTTTTGGATGTTTTTGGGCAATTTGGCTTTGAGTCCCAGAATTATTATTGTCACCTCTAATCCCATCGTCTCGGCCACAAAGATCCCCATCCCGTCCCGTCCCTTCTCTCCATATTTCACGCGTCTTTCAGCCCTTTTGACTTTGGACTTGCTATATAGCAGCTTTGGCTTTAGCATTGACTTTCACTGTCGACTTTGAAGATCTCTCTTGCCTTGAAGTTGAAATGACTTCTACCTCCCCATCCCGATGCATTCCCACACCTCTCTTTCCGTCCTCAGCTGGTATTTCCTTTGTAGTTTCTTCTATCTGTATCGCAGTTGTGAACTGTCGATGGCGGATCACGACTGTTTTATAATATATGATGTGTGCCGTCCCAGTCCCAATACGTGGCAATGACAAGTTGGCACGTAGGTCCCTTTGTAGGGCTTTGTAGATTGTAGGTAGGGAACTCACCCAGCTAAGGCTTTGTATGCATTTGTCGATGTCGATAAAAGGTGAGCCTACCCCACGGCCACGGGCGGAGATATACTAAGGAGTTAAAGAACGGCGGATCGTGAAATCAACTTGGAATTTTGGATTTAAATTCAAATTCGATCTAGAGTTTTCCCAGTGCACCTACAGTTCAACTTAATCTAGAGTCGGGGAGGGAGTCTGGATTTAGGTGGTTGTCTCCCTATATCTGTTTGGATATACTCTACATGATATATACTATTCTATATATTGTATACCTGTATGGAGCTATGACATAATGCACACTGACTGGAGCGTGAATCCCATCTCTAATGTGATCGCTCTAATGTTTTTCTAAAATGAAATGTTTCCACGGTTCAGGTCTTCGGGAGGGACGTCGACTGCCGACTGTGGACGTCAACGTCAATGCTTGTTAGCTCAGAATGGTCCTATATACTCTCATGTTATTTGGGGAAAAAAGTTATAGAATATATTTATATGGATATTTCTCGAGTTTAGATCTATACACAAGTACAGGAACGAATATATTCCTATATTTCTTCCCATGTTTTATTTTACGCTGGTACTGGTACTGGTGGCCCTGTTTTGTTGGTATTGCACTGGTAGTACTGCTACTGGTACTGGTGTGCAGGGGCGGATCCAGAAGGGGGGGGGGCTTGGGGCTTTAGCCCCCCCCCAGAAGGAAATTTTTTAACATTGTGGAGATAGGAGCGGCCATTTTCCAATATGGCGGCTTAACATTGTTAGCCCCCCCCAGACAAAATTTCTGTATCCGCCGCTGCTGGTGTGTATTGGATGGGCCTGAAACACTGTGTAGGTACATTATTATAATTACGCTTACGATAAGATATTATATTACATTCAAGATACACGTAACGCCAGGTTTTGGAACTAAAATTCTAAAAATACATTCATATAACATGCTACCGGAAAAAAACTAGTATGGTACATAACCAATTTAAGCAATTTGAATTTTCTAGACAAATTCGAGGAATTCAAATACAAAAAAGTCAAGTTTCACCAGTACGAGCACCAGCTTTCTTTGCGAGTACACTACAGATATCGTCTGTGAAGAACCAAAATGACCTATATACCATCTGTAGCTAAAAACAATATACAATATCTACACAAATATTCAAACATGTCTTGCGAGCATTTAAATAGAATGTTTTGCACTTTTCAAAAACATGTAAATAGAACATTTTACACTTTTCAAAAACATGTAAATAGAATGTTTCGCAATTTTCAAAAACATACAAATAAAACATTTTACACATTTCAAAAACATGCAAATAGAATATTTCACACTTTTCCAAAACATATAAATAGAACATTTTACATTTTTTTAAACATGTAAATAGAACATTTTACACTTTTCAAAAACTCCTAATTAACATTCATTTTGTTTTCCATTTTGTTTTTATGACATAGCTCAATTTGATTCTAGCTTAAATTGGATATGGGTCATTTTGGTTCTTCACAGACGATATGCTATGTTGCTGACTGGTTTGCCTACGCTTCTAACGCTCAAGTGTACACGCTCAAATTTTTTGCGCAAATTCTAACTAGTTACAAACATGAAATATAATAATATATTACAGTGTAGTGCATAGGATTTTGGATCGTGATCGAATATTTGAATGAATCCCTCTCTCTCTCGCTATTTCCAAATTCCCAATAATAATAATACAAATACTAAGTAAGACGAATCCGAATATAGAGACGGAACAAGAGCAAACCACCCACTTCTTTTTCCCATTGCCCATATTTCCGTTCCTTTTTTTCTACGTTTCTCACGTACAGCGGATGCCGATTCCGATGCCGATACCGAAGCCGAAACCGAAACTGAAACCGAAACCGACGACTGTACAACCGAACCGAACCGTGCCACGTACGTAGGTACGTATCTACATATCGTATCGTATTTTTTCCCCACATAAGTTAACATAAACCACTTGGAAAATGTATTGTTTTTTTTATTTATTTTGTTTCCTATGTAAATATGTACGTAACATTTCCCCATTTACTCCGAGAGCTACACTATACTACGCCACTCTGTGTGAAAACTAAATTCGATTTCGAAACTTTTACCTACATTCAAATTCCAAAGAAGTCCGTTGCGTTGCAACATAAGTTACGACGCGCGTGTGGAAATTCTATACGTAATTATATCTGTGCGGAGAGTGAATACTTAGTATGTATGTACTCAACCTTATTTTTAGTTGTCGACCTTGTTTTATATATGAAAATATATAGGGGTGTAAAAGTCGACTCAAGTACGTGGCTAGCCATATAGCCCTATTGTTTTTCTTAGCTTTTCCCCGTGGTGATGGTGAAGAGAAAGAGAGAAACGTGTCATGAGTGGTAGGAGCCTTTCAGCACACACACACAAGCAAAAGGAAAAGCTAATGCAAACAACGCACACAAGTGTCCGTCCCATCATCAGCATGCAGGTCCGGGTCAAGCTTCGGCTCCGGCTCCAGGTCCAGGTCCATTTCCAGCTCCAGTTCAAGTCCAACCATTCAAAATTCCGAATTCCCGTAGTGTGCTACTTGTTTCCATTATTGGAGTGAACGTGGACTGGGAAATGTATCACGAACGATGCATGTATTGTAATATTTCGGGCAGGACAAAAACTCATGGCGCAAAAGTCGGCAAAAGTAGAGATTATTTTATTCAAAAATTAAATACATAATATGCACAAATCTGAACAGCAAATCTACATTTATTCGCATTTATTATGCAAAGCGTGTGTCCCTAATTACAGATATTTAAAAAAATTAAACTATGCCTCATGTAAGAATAATGTAAAAAAAGAAAGCATTACATGCACATGCATGAGAATATAGTAAAATGAAAACCACATAATTTGTGTATGTGTGTGCTATATTTTAAATGAATGAAAGCAGAAGGTTGTATGCTAATATGCTCTATATTTGCAATTCAAAGCAGGAAGGAGGGGGTGGGGAAGGGGGAGGGAATTAGCATTTCAATGGAGAGATAGTACTTTTACAATATAGAGTATTTTGCACCTTTTGCATTCTTCTGCTCCAACTCCAAAAGCCCATGGATATAATCCCATGTAAAAGTTGTAAAGAGTTTGTACGCCGAGGGACGAGCAGACGGAGCCTGTGAGCAAGTTTCTAGCTATAAAAGTACAAATCTCTGCGGCATCGTGATCTTGGCCTGTTTGGTTGATGTAACCATGTGTTCAGCAGGTAGAGTAAAGTTTCTTGCTAATGACCATGTAATCGTAGTCTTAGTGGAATCTACATATATATGAATGTAACCACTGAAAATATCTGTAGTCAGTAGTCCCGTTGTGGACGTGTTCGTCATCGTCCTCCCACTTGGAAGTTGGGATCCGAAATCTGTAATTCAAAAATTCGGCCGCGGCGCATCCTCTCGTCATCTATATACCTACATTTAATTTTAATTTGATTCTTCGACCAGTTTCAGTTTTAGTTTCAGTTTCAGTTCCATAGCTCCAGTCCCAGTCCCAGCCCCGCAGGAACTACTGTGGAAATATGTAGATGAGTTATTTGATACCATAAGATTTTAGTTCACGACCACGATGCACGCTTCTACTATGATGTGCTGCGGACGCTCTCGGGACACATGAGTAGACATATATGGAAACAGTGGAAATAAATGGATTGTCATATATTCCTCTCACATATTATGAAACTTGTAAGTAAAAGCCTCATTTCAGCATTCCACCATTACCATTAGCATCATTAGTATGGCTCTGTACGCTAGACGTTATGTTATGACGGGACGAATCAAGGAATACGAGACGGAGACTATTTCGAGCTGGAACTTCCACATTTATTTTTTCTTTTACCTAAAATTACAGGTGACTGGAACTTTAGTAATAAATTTGCTGTACATCAACTCGACATCCAGGCTCTCTTTGCATAGTTACGTGGGTAGACAGATGTATGTAGATAATATCTAATTGATTATATCACGCCCCCCACCCATTTCTATACAGTATACTGGATTCTGGATACTGATATTTCCCCTTGTAGAAGCGGAAAACTTACAGACGAGAAAAAACTCATCACTAATAATAAGACATAGTACAATGTACCTAAATATATAATAATTCTTGAGTATTTTTGTAGAAGGGAGACCCGGAGATCCGGAGAGCCCAGAGCATTATATAGAGCCTCCAGTACTCCAGTGTAAGTGCCAGTTCCAGCTGGGACCCGAAAAATTCTTTATGTCTCTCTCCCTCTTTATGAACAGCTCCGTAAAAAATATATTAGTTTCAGTTGGGAGAGAGAGGCTCGACCAAAACCAAAAGGGAAAGGAACCTCCATAAGTCTCAAAGTTCGACATCCAAAGTTTTGAATTTCTGTCAAGTTGTTAAAATGCAAAAGGATGCGCGATATCATATAGATAGTACTCGGAATGAATTTGTACTTCGGATGAAAAAAACATAAATGTAGAGCACTGGGAGAGCGAGTCTGTCTGTGCGTCTGCCCAGACGCGGATTCAGGGGGTGGGCAAGAGGGCAGTCGCCAGCTCCAAAGCCAAATAAATTTGTAACATATGTGTAGGCTATAACATGGGATTCATATCTATTTTTAGCTAGAAACAAAATTTACTGTCTACACTTACAAACGAATATTTAAATAGCATGATCCTACATGTGTGTGAATATTTTGCACTTCTCAAAAACAGGTAAATAAAATATTTTGCACTTTTCAAAAGCATGTAAATAGAATATTTTGCACTTTTAAAAAACATATGAATAGAATATTTTGCACTTTTAAAAAACATATAAATAGAATATTTTGCACTTTTAAAAAACATATAAATAGAATATTTTGCACTTTTAAAAATCTCGTAATTAAAATTTTACACATATACCTCATTTAATTAATTTGACATATAGCTCATTTTAATTCTAGCTTAAATTGAAAATAATCCATTTTGACCCCTCACTCACAACTTGCGTGTTGCCCACCCCAGAAAATATTTCTAGATCCGCCCCTTATGTCTCCCCGTAGTCGGTGTAGTATTATTTCTATTGTACTCTGCAAAGTAGGAATCTGTAGAAAAGAAATCCAGTAGTGGAATGAAATGAACGTCAAGTCGACAATCTACAAAAGTGTATGTCTATATTCCATCCAAGTCTCAACTTTAGCTTGATCTTTGACGTCTTCAAAACTCGAGAATTCTAGATTCTATAGAACCTTCAGCCTTCAGGCTCTTCAGTATTTCTATCGCTCTCTCCCTCCCTATCTCTCTGGAAGGCTTTATACTTTAGGGATGAGGCTCTCCAGTTACTCAAGGATCTGCATCTCCTCCAAACACAAATATTATCATTATCATCAAACTTTATGCCTCCCCTGTCCGTAGTCCCCCAGTTAGTTAAATAATAAAGTAAATGCAAGTAAAGGAGGTAGTACGGGCCACCACACCATATGTACGTCCCAGTCGAATTCGACTTCGACTTGGACCTTATAAAGCCCAGTCTCAGGTACAGGGCCGGACGAAGAAATTGGTTTTAGGTAGCAATTTGTTTCCATACAAAAACCACCATTTTAATTTTATTGATGGTTTTCTTTGGTAAAGCAAAATGTTGTATTTACATGTTTTAGAAAAGTGAAAAATGTTCTTTTTACTTGATTTTAAAAAGTGCAAAATTTTCTATTTACATGTTTTGTGAAAGGTGGAAAATATTTTATTTCCATGTTTTTGAAATGTGCAAAAAAAAAATGTATTTTGCATTATTTTGAAAACTCAAAATGTTGTATTTACATATTTTTGAAAATTCCAAAATGTTCCATTTACATGCTTTTTGAAAATTCAAGCAGCGGGGTCTGCCTACGCTGGCCGCATTATCCGGCCCTGCTCAAGTTTGTACTACTGTGTATACTTGGGAGACCTACCTGGTTATATAGGTCCCTCCCCCCCCCCCCCTCTCGCTACGAGCAATTATTGGACGGTTTAATTTTTTGCGATAAATTATTTCCCTTTGTTAAAAGTTTGCCTTTATATACATATTTTCAAACTTTCCAACTCTTGTAAATTAGTAGTAGGTTATTTCAATTCAAATTCGAAGGGAATGTGTCTTGAGGGATTGGAACTAGGTCCTGTTGTTATGCATTTGTTCAATAGGCTGGAGGTAAAATGTGTGTACAAGTTATTTTGAAAGGGACTCATCAGATCGGAGACAGGATCTGTCACAGCGTTGAGTGATGTAGCCGAAGCCAAAGCCGAAGCCGAAGCCGAAAGGAGCCGTGTGGCCGTGGGGAAAGTATCAAGTATGAGAGAGAAATGTGTAGTCGCAATAAGTGGCAGTTGGAAAAGTAAAGTCAGTTTCAGTTTTAACTGTGGAATTTTAACTTGATACATTTCCTATAGTCTATAGTCTATAGGTCCCTACCTAAAAACTAGAGCTACCTACATACCAACATAAATGCTTTATGTCTCCTAGAGTACCTACTTAGTTTATCTTTTACATAAATGCATGAGTGTAGACCTCCAGGCTGAGGACAAGGTAGACACACACTATAGGCACTACTCTCTGGTCTACTGGTCTCTGGTCTCTCGTCTTTGGTCTCGTCTGGTCCTGACGGACTCTCACTACCTCGTGGTGTCCATTCCTTTCATTTCGTTCCCTTTCCTCTCCTCGCTCACTCGACTCATGTACACTTCCATACGGGCTTGAGAGGATCGCGACCAAAAAATACTCAAATAAAAATATATGTACCTACACAGTGAATTCACGTCACCATTCAAATATAGAAATATCCAGCAGATCACCTACAAGTTATAGAATATGGAAAAGCTACAGCTCAATAATACATTCCGACTCGCGGAGTCTTCCGTATTGCTTATAGCGTACGAGAAAGGAAGATAGACGGGAGAAAGCAAGAGAGACGGGAGAAAGGAAAAATGGGCGTTCTGGAGGCGGGTATCCCGCCTCTCCCAGCTCTTCCCGGTCCAGAATACAAATGGAATATGCAATGGCTGGCAAATTTGGAGGAGCGCATGCTCGCAGCGCCGGGACCGGACGGAATTCGGGTAGAATCGGAGTATCACACACTCATACACACGGAGAGCTCCATTCTCCTTGTTATTATTTGTGAACGTCAACGTCGTCCAAGTCCCCAAGTCCTCCGTTCATCTTTGTATTCGTCTATATTTGTAATAATTGTGCTTAGAAAAGAGTGAGGCTATATCCTGTATGTAGTAGTATAGCGACAAAAGTAAAAGCAAAAGTGTACGGCTATATGCTAATAATTATACAGGGCAAAAATGAGTATAGATATACTGATATACATACCACGTGGCTTACATTTTACAAAGGGAGTTATAGACAGGGAACGGACGACGACGGGAAATGGAAATCATATGATAGGGCGACAGGACACATATACATACATAGAGCTGGACCCTTTTTTACTTTCTTCTTCTCTCTCTCTCTTTCCCCATCATGTTTTTCTCGTTGTTCCCTGCGCGCAGCTCCCGATCGATTACCTTTCCTTTCAAAAGTCCATAATACTATGTATGTAGCTACGTGGGAATGGAAGAGCAGTCAAAGTTCCATTCTACTCTATCGAGATAGGGATACAGACAGACAGACGGACAGACAGCTCTTTCTTATTCTTTCTTACACTACACGTCTCCCACTAGAAATCCCAACTAAAAGGAGAGGACATAAGGTAAATAGGAGAAACAAAAAAAACGTACGTATGGGGAAGCAAACGCTTCATTTTTTATGATGCTCGTATCCTGTGGACGGAGAGTACGGAGACGGAGACGGACTTCTCTAGATTCTAGACTCTAGATGCAACATTCATACGTTCAGCCTTTGAGCCCAACTAAACTCCACTCCAGAACATTGAAAGGAAATTCAACGCTCAGCTGTGCATGTAGTATAAAAGTATGTAGACATGTGGGCCTGGTATTGGCACACTACTCCTGCCACTGCCCAGGTCCAGTTGGTGCAATATAGTTTTTTTTAAGTATAGCCTTATAGTGCTGTGTAAGTGACTGATATGATTATGGTCTCCCTCTGCTCTACTTTGAACAGTTTGCTTTGTGGTCTATAAGTTGTATGCATGTATTTTTGGGTCTAGCTCTGTAATTTTTTCTAATTCAAAAAGAGTGCACTTTCGGATCATTCTGGACGGCTGAGCCCGCTGACGTAACCAGTAACCAAACCAGCATAAGGGCGCGGACTCGGTGGAGACGTGGAGACTTGGAGACGTGGAAACGGAGACGGAGGCTGCGAAACTGAAACTGAATGACGAGGTTTAGTGATAAGACTATATAACCAGACCAGAACCAGAGCGTAAGTCGAGATTTAAAAGATACATGAGTCATATTGTGGGGAATGGGAATGGGGAATAGGGAAGTAGGCCAGAGGCAGAGGCTACTTACGATTAGTGTACGATTCGTATGTTTTTAGGTTCAGCTTGAGGCTTGGACTTTTAGAAGAAGATGACTGAGTAGAAGCCCAAGTCTGGAACTGGAAGTTCCTGGAAGTCGCGGCATGGAAAAAGGATGGAATATATTTATATATATTATGTGGAACGCTGTGTCGATGTCGAACGGATGCGGCTTTATCTTATCCTGTCCCGGTCCCGGTCCCGCGGTCCTCCTGCCTGCACTGTCCTTCCGTCCTTCCAAAAGTCTCTTCAAACCTGAGAATCTACCAGCTACCATCAGTGTAATGGATTGTGTTATTGCCATTTTATTTAATCACGCTCCGTCCGTCCGTCCATTACCATACTATTTACTGTAGATTGGAGATTGTAAACTGAAGCGTCACCTTGTAGCCTTCCGAATCGCTTCCCATAATTCCCCATAATCATAATATAGGAGGTGCACCTATAGGTGTATAGTGCATATCGTCTGTGAAGAACCAAAATGACCAATATCCAATTTAAGCTTGAATCAAAATGAGCTATATGTCATGAAAACAAAATGAGAAACATGCGTCAAATGTTAATTATGAGTTTTTGAAAAAAGTAAAATGTTCTAATTCCATGTTTTCGAAAAGGTGCAAAATGTTCTAATTCCATGTTTTCGAAAAGATGCAAAATGTTATATTTACATGTTTTTGAAAATTGCAAAATTTTCTAATTCCATGTTTTCGAAAAGGCGCAAAATGTTATATTTACATGTTTTTGAAAAGTTCAAAATGTTCTATTTACATGTTATTAAAAAGTTCTCAATGTTCTATTTAAAATGCTGTCAAGACATATTTGAATATTTGTGTAGATAGTTGATATTGTTTTTAGCTAAAACTGGATTTAGGTCATTTTGGTTCTTCACAGACGATATGCGCCACATATGTCAAAGTCGTCTCATTTAAAAGTGCATGGTACTAAATGTTTTCCCACCGTCCTTCCATAGCAAATAGCAATAGGATTGAGAACATCACCTTCTTGTCTCCTCGGTTTCGGTTATAAGGGAGGCAGTAAACAGGAGATAGGAGATAGGAGATGCGGCTTTTATTTTGTCAGTGCAAAGAGTGAGACTTTTCTTTTTAAGAGCCACAGAGAGCTTATAGTGTATTTAAGTTTGGCTCACTGACTTGTTATTATTTGGCATTGGCTCATCCCGCGGCTTCGTGGTTTTCCTTCTTCTCTCTCTCTGACGATGAGTTTGGTGAGTGTGAGAAATATTGGGCTGCCAACAACTGTCACATGATGCTGTAATATAGTCAGGGCCACGAGGGCCAGGGGAGAGACCAGTCGTCGTAAAATAAAATAATTTAGTTGTAGGTATATCGATGTGAATGTGAAGGTATAGGCGTAGGCAGTGGGTAGATTCAGAGAAGGCAATCGTAGCTGTGGCCGGGCTGGATTCCAATTCCAAGTAGGTAGTATTAGATAGGTACCCCTACTTAGGTATACTATATAGTAAATAATGCCTAATTGCCCCCGCACTCCACGGCTGTATTTGAATCACACTAATTAATACACACACGTATGACTATTTGCTGAGGTGAGGAGCTCATTTATTCCAATCCAATTCACTCGAGAAACTTGAGCAAATTCGAATCATTCATTCCATTGTTATTGTTCTCCTCCAACCCACCCGCTCCATCCTTTTAATTAGCCACTTGTAAATAATTCTGTGTAAATGCATCTCTCCGGGGCCAAAAGTACATAGCATCCCCATGTAATTGTAATTTCAATCCACATCCACAGTATCTACATAGGTACACTCTGTATATTATTTTGAGAAACCTCCTTTTGTTCTATTTCAAACAGAGCCGTATGACGTTAGCAGGAATTTGTTCGAGTTCCCATTAGATAGTCACCATAGCTTAATAAGAATTGTAATCGGGTGTGAATGTCATGCAAAGATTGTTTTTTTTAGCGCGCTGTATAGTTTTATAATATGTACTACAGATATATACACCTTTTGTTTTATCGTGAGTTACGTGGCGAAATAATTCTCATTAAACTTTCTGACCTTGTCTCAAACAAATTTAATTATTAAAATACCTACAGCTATATTTATTTTGACATATTTACGTTCATAATATTGAATGTACCTACCTATTTCGTTTACAAAGGAAGCCCTTGTAGCCCGGTGTTTACTGCACTGGGTTTAATATCTGCTTTTAGGCCGGGGTTTGAGACCGGGTGCTGTCAAATAATTTTCCCACGAGGTTTTTCTTGGCACAAGGTAGTTAATTAATATTCTGAATATTTTGCTATTTTCAGATTTTAACTTAAACGCTGAAAGATTTTTCATAGAATTTTTGCCTTTTAAAATGAGACGGTATATCCTTGGCGTTTTGCACCTTCATTAACAATGCAAAGAGTTTTGGAACTATTCAAATTTTCAACAGTACAAAATGCAATGCAAAAAAAAACGACATCTCTGTATTATGCAAACACTATCTCCATCTTGAAGGTTTCCCGCCCCTTGACTTTAAATTCTAACAAGGCAATAGATTGGGATAATGTGGGGACGTAAGCTAGTCACGTACCTATGTAAATGTAATATATGGGTGTTTTATGTGATTCGATTTCGATTTAGATGATGCAGTGTTTTTTTATATGTAGGACCACACGTACAGCCACCCCATAGAGCCAAAGCCAAAGTCAACTTTGACGCATTTGAGTCGTCGTATCAGTCAAGAAAATCAGGCATGAACATGAGCGAGTACATAGAGTAGGTCTACTTGTGTAGTAGCTTCAACTCTTAAAGATACTTAATCCGAGGATAACAATAATAACACTAATGTACACTAAACTCAGGACTACTACACGTGCCCACCAAGAGCATTCGTAGTAAAGCCATAAATCAAAAGTGAAGGCACAAAGCTACATAGTCTATACATAAATGGTAAAACAGGTCAATTAATAATAGTGCCTAAATACATAATACACGTAAATAGTAAGTAGATTGGGAACTGGATCTGACTGACTAGTGAGTAGTAGATCCGCAGCAGCCCAAATCCTTTTGACTATATTTGACGAGAACAAAGAAAGATAGCGACAACAACAAAGAATGAAAGATGAAATGAAATTCGGGGAATCTCAAAACTCGGGAGCCAAACCCGGGCCGGTCCCGGTCCCGGTACCGGTCCGGGTCCGGATTCGGATTCGGGTAGCACTGGTGGTGCTGAGACTTCTATTTACTCACCTCTTCTCTCTCTGTTTGTATTAATATTACTAATATAATAAATGCTCGTGTTGATTCATGGAAAAGAGGAATTAAATTAGGTTCTTTATGGGGCGTATAGACTGTCACTTATCTCCCCACAGTCACACACAGAGCAGCCTTCTCTTTTCGTTGGATTCGAATTTTGAATTTGAACCTACTACTATTATATATGGTTCTCGCAAGCACCTACCTACCTAAAGCTATGTACATATTTTCTGCTATATCAGCATTTAAACATTTAATTACCTAGGGATTGCGGACAATCTGCCATTATGTTTTATGTTCATATACTGTAGGGACCCCAATTCCATTACTGCATTACCATTCATTTACTATTTACACATCTCCATGTAATTTTAGGTAGCTTTGCATATCTTATACATGTCTAGTTAGATTTTAGAAACAATAGGTACAGGAACCTATTCCTATAGGTAGGTACATATTTAATATATCGTCTGTGAAGAACCAAAATGACCCATATCCAATTTGAGATAGAATCAAAATGAGCTATGTCATAAAAAAATGAGAAGCATGCGTAAAATGTTAATTACGAGTTTTTGAAAAAAGTAAAATGTTCTAATTACATTTTTTTGAAAAGTGTAAAACGTTGTATTTACATGTTTTTGAAAAGTGTAAAATGTTCTATGTACATGTTTAAAAAAATGTAAAATGTTCTATTTACATGTTTTAAAAAATGTAAAATGTTCTATTTACATGTTTTTAAAAAATGAAAAATGTTCTATTTACATGTTAAAAAAAATGTAAAATGTTCTATTTACATGTTTAAAAAAATGTAAAATGTTCTATTTACATGTTTTTGAAAATTCCATAATGTTCTATTTAAATGCTTACAAGACATATTTCAGTATTTTTGTAGATAGTGGTTATTGCGTTGTTAGCTAAAATTGGATATGGGTCATTTTGGTCCTTCACAGACGATATGGTTTAGCGATTGTATCTAAAAACTCCTCTACAGATTCTGATAATAATATATTCTCAAAATCTCAAGTACGTTCCTACCTACCTACATATTTCGCGTTGGCTTTCATTTTAAGGTTTGGTTTAAGGTTTTCCTTCCACTTTCCTTTTGCCAATGGGTTTACTTTGCTTCCATTACTTTTTGGTAAGTATAAGTATTATGGGATGTAAATAATGTAAGAGCCAAAAGCATAAGGCTCCACCAACGAAAACGAACCAAGTCTGCTGAAGGACTTGTTCATCTGGGGAATATGGAAGTTACATAAGGAATTCATGTAGCTATGTCATGCTCCTCAGCTGCTCTTCTTTTCTTCATTACGAATTTGTGTTTGGAGAGCACTTCCCAGAATTTAGTGTACCGTGAAACTAGGAATAAGTGTTTTCTTAATAATATGTCGTTTAATAAAAATATCATAGAAAAAAATACAACTATGTCTATAATATGTGCTGTAGTGGAGGCGTGGAGGAGGAACCTAAATATTTGACATGTTAATAAATAAATATAAAGTGCTTTTTGAAAAAATTTTATAATAAGAGCAAAAACTACAAAGAACCAAGAGCGAAATTGCCGAAATTGAAAAAAAAGTGAAATGTCAATGTCACTGCCATTGCCACAATGGAAACGGGAAGACAACAGGGAGAGAACATCAAGTGGGCAATTTGGACGATACACACGATAAAGCAATGATACTGCAACTTGGTAGGTGGATAGGTATAAGTATATACCGCATTTCCTATAATAGTAGACATGGATACCATTGCATTGCAGGCCCGTCTAGTATTACAGGTAATCGGACAAAGTCTCCCTGGACAAAGTCTCCCCGGACATTTTACCCCCGGACATTTTCCCCCTGGTCATTTTCCCCCCGGACTTTTTCCCCCTATAAGTAACAGCGGACATTTTCCCCCCAAACTCGTAATTGTGTTATGTGTCGTAAGATATGTGTTGTGAAATAATACTCAAGACCAGCTCCTAGTCCTATAGCTTACAACATTGAGCTATCTTCTCAAAGTATGCACCTTTACACAATAATGAAATACCACATACCAGCTGTTGCATTTTAGCACTGGGGGAAAAATGTCCGCTGTTACTTATCGGGGGAAAAAGTCCGGGGGGAAATTGTCCTGGGGTAAAATGTCCGGGGAGACTTTGTCCAGGGAGACTTTGTCCTACAACCAGTATTACAGGCCCGCCTACTATCATACGAAATACGGTATGCATACATATAGGTAATAATAACAATGCACTGTCCCTTTTTCAAATTCGAATTCGAAAATCCTCAACTCAACCTATGTATAATATCGTCTGTGAAGATCCAAAATTACCCATATCCAATTTAAGCTAGAATCAAAATGAAGTATATGTCATAAAAACAATATGCGAAACATGCGTAAAATGTTAATTACGAGTTTTTGAAAAGTGTGAAATGTTCTATTTACATAGTTTTGAAAAGTGCAAAATGTTCTATTTACATGTTTTTGAAAATTGAAAAATGTTCTATTTACATATTTTTGAAAAATGCAAAATATTTTATTTAAATGCTTTGAAGACATGTTTCAATAATTTTGTAGATAGTGGATATTGCTTTTAGCTAAAAATGGAGATGGGTCATTTTGGTTCTTCACAGACGATATGTCTCTATATAATTTGCTATTTGTGCAACCTTATAATATTATGTAGTAATAAATCTATTGCCCAATTATTTATTCATGGTTCCCCTTTTACTTATTAAATTATATAACGAATACCAAACCAAAGTAGAGGAAGCAGAAAGGGAAGCGCGTGTTTATCTTGTTTCCTTTATTAAAATGTAGAATCGAATTACACACATATCAGTAAGTACGTTGCGTTGGTTGGGATCTCGGTATGTAATATGTAGGTAGTTGGTGTTGTGTTACTATATACATACTTTATATACCCTATATTATATACCGACCTAATTTAATTATTATTTCGTGTTGGTGGTTGAGCTATGTATATTTGCATACTACACACTGTGTTGAGGTTATCGTTAGATACCACTTTATATAATTAATAGGGAGTAATATTAATTCATTAAGTTACTTTAATATAAATTTAACAGTGGTTTGTCCGGTTGCCGGTTAGCCCCAGTCCAAGTCCCACATTTTCATTTCATACGCAGGTACGGACAACGGACAGAACTATATTCTGCTCCTGTAACTGCTATGTATTGTCTGGATACAAAGTCGAGATACCTGGGCAAGGTGTCCAAACAGTTTCATATCCATGCAATCAAATGGAAGCGGCAGGGTTTGGACACCTTGCCCAGGTATCTCGACTTTGTATCCCGACAATAAGTAAGTAAGTAAAGTGGTTTTGGGAATTTAGGATCGCTTTCAATTTACTTAAACTTGGCATGCTTTTATATTTCCTTGTCTTGTTGGCTATTCCATATTCCATTACTTTGAATTACATTTACAAAACCTTTTCGCATCGGCTAAGGTTTGGGGCTTTCACAGGGCCGGATAATGCGGCCAGCCCCCGCTGCCTAAATTTTCAAAAAACAAGTAAACGGAACATTTTGCAATTTTCAAAAATATGTAAATAGAATATTTTGACTTTTCACAAACATGCAAATAGAACAATATTGACACTTTTCTGAATCAAGTAAAAAGAACATTTTTCACGTTTCTAAAACATGTAAATACGTCATTTTGCTTTACCAAAGAAAGCCATCAATAAGATCAAAATGGTGGTTTTTGTATATGGAAACAAATTGCTGCCCAAAAGTAATTCCTTCGTCCGGCCCTGGGCTTTTACTTTTACCCACGTGTATTTATGTACGTGTTGTAGGTAGGTGTCCATTTGTTTCATTATATTATAAAGTACGCTCTGCTTGCAGGTCATAACAGTCAGCCAAGGAGGGAGAGAGAAAACTACAGAGGCCCGTAAATCATGAATGAGGTAGACGAGATAATCAATACAAATATGCACGTCACCTACCTCCTATTTTTAGCAGCCTACATGTAATTACTAATAAAATTATACACACATAAACAAAGACTCGAGAAAATTTCCTCCCTAGGATTATTTTCATTGATTTGTGGATTAAAAAGTTTAGGCATTAAGTTTAATCAAGGCTTTATATTTACTCATAGAAATTACATTTTACTATATAACATGAAGTTAATTTTAAATTCTATTATATACATATAGACTGTGTATTCATAATTTCACTTTTAGAATATAGGTTCATTATTTGGTTACTACTATAGAAAGGAGTAATTTTTTTGTATTATATTTTATGTTCATTTTTGAAACAGAAAACAGAAGTGCTCACAGCAAAGCCTGTACATATATTCATTGACCTATATTTATATCATTTAAAACTTGGCCTTTGTTTTAGATGGTTAATTCAATATTAATTAGGTCAAAATCGAAATGCATAATACCCTTATTGATTACACAAAAGATATATCGTCACAGTGAAGAACAAAAATTACTCATATCCATTTTAAGCTAAATGTAAACAGCGCTATCTACAAAGAAATACGAATTCACCTTGATCATACAAGAAAGTAAAAAGGAAATTTTGCAATTTTTAAAAACATGTAAATATGAAAGATTTTCAACTTAAAAAAACCTAATTAAACATTTTGTACTTTTAAAAAACATGTAAATGGAACATTTTGCACTTTCAAAAAACATGCAAATAGAAAATTTTTACGCCTTTCAAAAACGTCTAAATGGAACATTTTACACTTTTGAAAATCATGTAAAAATGGATTAATTTGGAGTTTCGAAAAAAAATTTATTAAAACATTTTGCACTTTTTAAAAACTCGTGACTAACATTTTTCGCATCTATCTCATTTCTCATTGTATTGTGTTTTTTCACGTAGCTCATTTGGATTCTATAGCTTAAAATGGATATGGGTCATTTTCATTGGTCACCGACGATATCATTGAAAATAGCACTTTGTCCACATAACCTAATTAATATTAAATTCCCATTTTTACAAATTAATTTGGCACATTATTAAAAATGAATCAAAATAGTAAGAAGCTATGTATGTATTATGCCCTTTAATAAAAAAACAATATTTAGAATAAAAATAGTATAGCCATCAATTATCATTCCAATACACATTGCAGTATATTTTTGTGGAACAAAATACGCCACACTAAAACTTGACGTAGAATATATAAATAGGCTTTTATTCATTATAGTAATTGTTTGAGTTGCTTTGATCAGGTCTTGTTTTAACTCACTCACGCCCGACGCCATCATTCTTCCACACTTTCTATAATGACTGATTATATTGTACTAGAGCAGTTGTACTCCAATTTAGAGCCATTCCCAGTAACGACCCTATATCTACCTAATCTAAAAGAATCTGAGAAAAGGCGATGAAAGGAATTAGGACGCAGACAGCCAATGAGACAAATAAAGATGATGAAAAATGAGAGCGAGAAGTTTTTTTGGGGGGGGGGGGGGAAATAAAACAGAATAAGTGAGTTCTTTAAGGAAAATCGTTAATCTAAATCTCATCATCTACAGAAGTGCAGATGAGACAAACTATACTACTATACTACACATATAGGTACATACTGCCTATAACATTTTTCACTTCCACTTCTAGTTTCCAGTACTTTTGCCAATTCAAGCAAATGTAATGCAAGGAGAAAGACAACTCCAGATACATATACATAGGTATGGTTCAAAGTCAAAGGAAGCTTTTACTTAACATTATATCGTCTGTGAAGAATCAAAACGACCCATATCCAATTTAAGCTGGAATCAAAATGAGCTATGTCATAAAAACAAAATGAAAAACATGCGTAAAATGTTAAGAGTTTTTGAAAAGCGTAACAAAATTGATCTTTTTGTGTTTTTAAAAAGTTGAAAATGTTCTACTTGCATGTTTTCAAAATGTGTAAAATGTTCCATTTACATGTTTTTGAAAATTGCAAAATTTTCCATTTACATGTTTTTAAAAATTGCAAAATGTTCCATTTACATGTTTTTGAAAAGTGAAAAATGTTCAATTTACATATTTTTGAAAATTGCAAAATGTTCCGTTTAAATACTTGGAAGACATATTTGAGTATTTTTGTAGATAGTTGATATTGGTTTTAGCTACAAATGGAGATGGGTCATTTTGGTTCTTCACCAACGATATATAGGAAGCATGCATAAAAACAGAGAAACAGAAGAGACGCAAATTAGTGGAACAAGTATAAAGACATGCTCAAACCCGAATTCCTAGTAGCGTAGCAACTACATAAATATATTATGATATTTTCCATGATGAAACCGGAGCTGCAGATACACATATTGGATAGGTAGACGACAGAGAGACTGAAGCCAAAAGGGAGTACTGATATAAGTAGAACATAAATGTACACGTACTAATACCTAAAAACGTGGAATCATTTTTTTTTCTTTCTTAAATAAACGAAACTAAAAGAGTGCAAAATGTGAGTGAAATGGTGGGAGATGGGAAAATATAAAGGGAAGCTCTCGATTCTATGAGATATGAATGTGATTCGGAGCGGAGCGAATGTGCTTGCTTGCCTCGAGTGCAGTGTTTCAATTCAATTCAATTCCATTTGAGTCCCCATTCAATGTTTCTGGATGAAATGATGAGCTAAAGTTGTCCTGGAGTGACGAGAGTACTGACACGAGAACATAGAACAGGAGTCTTTAGTTTAGAATTTGAGCATAGAAGTTTCGCCGACGCCGACGACGAGTATAAAATAATGTGTATCTACCTACCCAACTCTAAGGTGTGTAATCATGTGAAAATGAGCTGTGGAAGTCTTCTGGATGGTTGCTTGTTGGGTGACGTTGGGTTGGGATGGTGGTGGTGGTTGCTCCGCTACCCGTTCTACATTTCTCACTATTGGACTCGCAGTGTGTAGTCGCGGCATCCACCAGCTCCGGGACTTGAGAGAGAGAAAGAGCGATGTTTTTAGAAAGTCGAGAAAAAAAAAGTTTCACTTCAGGATTCCTTTTTTCCTAGTTACTGGTTTTGACGAGATTCTGGTTCTGGATCCAGAATACTAAAACCGCATAGGTATAGTATATTATACTTGCGATCTGGAGACGCGGAGACAGTAGAGTGCATTTCCATTTTCTATTATAATACAAAAATACGACATAGGGCTGCTGTAGTTGTAGTTATAGTTACAATGCTCATTATTATAGCTGTACCAAATATGTAGCAGGGGATATCAGTGTCACTATTTTATCTATGTTGGACCAGGATCTCACGACCCAAGGAAATAAAATGAAATTGAAATTACAGTGCAGTGACGTGACGGGAGCGGGTAATGACGATAACTAACGGTAGGACGGAAGCATATAGCTATATGAAAGACGAAATGAAATAAATGCCATGTACACCAAACCTACCTACCTACCTAAGCTACCTCCTATAAAATGTGTAATTATAATATTAGTATGTACTAATGTGGACTGTGGTAGTAATAGTAGATAGTGCTGATGCCTGCTAGGATTTGGATTCACACAGCATTATATAGATAAGTATAATGTACAATAAGCATGCATTTTGTATGTTTGGCAAACGGGTATTACAGAGCGAACGCAATATGACGACGAAAAACCAAAACCAAGACCAACCTAATTTCTCCCTAATTTTCATCCTCGGGCTTTTTCATTGTGTTTCGTACATCCGAATTTGCACAGTACTTCGTGATACAGCCTGAAATTGAAAAGTAGGCCACTTGGCCACACACACTTTCCACTATAGAATAGAGCGTAGCTCAATAGTCAGTATGCAGTATGATTATCAACCTTGCAAAATGGTATCAAATCTCCAATGAGCAGTGAGCACAAGCACAATAATACCATGTACGATAAAGCATTCAAATTCCAGGGTTCTCTGAAAAAGAAGCTGGAGTCACTGCACTGGAGGGAAGAGCTGCAGCTGTTGGATTTTGGAGTGCTACTGGAAAAATAGGAGGTTGCTGATGAGGGTGAGCTATGCGATGCCTAGCGGGGCATGAAACAACTTCTATGGCGAAGATACCCGGGTATTTTGACAGAAATAATGACAGATGAGATCCTCTTTTAATATGGAAGTGGTTCAAGTGTGGGTAATATTATTCTTAGTATTTATTGGCTAGTCTAAACAGTGTTACAGTAGGTATTTTAGTTTTGCAAAGTTAGTTTCAGTGCTTAAAGGTTTTTGTAAATATTGTGAAAGATTTACCTACTAGGTACATCGTGGGCGAAGTATCAAATCCGCTTCCTTCCACTTTTCGCTGGAACCAAATCCGCTTCCTTCCATTTTGCCTTAAAAACAAATCCGCTTCCTTCCAATTTTGATTTAAATAAGCGTTTTTGTTGACCAATTCATAATAACATGCATATGAAAAGTGCAAATTGCTCTAATTGCATCAAATCCTAAAACGCAAAACGTTCTAACGACATGACTTCGAATGCAATTTGTTCTAACTACATAGGCTTGAGTTGCAAACTAATCTAACTAGGTAAATGATTTTAAAAAATGCAAAATGTTATAATTACATTGTATTAAGTTGAAAAATGTTATAACTACATTGTATTAAGTTGCAAAATGTTATAACTACATTGAATTAGGTTGCAAACTAATCTAACTACATAATTTTAAAAATTACAAAACATTCTAACTACGTGATTCAAGAGCGCAATTTCCTCTAACTACATGGATTTAAAAAGTTCAAAATGTTCTAACTACATGATTTTGAGTAGCAAACTGTTCTGACTAGATTATTTTTAAAATTGCAAAATGTTTTAATTGCATAATATCCTAAAACGCAAAACGTTCTAACAATATGGATTTTAAAACTGCAAATGGTTCTAACTACATAATTTAAAACAAAATCAAAATCTACTAAATAACAGTTACATGATGTTAGTAGCAAATTAATCTAACTGCACGGTTTCATGTTGAAAATTAATCTAACTAGATAGTTTTAAGTTGAAAACTTATCTAACTACATAATAAAAAAATTGCGAAATGATTTAACCACATGGTTCTAATTTCAAGTTGCACACTAATATAAATACATATATTTGAAAAGTACAAAATGTTCTAATTACGTGGTTTTGAGTATTACACGTGGTTATAGCTTTTTGCACTTCTCAAACGTTGTATTTAGATCATTTTGCATCCGTAATATTTTGTAACTAAAACAGTTTAAAATTATCAAAACATGCAATTAAAACATTTTTTAATTTTTAAAATAATCTAGTTAGAACAGTTTGCCACTCAAAATCATGAAGTTAGAACATTTTGAACTTTTTAAAACCATGTAGTTAAAGTAAATTGCGCTCTTGAATCACGTAGTTAGAATGTTTTGCAATTTTTAAAATTATGTAGTTAGATTAGTTTGCAACCTAATACAATGTAGTTATAACATTTTGCAACTTAATACAATGTAGTTATAACATTTTGCAACTTACTACAATGTAGTTACAACATTTTGCAACTTAATACAGTGTAGTTATAACATTTTGCAACTTAATACAAATAGTAATACCATTTTGCAACTTAATACAATGTAGTTATAACATTTTGCAACTTAATACAATGTAGTTATAACATTTTGCAACTTAACACAGTGTAGTTATAACATTTTGCAACTTAATACAATGTAGTTATAACATTTTGCAACTTAATACAATGTAGTTATAACATTTTGCAACTTAATACAATGTAGTTATAACATTTTGCAACTTAATACAATGTAGTTATAACATTTTGCAACTTAATACAATGTAGTTATAACATTTTGCAACTTAATACAAATAGTTATAACATTTTGCAACTTAATACAATGTAGTTATAACATTTTGCAACTTAATACAATGTAGTTATAACATTTTGCAACTTAACACAGTGTAGTTATAACATTTTGCAACTTAATAAAATGTAGTTATAACATTTTGCAACTTAATACAAATAGTTACAACATTTTGCAACTTAATACAATGTAGTTATAACATTTTGCAACTTAACACAGTGTAGTTATAACATTTTGCAACTTAACACAGTGTAGTTATAACATTTTGCAACTTAATAAAATGTAGTTATAACATTTTGCAACTTAATACAATGTAGTTATAACATTTTGCAACTTAATACAATGTAGTTATAACATTTTGCAACTTAATACAATGTAGTTATAACATTTTGCAACTTAATACAAATAGTTATAACATTTTGCAACTTAATACAATGTAGTTATAACATTTTGCAACTTAATACAATGTAGTTATAACATTTTGCAACTTAACACAGTGTAGTTATAACATTTTGCAACTTAATACAATGTAGTTATAACATTTTGCAACTTAATACAATGTAGTTATAACATTTTGCAACTTAATACAATGTAGTTATAACATTTTGCAACTTAATACAATGTAGTTATAACATTTTGCAACTTAATACAAAGTAGTTATAACATTTTGCAACTTAATACAATGTAGTTATAACATTTTGCAACTTAATAAAATGTAGTTATAACATTTTGCAACTTAATACAATGTAGTTATAACATTTTGCAACTTAATACAGTGTAGTTATAACATTTTGCAACTTAATACAGTGTAGTTATAACATTTTTCAACTTAATACAATGTAGTTATAGCATTTTGTATTTTTTAAAATCATTTACCTAGTTAGATTAGTTTGCAACTCAAGCCTATGTAGTTAGAACAAATTGCATTCGAAATCATGTCGTTAGAACAGTTTGTGACTAACATCATGTATTCAGTGGATTTTGATTTTTTTAAATCATGTAGTTAGAACCATTTGCAGTTTTAAAATCCATGTAGTTAGAACGTATTGAGTTTTAGGATTTGATGCAATTAGAGCAATTTGCACTTTTCATATGCATGTTATTATGAATTGGTCAACAAAAACGCTTATTTAAATCAAAATTGGAAGGAAGCGGATTTGTTTTTAAGGTAAAATGGAAGGAAGCGGATTTTGTTCCAGCGAAAATTGGAAGGAAGCGGATTTGATACTTCGCCCACGACATATTTTATAAATGAACTGCAGCAAATGTATGAGCGTATTTATGTTTCTCTTCTTAAATCAAGGACATAACATTACGTAAGACGCTCCAATGGCTGGCATCACAAAAATCCTTTATGTACCTTGTCCCTGTTTTTTGATTGTTAATTTGACAGGTACATAACAAGCAGGTTAGCACCCCCCCCCCCCCATTTCAGAACTTAAGGGGACTTAAGGGAAGTCAGAAGAACTTTGAGCCCTAAGATTAAGCCGGTAGAGACGTGGGACATGTTAAGTTATATTTTTTACCACATCTTTTTAGCAATACCTAGGGCGCCTCTAATGGAAATTTAAAAATTGTTGTTCCTGTTACCAATCATAATTATTTAAAGATCAAAATTTTTAGCGTTGTGTGTGTCTTATGGGATTTTGAAACGCGGCAACTTTGAGCGCTTAAATAAAATACTTGAAAAGCATAAATGGAAGAAAACTCTCAGAGGTTCCCTAGCTAAATGGTTAAGTTAGGTGTCTGGACAAAAAAATCCGGCGTTTCGCACCGGATTTGTCCACCGTGGGCCCGAAGTGGATGCTGAGCTTATAGCGAATTTGTTTGATCACTGGAAAACAATGTTTATGAAGAAAGGCTAACATAAAACCCTCGCAGTTAAGCCGCGGGTAAAAGCTGGTTAGGTACGAGTTTCGCTAATACAATTGGATACGAGTGGTGCAATTACGAGTGAACTTGATAAGAGGAGCGCTGGTGATTTAACATTGCTTGGACTTCATATAACTCGGAGTGGTACGGTGTCATGCTGCATCTTTTATAAGTGACCAGAAAAAAGTGTAATCCTTCCCTTAAGGGGGAGTCAAAACTTGATTCGACGTTCCCTATAAAAACTGAAACAACTCACACTCCCTAACGTATAACATTTGATCACATGAACTATAAAACTCGAACGACGCTGAAGCTCTCCAAATAAAAATAATCAGTAAAAATTGATCTGTATGGCAAATCAAAACGTTTCATATTGAACAATACTTATTTTGAAGCCTTTATTCCCCAAAACCTTAAATTGCCAATTTTAGCAACAATGGTGATGGCAGAAATTTTGTTACTCGTTCACCATAAAGTAAATGTTTAGGCTCGACGCCGCTCACACATGTTTAGTTGCTTCGTACCTCCCCAACAGATAGATTGAATATGCTTACACAGGTTTTGAGACTTCCTCTGGGTTCGTCATAGTATGAAATTTCGAGCTATTTCGTAGCCAATTTGAGAAAATTTTGAAGCACTTTTTTTGTCCAGTTCCTTAACCATTTATCTAGGGAACCTCTGAGAGTTTTGATCCATTTATGCTTTAGTATTTTATTTAAGCGCTCAAAGTTGCCGCGTTTTAGAATCCCATAAGACAACGCTAAAAATTTCGATCTCTAAATAATTGTAATTCGTAACAGGAACAAAAATTTTGAAATTTCCATTATAGGTGCCCTAGATATTGCTAAAAAGATGTGGTAAAAATATAACTTAACATGTCCCACGTCTCTACCGGGTTATCTTGCGCAAAGTTCTCCTGACTCCCCCTTAATATTTTCCAAGCTTTGGCTAAATATTAGTTAATTGATTTTTAACATTTCTTATAAACCAATATTAACTTTGAAATAAAACAGTATTTTAAATAGTATGCTTCACAATATCACAATTTAATGTACATCAGCACATTAAAATTCACAAGGTATTCCAGGTCCAAAATGCGACTGCTTACACGCTTTTCCAGCTTGCAATACAACTCCAAATGCCAAATGTAGCTAAAAAGGAATCTCTAACTGCAGTTAATTATGTACGGAAATCTAAAATAATGTTTGAGACAGCCTAAAATTAGTTTTTAATTTCTATAAGTTATTACTCGCATTATATATTTTCCTGTTTCCTTCCTTGATTTTTTTATTTCATAATCTGAAGATTTTTGGTTCCTCAAGCCAAGAAAGATTGGTCAGTATTGTGCCTTGATATCCTCAAGAAAAAACTACAAGATTACATGGCTTTACACCGACTTAAAGGTATACTACGCAAGCATTTGCCAACTAGCTATGCATAAGAAAACAAATACGAAGCACGTTTTTATATTTCTATCTAGCGTTTAATAAATTCATGAATCAAATTAACGATCACGCGTCAGAAATATAAATTTTACTATTTAGCAACGATTATCAAAATATTAAGATTTAAATATAACATGTTCACAAGCATAGTGTTAAGTCTAAATAGTTCGCTCTAATATCTTCAAGCTCTAAATTGCATACAGATTTAAAATGACATTTCTTAACCTCTTGAAAAAATTTAAAACGATTTTCATTTTCTTGTGCTCGATCCTAACAGGATTCTTCTGAGCCCTTCAAGATCTAGGTGGCTGGGTAATTGTCATTACTAACTTAGCTCTTAGCTTTACTTAAATGTACGTCAGAATTTACATTAAACGAACAAGACGATATCAGTCACTGCACACCATTTTTAAACATAAAATTTTTAAATATGTACTACAAAACAATAAACTACGTATATAAACAATTTGTTTATAAAATATTATATCTACCGAATAGTCGGAATAGTGTTTATGTGAATGTAAAATTTGGTGACAGCAGTCACGCTTCAAAGTATAAAACTAGTAAAAATGAAAACTAAGGCACTACAAACAAAATAAAATATGAGTTATACATTCAAATATCCCATTAAGCTGTCAGGCCCATGACTTGCTGATAAGGTTGTCACTTTATCCCTCTTTCACCCATTACTTTCAATATGGAAACCATGCAAAGCGTCCAAGCTGTAGCAGTAATACTGAAATCAAAATTTTTAAATTAGCACAAAAACCATCAACATGTTTAATTACTAATTTTGATGCCAGAAAAGCAGCGAAAGATTTAATTACGCCAAAATCGGTTTCCAAGAAAGCTCAAATCTAGACCAGTTCTTGTTATGAATTGGTACTTCCGAAATGTTGTAGCCATTCTTCTTTAAAAACTTTTGAGCTTCTATTGATCTACAAGTAAAGAAACAAGTAGGCTTGATTCAGTGTCTCAAGCTAATATATTAGCAGCTTAAGGGGGAGTCAGAACCTGATATGATGTTTCCTATAAAAACTGAAATAAGTCAACGATTCCACTGCTAATGAGAAACCCTCTCATAAGCTACAAAACTCGGACGACGTTGAAACTAAAACAATAATAATCAATAAAACAATTGATTATTGATTATATGTGCAAGAAATCAAAACTTTTCATATTCAACAACAATTAGTTTGATGCTCTAACTCCCATAACCCTTAAATTGCCAATTTTAGCAACAATGGTGATGGCAGAAATTTTGTTATTCGTTCGTCAATCAAGTCAGCGTGAAGGCTCGACGCCACTCACGCATGTTCAGTGGCTTCATGTTGCCCCTGTACAGGTACCCACTTCTACTATGTTTACACAGCTTTTGAGACTTCCTCTGGTGCGTCATAGGATGAAATTTCGAGCCCTTTCGTAGCCAATTTGATAAAATTTTGAAACACGTTTTTTGTCCAGACACCTACCTTAAGCATTTATCTAGGGCACCTCGGAGAGTTTTGTTCGATTTATGTATTGTAAGTATTTTATTTTAGCGCTCAAAGTTGCCGCGTTTCAAAATCACATAAGACACAACGCTAAAAATGTCGATCTTTAAATAATTTTAACTCGTAACAGGACTAACAGGAACACAAATTTTGAAATTTTCCTTCGAGGTGCCCTAGATATTGCTGTAAAGACGTGATAAAAAATATTACTTAACATGTCCCACGTCTCTACAGGCTTATCTTAGGGCGCAAAGATCGTATGTCTCCCCCTTAAACAAAATATACTGTTGTAAACAATTTACGTTTTCTTAGCACAACAAGCCACAAGCGCCTTCTTCTTGTCCTGGCCGACAAAAATTCCCTCACAGTCTCCGATTACAGAAAGTTGCCGAATAATCTAGAAAAAAGTGTAGATTTACTATTTACATTTTACATAATATAAAACTTTTTGTATGTAATGTTTTAAGTACTTTAAAACATCGCACGAATACATAAACCAATTTAATTATTATACTTATTTACTGCTGTGAGTAATACTCAATGCTGAAACCAATTCGGTCTTCTTGGCTATATAAAAACTTAGCTATACTTTTAAACTATGTAAGCAAAATTGAGCTATTACTTGCTTTATATTTACAGAAAATATTAAGAAATCAGAAATGTAACAAATAATGATGAAAACACAACAGCAAATAAATTTATGTACTTACGGTTTTTAGATTTATCGAAGAAATTTCAGAATTCTTTGCTTTACGTTTGACACCCCCATGAATAAAAATCCAATCTGGTCTATGGCTTGGTGGGTCTGGACCGGCCAGATTCTAAAGGTAGCAAGATAACTTTACAAAACATTCCATGGACGAGAACGCCTCAAACCTGAGTTGCCGAATCTCAAGATCAGAAGTTCGGCAAATATGGTCACAATTCAGAAGTTTTGCTCATCACAACATTTTATATAATACTGAACATACAATAAAATTAATTATAAACCGGGTTACGCTTTATTTCAAGCTGGGTGAATCGCTACATTACGCGTGTTGTGAAACTGAAAACGTTACAGTTGTCATGCGTAGTAAATGCTAGACACAAATAGTAGCTTATCATTAAAAACATTAACTAGATACATTTAAAATTTTGAAACAAAAAGTATTAAATAGTTCAAATTAAGTAGCCGAAGATCAGTAAATTAAAATTCAATTTTTAAACTAGCACTTGATCACTGTCGGGGGGGGGGGGGGAGAGGAGTACAAAAGGAGTTAATTCAGGTGCTCGCCTGCGTTTTCTTCCAAGTCTGGAAGGTAGTGGTAATGTAGATAATGCTACCTCTGCCGATGCTTTGAGGTGGAGAACTACGTGCTCTGAGCACAGAAGTAGTCTTTAATAGTATCCACTGGTGGAGCTCGTTAAGGAGTAGCTGGCTGAAGGTTTGGCTGTTGTTTCGATTCGCTAAAACTTTTACGTGTATTAATTTTTGACCTACCCCAAGAAGGTAACCTATATCAAAACATATCTTAAAACAATTTTTTTTTGTAGTGGGAAAGATTACGATACGATTCTTATCAGCTGAGCCGTATAGATGAAATTTGCTGTTGGCAGCTGTAAACGGAAGTTTCTTTAATGCATTGTAAATTCTCTTGTCTTATATGACGGTAATTTGATTACAGGAGGGAACTAATCTGATGAATACGGTGCATTTAATTTAATTTGGAATAAAACGTAACCATAGCATAACATTAGTTTGATATTAATTGTATTGTATATTAGTGTTTTTGCATTTTCTATTGGAGCAAAGCTTCTGAAATCTGAATTGTGACTCAGTGAATGGAGACCAGGCAACCCCGGTGGGCACCACGAGACCAGGAACTACAAATTTCTTAAGGGGCCATGTACAAATGACGTCAACACTTAGGGGGGGGGGTTAGACGATATTAGTAAAAATGTTGACCAAATTGTTGACCATGGTGCCTAGGGGGGGGGGGGCTTCGTAGCTGGTTTGACGTCGACATTTGTGAACAGCTTTTTTTCTTCGCATGCTTTTAGAATTCGTGAATTTAAAAAAAAACGACCAAGTTAAGTTAGTTTAAAAATACTTCAACTATTTATTCATAGATGGCGCAACGTCATTATGTTGAGTCAACAATTTGGGGGGGGGGGGGGTGTATGCACGAAATGTTGACTAAATGTTCACAGCGAGCCTACCGGGGGGGGGGGAGTCAGAAATCTTGATTTTTGTGTTGACGTCATTTGTACATGGCCCCTAAATAACATTGGTTTTACATTAAGGCAAGTATTCAACAAGAACTTACCATGGTCGTGATTTGGGCCCGACCTATATTGACATAATTTATCCAGGCAGAGAAACGATCAAGTAGATTCTCACAATAATTGGTTTCAGGAAGAGATAGTCCCCTGCAATAGGAAGTAATGTTTGCATGTTTTTACGTCGCCTAAGCTGAACTGCCGCCTCCGAAGTATTAAACAATAATGTAATGTAATGAAATTAATTTCGTATTAATGCTTCATATTATTTTTCAAACAAAAATCATAATTCAGTATTCAAAACAGAATCCAAGAAGTGTGACTACATATATTTACTGACGCACGAACTTTAACTTAAAAGAAAATGACTGACGTACGATAATTCATGCTGCCACATAATATAAGCCAATTGCGAGAACAAAGCTCCCGTAACACAAGCATCAAAGCCAGCTTGGTGGCATTGCGATGAATCTAGCTTCTCAAGGTCCTCTTCTTTTCCTTGTTGTAAAGCTGTGTGAATATAGTGTACGCATGAATTAATGAGAAACATAGCTATATCTTTGTAGTAATGAATCAAGACAACAAACAATGTGACTACCTTGTGAATACACCCTAGACGCAGAAGAAAGCAAGATGATAGGCTTAGTAAGCCCAGGAGGGTTGCTGGTATTTTTATATAAAACAGGCAAGCTTGTATTATTCAAGTAAGTATAGTCCAGTTGTGGATTCCGCTTGCAAAACAACTGTTTCATTTCGTTTGCAAGAGCTTTCGTGTCAAAGATAAATGGGAATATTTGATGTACTTGGGTTTTAAATTCTCCGTAAGTTTCGGGCAGATCGTCATAAAGATGGTTGTACAGAAACACTAAATCCAGGTACATATTATGTCCAACAATTGGCTTCCGGGCTTTGATCAATTCGTCGATGACTCTGGAGAAACCGCGATAGTAATCGATGAGCTCCTCTGGCGATAGATCAATCGGAAGATTTCCTGGATATTTTGGTGGTGGAATCTAAACGCAAACATAAACTAACATTTAAACATCAGACAAAAAAATGAATGCATTTTATGCTTAAATGAAAGTAGTCAAAAATATAATGCTGCAATAGAATTTGAAAATATATCATGAGCTAACTTCTTTAGTGTCATTAACACTATCACCAACATGACTGAAAATGTTGTCTTCAGCGGAAGTGTGAGTTTTTAAATACGTTTTAAAATCATCTGTCTTTCTTTTATTCATGTAAGGGATTCCCTTCTCGAAACACTGCAATCATATAAATGAAATCATAAAAACGTAAACAGAAGATGCTCAGTTGAAATTAGCCAAGTAAATACATAATAAAATAATAACATATAGTAAATTAGTAAGTATTGGGTTAGGTAGAAAAGCCTCACCCGATCGAAGTCAAATTTATGTGTCTTAAGAAACAGGACACTGGACAGCTCCCAGCATACGGGTTCCAATCTAGCAAAGTCACCATGAGATGCAGGATACAAATAAAAATTGTAGCAGTCCGCATGGTACGAGTTTGAGTTGCCTTTTCGGCGGAATAGGGTAATTCCAAACTGCTTAAAAAATTAATATTTTATCAATAATAAAATTATTTATATCACTTCACATCCATGGCATAAATCATGCACAAATATAATAGGGTATTCATGCGCCATTCATAAGCTAGCATCCAACATGTGACAGCAAATATAAGTTAAGAAACATTTATCTGGCTTAACCTGGCAGATGAAGTAGCACGAAGCTATCTTTGCCTTCTTGTACCTTATTTCTGCATCGTCGAATAAGCTGAAAACATTACAGGAAAGATATAGAAATAATGAACTACAATTACCTACAGCTTGATTATCTGTACATGCCAGATTTGTATTTCATTTCAAAATTACCTTCTCAGCAGACAAGCATTTGCCGAAATATTGACAACCCACAATGGCCACAATACACAACTTTTTAATTCTATTGAACCCCATTTATAATTCAACAACTGATACAATTCAACCTTTTGCATATCTGAATTCGTCACGCTAAGAATTAGGCAATGGATGGTCACAACGAAACGACAAACGTGAAACGTCCCTACGTAATAAGCTTAAACCCAGAAGTTAGCTACGGTCTATAAAACCGCGTGGATACTACCGAAAACTTACTACTTTATTAGCGTTTATTAGCACAAATACATAAGCAAATATGCAATAGGAACCTATACATGATGGAAATTAAAAGGTTTGAAAATCTTCGATAAAAGTTTTTGTCGTTCACACTTAGCGAGTATGTTCACATAATAGGGCTTACATAATATTTTTCTGTTATTGACACAGGTTTAATTTATAAGCACAGCAGTCACGCAATTAAAATCAGGCAAAAACTATGATTGTCAGCTAACGTATTCCTACTTGTGTAAAATATCTATTTGCTTTAAAAATTTTGACTATTTGTTTTGTAAAAACGACAAAAAGTAACGAACCTGCGGACAGCTGTCTCATGGTTCGGTGGTGGCCCTAGACCAGAAAATTCTGCATCGATAGAAACGAATGATGATTCTGCAAGTAACTGAACGAATTCCGGAAATATTTCCCTGAAATTCGTTTGGTCGACATCCATTTTTAAATAGTAATTATTTTCGTAAATTAAGATTAAGTTGTCGCTTTTTTCTGAAAAATTACAAAGAAACATTAAATTTAGCAACGATAAGTTTAAACCAATTCTTTATACTACACTACCTGTAGTAGCTATAATGTAACTATAATGTCGCAGTCAACAGCCACTACTTACTTATCAACAATCAAGATCAACTAAATACATTCAACATTACATTTACGTATGACGTATGTACCAGGCTTTTAAAATTCGGAAAAACCATATTGAATATAGCTAGCGGGATTTTGCTAGTCAATATATAGTCAGTCACTATCAATGTGCCCAAGTGTAATAGTTACACATTCGAAGTTGGCAGAAACTGCCAAGTGAATTCAGTGCAATGAAGGGGCTAGGACCCAGAGTATACTGAAGTATTTTTGAAACTTTGAAGGATTGAGGTGCACATATCACTCACATATTACAGAATTACAGCCCACTTTAACTCACGAGTCAGTACATTATATTATAGAGAATTAAATCAGTTTTTATATCTATGTGATGTGATTCAATATTGGCATTGTTACATTTTGTACTCATACTACCATTTGCTGATTGACTGTTGTTGACATGTAGTTTACCAGCAATTTCAATGATCTGATGTCAACAGACAAGTAGGCCAGGACAAAAGTGGCCAAAAGTAAGCCTAACTCTGCTCTAACTAGCTCTAACTGTGCATAATGCTAATCTAAAAATAAATATTATCCTGATAAATGCATTAACAATAACTAAAAATCCTAATTTGTCGTAAATGAAACGATTACGATTGAACAAATATGATTTGAATATGCACAGTATGTTAAAAGTTCTATTTAAAATGTGTAGCAAAACCCATTTTTTTATATTTAAGTACGGGTAGTATATTTAAGTACGGGTAGTGATTTATTGTTAGGGGCCATCCATATATTACGTTTCAAATAACCTTGTATAACCAATTGTAAATAACCAATGTTGTATGGGCTGCGGCCAAATCGACTCAATGAATAAATTAGTATTATTATTATATTACGTTTGAAGTTTTTGTGGAAACCCCCTTCCCTCCCCTCCAGAGTTTTAACGTTTTGAGCATTAATGGAGAGCTTACCCCCCCCCCCCCCCCCCAAGCAGTATTTTGACAACAAAAACTATTTTTCTGTGCCAGAGTAGTCTGACTGTTGTATTTTTGCTGGAAAGTTTACTGTCAGTCTGTGGAGACTGTGGACACGCTTTAGTTTCAATTCCCTCGGAATTATATTAAATTATATTAAGGGAATTAAAAATAAATCTTTAGCAGAAAAGGGATTTAATTTTAAATGCTCAGGATTTATATATAATTCCCAATAGTTTCAAACCAGCGCACCAGTCAGGGAACTGATTGACGGCGTTAACTTTTTATGAAATTCGGTGACAAAACCATCGTCGCTATTATTATATGAAATAGGAACTAATACAGGTACATTAGTTTGAGAATATACCACTGTAATTATTAAATAATAGTTAAGTGAGTGTAACCTTTTGTTAAGGTTTTGAACTTTAACTTTGTATAAAATACTCGGGAAAAGTTAGGTAACCAGTAGACCTGTCGGATTGTGCTGATAACGCCCACGTAAGGTGTGGGGGCCCAATTAACTCAGTGGTATGAACGAGGTTTGAAGAAACTAGTGAATACGCTTCGTTGGGGCAAACTGTACTTGGCGGACACCGCAGATAATGGGGATGCAAATAGGATAATGAAAAGGACTCTGGACTCTTTCAGTAGACGTTCTCCTTACTCAGACTCAGATTCACGATTAATTTTATTCACTCTAATTTTCACTGAATTAAACTCGGTTGAAAAAGATAATTGATAATTTTGTATAATTTATGAATTGGTGTTTTGTCTCAGACAAAGACTACCGCATTCTTACAATTGTCAAATTTATAAATTTTAAGTAAAACATCTCATGTGATTTTTACAACATCCTTAAACTAATGGTTCTACCCAGACACATTAATTTAATATCTTTTGGTACTTTACGAATTGTCCTAATGATTAATCTAATTAGAGAATTTCGTGATTTCCACATTTGTTTAATTCTTATAAAGAATCAAAGGAATAAAGAGTTTGGTCGCAGTAATTAAATAAGAATAATACTGCTACTGTTTACGTCTATTGACATTGATAATGTAAATAGAAACTTCAACTTGAACGCTCGTCTCATAATGCAGACACAGCGGTCAGACGTAAACATTAGCCATCATACATACACCACATGTAGTATGTTTATGCATAGCTCAGCTGAGCACGCTTCAGCACATTCTTGTTTACTTAATGCGACGTGAGCTAGACTTATTAAATTATATTATTATATTATTACTCATGCATCTCTCATTCCCAGACGAATGATATATAAAATATAATTCTTTCTTAATCCTACGAAGTTACACACGTTACACGTACAATACTTCAACATATATAAGAATACATGTGACTACCTGTGACTACCTGTATGACTAAATATGTGTGAATATTGTATGTCGTAATACCTTTCAATCATTTGATCTGACATATATTCAAATTATAAATATCTCGGTAAAACTCACATAAGTATTAGTTAAAAAATCAAAATTAAACAGCATATTGTGATAGAGAAGTTTCCGAGGCTTCTCTAATCGAATAGAAGGCATCCCTGTGTACCTCCGACTAAGTTGGACTGGAACCTAATTTTAAAAAAATGCACATGAAATAAATAATGGGTTCTCGATTTTGCATCCCCTCAACTCGGCAGATGGTTTGTGGAATCTGACATGCCCAATCCCTGAATTATTATACGAGCTATAGAATGCGTATTAGGTAGGTACCTTCCCTATTCTCCTTATTCTATGCGATGGAATATAATTACAAATGATCTTTCCGCGGATGAAAGAATATTTATATGGGATTAAATAATCATGAATTGCACATTTGATTCTGCTGCCCTGGTCTAGATATTATTATTACATTATTCACTTCACATACTAATCTTCATACAATATGCACTCATACGCACACTAAATACATAGGTGGCTTTCCACAATTCTATTTGGCATTCTATGGTACACGGTCATGGCACATCTCATTATGGTAAAAATATAAATTCACAGTATAGTTTTTAAGTTATCATTTTAACTATTATAATAATATCGCATTTTATTATTACTATTATATTTTACCTGGCGACGACGGTGAAGGTGACGGCGAACGGGAATGAACAAAATGGGCGACGTTGACTATGGCCTTGCTTCTAATTAATGGCACTCGCCTCGGTTGATTTAGTTGGTAATGGTTGAAATTGACCTAACTGACTATTAATTAGACTTTTGGTAGTATGTTTTTACTTTAATTTAAATTACTTTTCCGTTTTTCGGAATCAAATATAAAAGAAAGAAAAGAAGAAGAAAACTGTCGCACTGGTGCTGGTTCAGCTCCACTCCCCACACACGCTAAACTACTACTGTGCAGCCAAACTGCAATTCTCTCTGCTCTAGGATTACAGCCAAGATGGTTCGCGTCTTTTCTGGCTATTCTCTTTATTCTTTCTCATTTCCCACCGACACTCACTGCAGTACAGCCTCAACGTCTGTTTTGCCTATCTAAACGTCGTCGAGAATTCAACCGTCAACTGTTCCCGTTCCTCCCCTTCGCCGTCACTCATGTACTCATGATGGGCGATGACAGCGGGAGGGTGCTGTCTCATAATTCTGGTGTTAAACCCCCTTGCTCAGTTTCTTGCCGCCCACGGCAAGACCGGGGCCAAAGGTCCCGGGGGGAGACAGCACTCCACCTTGGTCATCGCCGATCCACCAAAATAATTTGAAAGGTAGGTGAATAACAACTAGTTAGATTAACCTAGGATCTTCAGTTTCGGTTACACAAGAGATCCACCAAATGTAAAGCCACTACTTAAATACTACATAACACCGTGTACAACTATGTGTTACTTGAAATAACAAAAAAAAATGAGAGATTTCATTATGTGCTATGTTTTTGTACATATTCAGCGTCAGACCATACATTTTCTTGGGCAGCATATTTCACAATTTTATATTTATAATTACCACGTAGCATCATTATTGAAGAAATTTATAAGGTTCTATATTATATTTAATTTGATATTTGTTTACTTAATTATCCGTCCCCCATACAATACACTCATACGTATTGTGAACTCTCCCCCATCCTTTCTCTCCGAGCTATTTCTTATTAACAAACTAAACATCGGAGGAAAATGCTCGGCAACTCCATATCGAGATTGCCCAATGGAGCATTCTCCACCTCCGCCCTTAGAATTAAATAATTCACGTCAAAACACAATTCAATCAAATCTCCTGTTGGAGCTAAAACATCCCGTGTCAACGAGGCGTTGTCTTGGTCAGAGACAACCCCTCCTTGACACGAAATCTCACATACATATATTTTCCTACTGCTAAACTAACATATTCACATCAAACTGTAAACTATTACGTAAATAGCAATGAAACACACGGAGAAAAATAGAAATGTCATCATTTACAGGGTATTAGGTACATACTCATACGTACATGGGCATACATAATCAATCATGGAATAGAAAAATATCCATTGAGGGAGATCATTGTTTCATTGAGATTCATTGAATCAGTACTCATAATTCTTAAGAACATAATAAATATCAAATAGTATTTAGGAATAATCTACGTAGGCATAAAATATGTAAAAAAATAAGTCTCATATTATGTACATAGTAATAATAATTACGGTGGTTCTACTTCTATCTGGACTATGCACCGCCGCCGTGATTGCTGGTTTATTTCGCAATCTCCATCGGGGTTACTTGTCCTGGCTTGTTCTTGCGGATTCGCTTGATGGGCCTGGGGAATGGGAGAGCTTCATCATCTGATGATTCATCGTTGTCCAGTTGATTCTTATTATTGAGTCGGCTTTCCATCTTCCTCTTTCGAAACAGGCTCTTGGGATTATTAGTCCATTCTTTGGCGAACACATTCTTGCAGTGACCGTAATCCGAGTCTCCTCCGGTTTCCTCCTCCGTGTCCATATCAAAAACCTCCAATTGAGTCGCGGCGTTTGGTGGCTTCCCTATGATGTTGTTGTTGTTAGCAACTTCCATTTGGGTAGGGTTGATTTCCTCATGTCCTTCAGACTCTATCTCTCCCTCCGCAATATTTTCTTGAGAAAAACGTCCTGGTGGTCCCGGGAACGGTATCCGTGTCATTAACTCTTCCATCTCATCTGAGTCCACGTGGATGATGAAGTCATTACTGTCCTCGGAAGAATGTGCCTGTGATAATTAAAGTCCAAACTCCACCAAATTAATTTAATTTTGTACGGTTCAGCCCCAAAGGACCCAGTGACAGGTCGTCACCACACCCAATCATTTTCAAGTGCTTATATATTTTGCGTATTTCATATATTATTAATTCTGCCTAACTATGTTCTGAAACTTCTCTCCCCCTTAAAATATTATTTCCACCTATTTCTTGTGTCAGCCTATTTTTCTGACCCTGTACATGTTCATTTACGTGTATGACACATGCAAGATTGGCATTGAATTCTACCCAAAGTATCATAATCGTTGCCCGCATGTATCCATCGCCATTCTTATCATTATTGGGGATAAATAATTATACTGGCCAAATCGAAAACATTTTCAAATTTCATGTAGTGATTTTTATTCCGACAATTTTAGTGTGAATAAATTATGTTAATAATTTCTTAAGCTACCGTTTTCGGAGATCCGGGCACGGATGGGACGGCCGCCTCCATAGCTCCAGTAAGATCAAGAAAATGGTCCCTATGGATTTCTCTATATTACTGACCTTTGTTTTAATTACACCTCTGATCTCGGCTGTCGCCGTAGTGATTTCTATCCCATCCATCTCCAGCTCGTCTACTGATTATTCCCAACAATCAACACATCTCCCTTCTTTCTTAAGTATTTTTGGAGTGCAGAACGGCATGACCCATGACCGCGAGCCATCCAGAAAATTTAGCTGCTGTGATCCCGCATTCCTTCATTTTTAAAGTTGGATCCTCGCTTCTCCATATACTGCTCTCTACCTTCCATCTTTTGCTCCATGGCAGTCCGGGATCTTATATTTTCTGCCCTCTTCACGTTTTCTGCTCACTTCATAGAAATCCTTAAATTCCTTCTTAAAATGGGAGAAAAATACTAACACCACACGATTATTCATCTATACCATCACCATGATTAAATTCATAATCCCCATAATAATGGTATACTATCCGCAATTTTTATTTTATTTTTATTTTGAATTTTATTTGTATGTGCTAAATGACTACTAAAAAAAATTTTGTGTATTATGTATACTTGTCATGTGTTTCTATTTACACCCCTCCCCTTTTTCCTTTGACTTTATTTTTACTTTTTGGGTTCTGGTGGTTTCTTGGATCGCTGAAACTTTTCCCAATTGTACTTACACATGTACTCCTCCCCTTCCTTCCGGTTGGTATTGTACGTGTATCTGGCGACTTCGCTGGTCATCCGCGCCCTCATATCGATCTCTGCGACTATCCTTGGAGTCAACGGTGTTGATTGTATTGATGTCGACGTTGATGGCTGAGGATTTGTCGAAGTGGAAGGGACTTGCTGGCTATCATCTATAATTTTTGCCAAATCAGGTTGAGCCATATTGACCATGCCCCGAAACATGCCATGCACCGCTTCAATCCACATACCTGGTTTCTTGGGGTCGGCACTCGCTGTATTTCGAGGCTGAGTAGTTCCTGGAGTCTGTTGTTTCCCGGTGCATCCCTGTACGTTCTTGGGAGGTACCCGGTCTAAGCATGCGAGTTTTGGAATAATGCCCTCGAAGGTTAGTGTATAAGATGCATTTATTTGGTTCGGGGGCCTTATTTCCTTATAGTGGCATATTACCTTGCCAATTAAGTCATTCCAAGCCCTTGCCTGTAGCGCATTAATGTCTGTAGGTAGTGACATAACTTCGATGTCGCTACCCACTTGTAGCTCATTCCCGTTGGTGAACTCAACTAGCCTGTCTAATAACATGCCCGACAGCTGAAATGCGTATTCTCCGCCTTGACCTATATGTTGGCGTATTTTATTTAATTCCGCCGCTGCTCGACCTTCTAGACTATAAGGTGGATGGGGGTTAGATGGGTCGTCGGGCTCGAAATGTGCTATGATCTCTCTAGTGTCATCGAAAGTACCTGTCCTAGGGATTGTAAATACGTATGTCAAGTGTCTCTGTTGGTCTGCTCGAGCTGAGCATGCTTTAATGACGCTCCTAAGATTTTTCTGCCATTTTCCTTCAATTCCCCTAATATTATTGAGCTCAGATTGGATTAGCTGGTAATATTCCTTAGTTTTTGGGTTCTTAATATTACTCCATGGGTTTAAAATTGCTACAAAATGACTAGCTAACTGGAAGTAAACAGAGTCTGGGCTGACCTTGATGTGGAACATATATGCTAATTTTGTTTCCTTGATCGTGAACATTTCAGTCGTGGCTGTTGAGGCTGGTGCCGATGACTTATGATATGCATGATCGTGAATAGCATCCTGTGCCTGTAATCTACGGGGGCTGAACCTAGCGATGATGGCCAATTGGAAAACATCCCATGCAGTTGGCTTATTCTTGGATATGAGTTGATGGTCTAACTCATCTGTAAATTCAGCCTTATGTGCGCCGTACCATGCCATGGCTGGACCTATTAACTTTTGTTCTACCATTTTCAGTTTCTCAGGTGCTGACATATTTAAATTCGCAGCTACCTCGTTGAATTTTTGTAACCATGTCCTGGCGTCGGGATCACCTTTGAATGTGGGGAACAGGCCGCCTGCTCTACTCATTTGGATATCTCGCTTAAGTTTCAATTGCCGAGGACTCACTGATGGTTGGTCTTGGTGTATGGAACTGGTACTAGGGCTATTGGAAACTGCTGTCTCATCTGCATCTTGGAAAGGTGCAGAACTGAAATATTCATCCCTGAGTGAGATTGCCTTATTAGCCGGGGCTGGTGAATGGGCATCACAATTATCTACCACGTCAAATCTGACATGCTGGAATCCTCGCTTATTATAATTAGTGCTGTCCCCCATGTAACCTACAGTCATATTCTGTATCATCGTCCTTCCTTCAATTTCCCTGAGCTGAATACTTATGCAATCGACAACAATTAAAGTCAATTTCCCAATGTGAATAAAATCCCCTTTATCGTCCTTATGCAGAGATTCCGGTTGAATGTGAATGCTACGAATGGGATGAAGTTGTGGCGGTTGTGGCGGAGTGCTAAACCGTTCAAAAATTTCCTCCACCTTACATGCATATTTAATGAAATCACCGTCCCCTTTATCGTTACTTAAGTTGACTATCAGTCCCGTCATCACAGGAGTACACGAATGCACCAATAACTGGCATTGTTTTTGAGTTTTCTTCTCACGGCTCATAAACAGAGCATGACAGCGCTTACCGGCATAGATAATGGTGTAACATGGGTCCGAAGTTGTGTACCATCCTTGGCCATGCAAAGCCTTTGGAACTGGACAATTAGTAGTACCTCGGGCATCTTACATTGGTACTATGACCATTGCTGCCCGACCCATCACATCATCATGCCATTTCTTAAGCGACTTCTTAGGGTCATATGCCATTGGTTCTGCAGACATAGCTCTAATCAAACCCTTAGCCTGTTGCATGTCCACAAGATGACGATCTTCCATGAAAAATGGACCCGACTTAGCCAACAATTCAAACAGAGGCATGGTGAATTCACCCAAATCTGCACATAATATTTGGAATGAATCAATGAGATATAACCATCGTCGCAATTCATCCGCATTCTCCGGTTCCCAATAATCGGACATAGCCCTTTGAACTGCTGGGTCGACTATGCATCCTGACCCTTGAATCCTGAAGGCAGGACAGAATATGTATGGAGGACCCTGTGTGCCTCTATTGAAGTGGGATGTAACCATAAATCTGACTAACTTCCTTTCCTCAGCCCTCCTTAACCTTCCTCTAACTTCATCCTGCAGTCTCGTTAACCTGGCTTGCTCAGCCACCTGTTCTTGGTCACCTGGGACCACTAGTTGTTCTTCACCTTCTACCTCTTCCCCGACCATCTCCTCTACGTGGTCCACTTCCATACTAGAAGTAAAAAAATGCTAAGTGAAAAAAATCGCTAAGAAAAATGTAACAAAAATCCTCCAACTTCAAACCAACTTGTGTACTCAACTAGTACCCCAACGTTCCTATACTACAATCCCAATTTGAATTCAGTCGATGTATTTTATGCAAATACGACGACAATAATATTTCTGACCAGCAGTATCCAGCCAAGTAGCAAAATAAGAAAAATATCGTACTGTATTTGGGGCTGTGGTATTTCCCAATAAAAATGATTTATAATTAAGGCCAGTCCCAGTTCATACACCAAAGTCATCAATTTGTAGGACTCGGATGTTCTATCTTTATAAGGCAGTGAGGGAGATAAAAGGAAAACAACTGAAAATTACGAATTCAACTATTGAACTGTTACAATTCAATGGTTGTGCACAACTATGGCTGTTTGAATTTGGAAATACTATGGTGTCTTAAACTTAACTTGCAGAATGAGTTTTAATTTGTATTTGAAAAACAATAGATACCACTGATCCGTACCAAGAACGAGATGAATTTTAATTTGTATGTATTCGGATAACCTAAAAGTCAGGTAAGTACTAAATAGGTTACTCACCACGAATTGTATTATTGTTGTGTTATCTGTGTTTGTAATCTACACAAGGAAAAGAGACACACCTAGGAACAAACACTGCACTGCTTTATGCTGTTATTGCAAAATGACCATGACCATGACCATCCAGTATGAACTAAATGAATTAGCTTTTTGATGACTAATAATGATGGTAAGTATTCTAATCAGGTAAGGCTTGATGTAAATAATTATTGTTTTCCTTGTAGTGATATCGCTTCCACCTTCAACCTCTCTAACAAACCCATAAACAGTGATTCACTTTGAATATTAAAGCTTAATTGGGTAGTAAGAGATAGGAAAGTAAAAAATTTATCCAAGAAACAATATTTTATGGTAAATATTCTAAGTGAATTCAATTGATGGGCTGGTGTAGGATTCAGGTGATGAGTGACTCGCTTTGCAGTGGTGGCAGGTTCTCACACAACTAATCCACCTTATGCGGCCTTTCGACCTATCTGTTTCACTTAAATCTGCATATACCTAACTAAATGAAAATAATGTAAATCCCAATTTGTTGTTTATGTTAAGTTTTTGTACCATATTCAGGATTGAATCCCTCGATGAGAAAAAAAATGATACGGCTGAACGACCTATTAACGACCGATGTCTCTTGATGCTGTTATGAACTGCTATAATCTCGAGCCCTTCTCTTAAAAATATTAGCTGCTATCCCTGCTGTCCGATGACCATGCGATGACTGGAAAAATTATGCACCGTCTGAAAAATGAAAATGAGGTTAAAAGTTGGAATTTAAAATTTGAATTTTATGCCCCAGTTCCACTACTCATAAAATGCATCCAGTGTTTAAATTATTTATCTCCTTTCTTACTTCTATTTTTATTTTTCTGCTACTACCTTCTGTTCCCAATTCCCTACCTCTATGTTACCATACCATACATATGCATATGTGCCTTACCATCATAAACCCTAAAAATTTCCACTTCATACACCACCACAAACTTTCTCAAACTAAAAAAATCACGGGCTAAAAATCTTGTAAGAGTTGAGCACCATCCGGCAAGATGTAGTGCATCAGCTCCCTCGTCCTATCCCTCAAGACTATCCTCCAATCAACTCCCTAAAAACTCCTAAACGTCTCAAACTGAAAAAAAAATGTTCCTCCAAAATTCTCAAAAATTTTTGGCCAAAAATCTCTGAAATTCTGAACACTATTTCGGAGCAACAAAGGGAAAACCCCCGCACCTATTGATAGAGAAGTTTCCGAGGCTTCTCTAATCGAATAGAAGGCATCCCTGTGTACCTCCGACTAAGTTGGACTGGAACCTAATTTTAAAAAAATGCACATGAAATAAATAATGGGTTCTCGATTTTGCATCCCCTCAACTCGGCAGATGGTTTGTGGAATCTGACATGCCCAATCCCTGAATTATTATACGAGCTATAGAATGCGTATTAGGTAGGTACCTTCCCTATTCTCCTTATTCTATGCGATGGAATATAATTACAAATGATCTTTCCGCGGATGAAAGAATATTTATATGGGATTAAATAATCATGAATTGCACATTTGATTCTGCTGCCCTGGTCTAGATATTATTATTACATTATTCACTTCACATACTAATCTTCATACAATATGCACTCATACGCACACTAAATACATAGGTGGCTTTCCACAATTCTATTTGGCATTCTATGGTACACGGTCATGGCACATCTCATTATGGTAAAAATATAAATTCACAGTATAGTTTTTAAGTTATCATTTTAACTATTATAATAATATCGCATTTTATTATTACTATTATATTTTACCTGGCGACGACGGTGAAGGTGACGGCGAACGGGAATGAACAAAATGGGCGACGTTGACTATGGCCTTGCTTCTAATTAATGGCACTCGCCTCGGTTGATTTAGTTGGTAATGGTTGAAATTGACCTAACTGACTATTAATTAGACTTTTGGTAGTATGTTTTTACTTTAATTTAAATTACTTTTCCGTTTTTCGGAATCAAATATAAAAGAAAGAAAAGAAGAAGAAAACTGTCGCACTGGTGCTGGTTCAGCTCCACTCCCCACACACGCTAAACTACTACTGTGCAGCCAAACTGCAATTCTCTCTGCTCTAGGATTACAGCCAAGATGGTTCGCGTCTTTTCTGGCTATTCTCTTTATTCTTTCTCATTTCCCACCGACACTCACTGCAGTACAGCCTCAACGTCTGTTTTGCCTATCTAAACGTCGTCGAGAATTCAACCGTCAACTGTTCCCGTTCCTCCCCTTCGCCGTCACTCATGTACTCATGATGGGCGATGACAGCGGGAGGGTGCTGTCTCATAATTCTGGTGTTAATTGTTACAGCATAACGAGGCGTTTTGAAGTGCCTACTGAATTTGTAATGTTTTAGTGACCTTGTATTTATTAACTTGGGCATATTTGATTAATTAAGTATATTAAAATGCTCATCTGATAAATGAAGACGTGTTGTGAAAGATGATATTACGAAATGAATAATATTATTGTTGACGGAAATCTCTAGGTCGGAAGGTGGGTAGCTGATTTGAATCACCAATATGCTAGTACTGCCGTAGTAGGCGTCTGTGGGCGTAGTCGTAGTAGTTGTCGCCCCTTATGGTGTGTTTGAGCAACCCCGCTGAAAAAATAAAAAAATTTGCAACCTACGGGAGATAAGCCACCGCACTACCGCAAAGAGGGATTCATCGAGTCCCAAAAGGGGGATAAATTCTTAACGGCGTCAAGCTTTAGCAATTTTTCGTAGTAAGGAATAAAGTATTTTGTACAAAGTCTTCATGATATAATTTATTTCATTCTTCTAATTTCCGAATACGTAATCGGATCTAATTTATTAAATCCCGATTGTTGGTTGGAGGGATTTGACTTACATTGAATTAATGGCTGACACTGCTGACAGAGTTGAAAAGTGCAACACAAAGACAGCGAATATAAATGACGTAGTTCAACGCCGTCTTCTGAATTACGGCTCCTCCGAATTATTCAGTCGTTGCCTCATCGCAAACCTTGAGTACAGGGTTTTGCAAGTGCCTCATTGCGAGCACAGGAACAAAATTTAGAACAAAGAGATCGAAATTTTGTGAAACCTACATGCAATATTTTAAAAGTTTTTAGTATACTACCTCATACATTTGGCTAGGCACCCCAGAAAATATATTTGGTAATTTTAGTTGCGTTTAACTGCAATTAACCACCAAACTCGGAAGGAACTTCGTTCCTCATAATATAATCGAATGTTAATTTTTACCATTTTTAAATTCGGTTTGTGACCAAAATAAAAATATTTGTTGAGATATGCCTAGATACGACATCAGACAACATGAAAAAAAGCTACATAGTCATATCTATTGTTTTTATACTAGTTCTATTTGAGCAAATTACAGCATAAGCGCCCTTAATGCGAGCAAAACCTCTAACCTCTAACCAACAACCGGGATAAATCCAACTACATAATATTCAGAAATTCGAAAAACGAATATAAATTGTATAATGAGAACATTGTACTAACTACTTTATTCCTTACTACCAAGAATTGCTAGAGCTAGACGCCGTTATGAATTTATTCTACGTTTGGAGCACAAGAGGGTCCCCTGTGCGACGGTCTAGTTCTCGGACGCTGGATATTTTATTATTTTCAGCGGGATTGCTCAAACACAGCATAACGTATAATATATTTAAATATATTTTATGGCTTTATGGTCGGGTATCATGGTCGGCTAACTTCATTCCCATCAACTTTATGGTGTCATTTTGCTTGAAAACTCAGGTTGTAAAATATTATCATACGATAGCCGATAATGATGGTATGTGGTGTGATCAATGATTAGATATTAGACTATGATATTAATTTGTTGAACCGTTGAACGTAACTTAAACAACTCATAATACATTGATACATAACTACATTAAAGTTCATTCAAATCGAGAAATTCACGTAGAAAATTGTGCAAGTTTAAATCGAGTGGTTGACATAAACAGTAAATCATATTTTATTACAAGATTACAACACTTTGTTACTCTGGTTTGTCGCACTTATGACTTATGTCTGATAACCAAGATGAAAAAAAAATGTGAAACGACAAGGTAAGGTTGGTGCCTAATGACTAAATGGTGATAGGTAAGTAAGATTGTGAGAGCGTGAAGTGAGGGTGAGGACAGATAAATGTAAGTTTAAGTAGGGAAAATTTGACTCACCAATTCAGAATAGGATTATTTCCTTAATTGAAATTAACGCAAAGTTTCGGATTATTCCTTCTTCAGGCGTTTAAAATATCGAAGAGTAGACACTAATGAATAGACGCAACGCAGTAACGCACTCGTAAATCTCTATACTTTGAGTACTTAATTTAATTACTTTTAAAGATGTTTGGTTTCTGTTTATATTTTTTGAAATTGGTGGGAAATTTTACTACGAGGGAAATTGCTGTGGAAAAGTCGTGTCCAGCGACACGACACGACCGTGCCGTGTGGCGATAATGGTGATAGGGAGCCGCCGTTCCAATACTATTGACTTTATAAATTAGTTCAAAGTCGTCCATAGAGGTATTTAAAGGGACGTATGCTGTGTTTGAGCAGCAGCCCCGCGCAAAAATTAATAAAATATGCAGTCTACGAGAAATAGGTCATCGTAGAATGGAATATATTTAATTACAGACTGAGGATAAATTCATAACGGCGTCAAGCTTTAGGAATTTTTAGTAATAAGGATTAAAGTATTTAGTACAAAATTATCATTATATAATTTATATTCGTTCTTCGAATTTCCGAATATGCAATCGGAATTAATTTCTTAAATCCGGATTGTTGGTTAGAGGGATTTTATTCACACGGACCTTATGACTGAAAGCGTTGAAAGGGGCGATACAAAGACAACAAATATAAATGTCGTAGCTCAACGCCGTCTCATGCATTACTGTCACTAAAAATTTATCTGCCGTTGCCCCACCGCAACCCGTGAGAATAGGGTTTTGCAAGTGCCTCATTACCAACATAGGGACAAAATTTCCAACAAATAGATCGAAATTTTGGTGACCAATACATACAATATTTTCACATTTTTAAGTAGGCCATACATTTTCCTAGGGACTCCAGAAGAGATATTTGGTATTTTTGCTTTCAGTTAGCTGCAATTGAGCACCAAACATCGGTCGATCTGCGTTCCCCATATAAACGCTTGTTAATTTTGGCAATTTTGACATTCGGTTAGTGGCCAGAATAAAAATAATTTTTGGGATATTGCTTCTTGCTTCCCAAGTCCCTAAATACGACATCAGGCAACATGAAAAAAAAGTTACATGGTCATACCTATTGTTTTAATGGTAGTTCTATTTGCGCAAAATACAGCATACGCGCCCTTAAAGTAATGCTCTTTTTCTTACTTAAGAAGCCAATTAATGTTTGGTTGAAAAATCGCTGTTAGAATTTCCTCCATGTCCAGGTCCAGGTCATCGTCCTCCTCGTGAAGTCGTGCGACCTTTTACGATTGAAGGTTGTGAGATAGCTTGAGCTTATAATCCGTTAGTGGACAATAATTATTAGATTTAAATACTTTGGTATTTCAACTACGAATGAAAAGTTAATTCTACATCGGAACGATGACGACTTTGTGACTATATTTTCATAAATGCCCCATCAGTTCCCTGCTGATTGATCCGGCGCTGGTTTGAACGGAAATGTAATTTTTTCTAAATAGTGAGCATTTAAAAGCAAATGTCACGTACAGTGGCTTCGGAACCGGGGGGGGCAGGGGGCAGATTGACCTTACTGTTTGGCCCCCCTCACAAAAAAAGGTTCCGACGCCCCTGGACGACCTGGACTTATTTACTAGTAAGTATTTACTTTTGGTGAATACTGAATACCACACCACAGGCTGTTAATAGTATTGTCATGATTCATATTCATAATGATAAAATGATAATGATAAATAATAATTAAATAAAAAATAAAAATAAAATCAGATTATAGCTCCAATCGTACCCCAATATCCAATATATCAGATATCCTTGCGGAGGGACGGAGTCTTTCTTGTTTTCAGTATCAGTAGTAATATTTTTTCACTACTTACACTGTACAATACTACAATCTACAATTCGTAAAATTATTCGGTATCTCACTCAATTGCTTTTACCAGTGACTAGTAATAGTTACTAACTAGTCAAGCAATTTGCTAGTGTAGGTAAATAGCAATTTTATTATATTATTATTATTATTTACGCCATAAAATAAAACAACACAACTATGCGCTATTAAAATGAGCAGCCTGCCATCCTTAAGACATATATCATGCATTAATTGCATTGTGTTGATTCTCAAAATTTTAACTAGACTAAATAAGCAATTTTAATTAAACATAGTTGACTCTTTACTGAAATACAACGGGCGCCTACATAAAAGCCCATGTAGTCGTTAGCCCTGCTCTAGGAGGACATTTCATTATAACTAAAATTCGAGTAGTGCACCTTATTAGTAAATATATATTTACAGGATATCCGTATAAAGTACGTTAACGGTATGAACTCTATCATTATGATAGGCAATTAATAAATAATTGGATTTGAATCAAATCAGGCTAGATTGGCGAGGATCATTTGTTTACGTTGTTTTAAAATTTGTGAATTAAGTCCTCTTATATATGCTAATATGAGTGAAAGGAATACAAAGAATTTAATTGTTGTGGTAAGTTTTACATTCTCCCTTTTAAAGTGATAAAATGGTTAATTTTTAAGAATTATAATTAGGCTTGGAATGTGTTTGTTCACATAAAAGCACACCACATACAATTTATAATATACATTATATTGTTTTTTTATGTTCTAGGAAACTACTATCACTGAAGTGGACTACATTATTTCCTTAAATTGTCCTAAAAAACGGGATCTAATTTCAATTCTAGAGGAACCATCCCATCGCATTTCTGCTGAAGTTACGTTTACTGATGGAATTTTATCCACAGTCCCCCATTCGTTGTAAAACTAAATTTTGGTTAATTGCACTTCAAATCATTTATTCTAAAGATGACAAAACGAATATTTACTTGGTTTGAACTGAGGTACCTATATATGCTTTGACCTGGATATATCCCCAAAGTCAATAGAAATTTAATGCTTCTTCATATATTTACAGCAAATTGCACATATTTCGGGATGGAGGCCATCCAAATCTAGGTCTGTACATCCGCTTGTCTCCAAAGCCAACCGAAATCGTTCAGGTCAATTCAGTCCGGGCAAATTTCATAGGGGATGACGATACAACGGATGAAGCGTCACTCTACCCATCTACTCAACCTGTCGGTCACTCATTTGAAGACTATGAATACTTTGAGTACAATTACCGTTGGCCAGACAACACCAGAATGATTTACATTACGGTTCAAGTTTCTCGACGAAACTGTAAGGATTCGGATTCCAAGTGTCTACATAATTTACAATTCCACTCTCTGCTCCTTCAATGTAACCTAGGTACCATAATATAAATTCCATTCATTTTAATGGTACCTAGTTCCTTCGGTTCAAGAGGATGAAGTTCAGCTGCAGAATACAATCATTAGAGGTGAGACACAACTCCCGGATGGATGTATGAGTACTGTGCCCTTATTCTTATCAGAAGATTTCTCCGATGTTGTGATTGAATGCTCTGGAGAAGTATTTCCAGCACATCGAATTGTTTTGGCAGGTGATACGTTGATTTATGTATTGATTTTACATAACATTTTGAATAATTACTATATATTTAAAAACTATTATTATTAATAGAATTATTTGATTTTTATTTATATTGCGTCAGCTAAAAGTGACTACTTTGCATCAATGTTTCGCCTCCCTCTAAAAGAGTCTCTGGAAAATCGTGTTCAGCTGACAGATATTGAACCACCGGTTCTAAAAGAGTTCCTTCGTTTCATGTATACTAGTCAAGTAGATCAGGATATTTTAACTGACATGGCAGCAGCACTTTTTGCAGCCGCGGACAAGTACAATGTCGAAAACCTACTATTAATGTGTGAGAATAACTTATTACTTCATGTAAACCTGGACAATGCAATGGCTATGTATGACCTGTCACAAAATAGGCCTACTTCGAAACTGGCTAGGAAAGCGAGAGAAATAATTGCTTGGTAAGTAAACATTGCAATTCTTATTAATATTATGCTTGAAAAGTACGTATGTTAGTGGTTTTAGAAACAGTTATTTTGAACATTAAATACATTAAATATATTCTAAAACTTATTTAGTGACATTTTTTTGTTTCTGTTGGTTTGTAGGAACAAAGATAAGTTTGCAGCAGATGCAGAAAGTTTCAAGAATTTTACTTGCAAATACCCGGAGTTAATGTTCGAAATATTTAAGCTTTAAATTGACATGCGCTGGTTGGAATCGAACTGCCAACTTAATGATAGTTGAGCTGTCGTCGCATTGCGTAGTATATTATACTTTTATTCATATAATAATATAATAATAATTTATTCATTGAGTCGATTTGGCGTTAGCCCATACAACATAGGTTATTTACAATATGCTTTACAAGAATTCTTTTATTCATATAGATTATTTTAGTTATTGCAATGTGTAATTATTACACAATGTTGCTAGCATACTAGATTGCTGGTGCATATTGTGATACGCTAATGCAGCTTGTTACTTATAATGATGTAGCACGACTTAACTTATTGTGATTAATTTAAGTGTTTTTGCACCAATATCGAAAACTGTTTTTTGATTGTGTAGTCATTAGTGTTAATCTGTAATCTATCATACTTTTTAAATAATAATAATTATAATATAATTATTATATACATTCAAAAAATTATCTGAATGTAGAACGAAGTAGATTCTTATGCCCAAAGTTTAATGGTGCTTTTTCTTTGCGTATGGATTATGTATACGCTACTTTTACATGCACGAATATTATGCTTGAGGTGAACTCACTGGCACTGGTCAGATTAAATTACAAACTCAAATAAGTGTAGCCTTGAGGAAATAATATGTGGCCAGTGTGGCTACAGTGTAGATTGTAAGTGTATTCTACGATTTAATTTACCAATAGTCCTCATAATATAATTAATTTAATTATTATATGTGTTCGCATTCGCAACTAATTGAGTAGATTTTTAATATGAGGTACATATTTCAGTATTACTTGAGTTTGAAAGCTTTTGTCTGAAACCGTAATGACTAATGGCGTAATGAGCACTATCACTGACATAATATACTATAGTAGTATTGTTGTACTTACATATTTTGTAGTTTATTCACAGTGCACTTTGCCATTTTTGTTGATGGTCAGTAATTTTCATTTACCGTACGCAAATATATTCTACAAAGTTTTGTGCCAACACTATCAAGGAATCAATCAATCAATCATCACCAATTGTATTAAATTGTGAATTTAATTCAATTAATGAAATTTACATACTGTACTTAACTATCTCTGTCTCTGTGATAAAGCATCTGCTTAAATTGGCTGCAGCTGCTGAGTTTTGCGACCATCACCCTAATGACTAATGAATGCTGGATATGGATTACCTACGTTTATGTTATCAAATTACGTATTGCATTGCCAGGCATCCATACTGCAAGCTTAAATACTACAGCAACTGCGTCTTTGATTGTAGTTATGTTTAATTTTTTAAGCTAACCGTGTACAAATTTATTAACGAACTAGAATAATCAACATGTTTTGCTTACACAAAATAAGTGATTGTGAGACAAAAATAAATAAAATTTAATCTCATTCAAACATTAAAAATATGTAAGATCCATGACGTACTCGACTTTTCTTTCTCTCCACTCTGCAGTTCATCTTTCACTTTTCACAACTTCACCTCCTAAAATATTTGGCTCCCAAATTGGAAAATTTGCAATGCAGGAGACAATCAGTAATCAGTAAATAATGCACATTGCACATGCACATTAACGTCATTAACACAAAACACAATAGTCATTGCTAACAAATTATAATTATTATCACTTGGCATTTTCACAACATAATTAGCAGGCATCAATTGGCAAATTGTTATTTTTAGCTTCCTTTCGTCTTTTCACTGCAATATCTTTGAGGCATACTTACAAGTTACAAATTCTAAATTTTCCACTGCTGGATTTATACTATCTCAATTTATTAGACATTACAAAAAAGCATGCATTCGAAAATTAAATTTAATAAGTAATAAGTAAAAACCTCAGGAAGGTGGTAATAATTATTGCATAACAAAATGAATTGCAATAGTAGCGATCGGTATCCATGTGGGGTAGGTATACACTTCAACTTTCATATATAAAAATTGAAAAAGTATTGTTATTGGTGCATGACATGAATTGATGCTTCAAAAAATCTATACTCAATCATGGGGTTATTGTTTCTTGCAGCCATTTTCGAACCACCCATATCTTCCTTGCTGCCCACCACCATGCAGAGACCCACGTAATGACAACTCTCCGTGTAAGCCACAGAAACAGGCTCAATTCGCATGTTGCCAAGATAACAATTCAAGCCCAAGTTGTTGCTCCGACGGAATTTTTATTTGTAGCAATGGCTGTGTTTACCGGAAAGAACCCCCCTGTTGCGGTTCCCCATGTTGTGATTGTTGTGACACTCCAAATCCAAATTGCGGAGAGAGTGAAGGAGAAGGAAATCAAGAAGCCTATGGATGTGGCCAAGGGGGTGAAGATGATGAAAATGGTGGGGAGGAGGAAGAATGTCGTGGACAAAATGAAACGTATGGGAGCGGGAACCCAGGAAATGGGGGATGTGGAAGGGCAAATCCTCCTGAATGTGGAGGCTGCTGCCCACCTAGAGGCTGCCCACCTTCTGGAGGCTGCCCACCTACTAGATGCTGCCCATCTTCTGGATGCTGCCCACCTTCTGGATGCTGCCCACCTTCTGGAGGCTGCCCACCTTCTGGAGGTTGCCCAGCACCTAGTGGGGGTGGTGGCAATTACTTGTGCTGTATGCCTCCCATGTGTGCAGAAAGTTGTGGATGTTGCAAACCATGTGGAGGATGTTGCAGGCCTTGTGGGGGATGCTATAGTGGTTGCCCGATAATTATCACCTCTGATTGTATGGCAAATTTGTGCCCTGGGTTTTGTTGTGCAAAAGTATGCTGCATTCCGTGTTGTCCATGCGGACAGAACACTTCTCATATAAATTGTCCACCGCTCAAACCAATCAGTGTGCGAAGATATTGCGCCAAATGCTGCTCGGCTCCCTGTTGTCGCCGAAACTGCTGTTGAGGAGGTTTATGGAAGTATGGAAATATCAAATATGCCCAATCAATAATATTAAAAATCTATTACACGTGTAATATATTAACAAGATGTATGACATATTTAAATTTGTGCACGTAAAAAATTATATAGCCACATGCCACATTGTTGCATGAACCTCGCTGAATCAGTTTTGATTTACACAAACCAATGCAGGAGAAAGTGTAAATAAAGCCTAAACAAAATTTTGATTTCACTTCCTACAATTTTTCATGCTTATTTTTTTTTGACTAACTGATTTTGAGTCTGGTCTCGAGCTGTTTTTCAGTAAACTCACCTTCTAGATTCATGGCATTGCATTATTGCTTTGATTTTCTTAGTAAATCTGTGTCTGTAACCACACCTAGTAATTTTAAAAAACTAAAAATATTACGCTGGGCGACGAAACAAAAATTAACTTCCTACTGTCCTATTGCCGGGATACAAAGTCGAGATAGCTGGGCAAGGTGTCCAAACCCTGCCGCTTCCATTTGATTGCACGGATATGAAACTGTTTGGACACCTTGCGCAGGTATCTCGACTTTGTATCCAGACAATACATACTCAATTGACTTGCATCGCGTAAATATCTCTCAGTTACGTTACAGTACTTAAGATGAAATGTGAGTAGGTACTTTTATGCTATCTTTTGCGTGTGTATGCTGCATGCTTTGCTAGGCTTAGGAGCCCCCTAAAGAATGTGTCGCCGTAATGGAAGCGTTCCGAACCTCCAGATTCAGTTTCAGTTCCTGTTATTAAGAACAATGTAAAACAAAACAAAAGAATTTAAAATGCATTTTATTCTATCAAAAGTCTAGAAAGGGCTTTTTAATTAAAATTATTTAAAAGACAAATTCACATTTTAAAATGTCATTCTGCTAGTTTACTATGGGGTCGTCCATAAATGACTTCATCGAAAAATCTCCATTTTTAAGACCCTATGACTTCCTTATCATGCGTTAACCATTGTGTAAACAACTATCTTTAGCATGGGATGTCAAAGTGGACCCATTGACCCTACCGATTACTTCATTTATGGACGATTCTTAATAGACTATTAATAGAAAATCCTTGCATGAGACAAAACGTTAATAACGCTGTGGTGCACTTTGTAACGCTGAAAAACAATATAAATCTCCAAGGCATCTGGTTATATAAGTTGGCATAAAACGTAAGTAAATAAGTTTAAGTATAGTTAGCTGTTGTTAAGAATTAAACTATCGTGTACGAATAACGAATCTAATGCTCCAACCGTCTTCAACGTTTGCAAGTCCATGTACTTTTTAGGGTTGATCCGTACATAATTTTGGGATCTCATAAAAGCATTCAGTACTTTAGGACCTCCAGGAATCAAATTATTTTCTACTGTCAACACCTAAACAAAACACAAAAAACATCAGTTTAGACAGTCGAGTAAAGTATTACTGTAGAGGTTCAATCCGAGTATTACGGAGGGCACTTGTACGTGCGTAGAATTCATGGCAGTCTTCAATTAAAAAAGCTATAGCAATACCGAAACTAATTACGAAAGCCAGCATCTGTATCTTCGTAAATATTTTCACAACTTTGCTATATTTTACAAAATCAAGAATATTCACATATAGCCTGTCCACCATATATCCTCAAGGATCTTGACCATCTATAGGCAGAGTAGCCATATTTGACCACCGATCAGCAACTTTAGGCAATGTAATCCGAATATTCGATAACCTCTTAATATGGTATGACTGTGCGGTGTGTAAAGTACATATCGCAGCAAATATCCAATTTAAGCTGTAAATAAAATGATTGTTTACCTTTATGAGAATTTGATCAAATGGAATAGTTTTGAGAACGTCCAGCTCATTGCCTTCAATATCCAAACTGAAGTAGTCCACAGTTGTAACGTTAATTTTGGCTAAAAGTCTTGCCAAAGGAACGCATTTCACTTGAAATTCCTGTATTTGATTAGAATCCCACTTGTTTTGAGCTTGATCATTTTGGATTCGACCAAGTACACGGAATTTAGTATTGACATGAAATGTTACCTGAGTAAAACAACATACTGGTGAATTACACAAGTATAGGTATATATTACATCGTACTATATTGGAATATTATTTGAAAGACACTTATAAAAATTGATATTTTAAACAAAAGTGAAATCGTTATGAAACCATTTACATCCATTTCGGAATTTGTAGTAGAAAGACAAACATTTGCAGTCCAACTTTTCCGGCGCTTTTTCAACAATTTATCAAATGCAATCGGATCTGGCTCAACGAGAAGTCCCTTCCAGCCAAAATCTTTTTCTAGAAATAGTGTATTCGATAAGTATTCACCATCATGAGCCCCGGATTCGATGAAGAAGCCCTTTGTCTGAAAGTTTTAACATATATTACATTAGAAAACAAAATTTAATTATAATTTCCCTAGCTATATAGTGAGACTGCTGCGACTATAACAAACTCGTGCACTACTATTATTGCAGACCCGTTCACAATAACAGTGTAAATATGATTTTTTCAATTAGGTAAAAAAAATTACTTTTAATCTAACTAGTAAAAAATTTCCATATAACGTGAAATCTACTAGAACTCATTTTTTTAAGTAACTAACCACTCCATTTTGACGTAAAATGTTTTGAAGAAATGAAATCATTGGAATGTTTTGGGCACTGGCTTCTAGTGAGTTTTCAAGCGCGTAGTCCGTACCTTCCGGTGGAGGTGGTCGAAGTTCATAATTTTGACTAAAAGCTGTTCAAATCAAAGTATTAATATTCATAAATAAATTAAGGGTGTTAAAAATCTCCTCATTTGGTCAGATAATAATTTCCAAGAGGCTGTAAGTCGTAAGTATAGTGCCTACATTTCAACCGCGCTTTTATTTTTTCGCAATTTCTATAGATGATCTAACCTTTTGAATGAGAAGTGCATGTTTAATATGCAGGATAATTTACTAATTAAGGAAGTGTAAGCTTGTCTTACTTGACAAGTCTCGTGGATGTAAAGGCACAGTGAGGGTAGTGCTTGATTTGATTAAACTTAAATAAACGAGAGCAATCATGAGGCAAAGTATGAGATACCATAAAATATTTATTCTGTCACGTACATTTAGAATTGATGTTCTCTGAAACATTATTATTTTCAAATCAAAAACTTGAATTAAATGAAAAAGATATTATGCTGATTATTAAATATAATTCCAACAACAAAAATAAACACGGAAGGTGGGGCTGGACGCATCAATAGATATCTGTACACTTCTGTATCTGAAATATTGTGTGATTGAGTCAAGCTGTCAATTTAATTTTTTTTAACATGCACTCACTAACTGAATCGTAATTTATTTTTTTATAGAATAAAAATATTATTCTTGTGAACACTGATAATTTTACACAACATTGAGTTTAATCTTTGATTTCAAAAGCGCCTTTTATACTGTATACTTGTAATAAGAAACCTTTTAATGAAAATTGTTTAGGTCTATATAATAACCATCTGGATGATTATTAACGTTGACTTTGTACGTGATAAAATGCGAGAGTCATAAGACTCAAGGCTTAACAGTTTACTGAATGCATTCCCCACTGGGGAAATTCATTAGGAGTACCTACTATGAAAGCCATCTTTGTCAGTTCGCTAATATTGACAAGTTCAGTCCGTTCGATCGCGAATCGCAACTATAGACAAATGAAAGTTTACATAGCTGTAAATTATATCTCGCTGCCAAATTCAACTGTGCACAATGCTTATTCATTAACCTCATTAATCATGAGCGAATGATGTAATATGAATTTAAACAAAGGCAAAAGTGTATATTCCAGTATTCCAGTGACTGGGCTGGGGCTGGGGCTGCACACTATTTTTGCTTAATAATCTAATACTTAAGTAATTTCAAAATTCCCTTTTAAATCTTAGTAGTTACGTATAGTATGTATTGCATAGTAATATTATCATTAATTATTATGGGCGTATTGTGCACATTCCCAAATATAAATGTAAACCTCAGTTTTCTTTTTTACATTTTACTGTAATAATATACTCTGTGAATTGTGTATACGTTGATTTTCTCGTCTCGTTCCACTCACTTGTGTCTACAAGCTCTGGGGATTCAAAGTACACGTACACAGTTGAGTTCCATCTTCTCCATTCTGCATAATAAGTATTATCATGTCTGTCTGGGCAAATGAGATGCTGAATTTGATGCATGAGAGAAGTGAAAATGGGAGGATAGTCAGAGAAACAGAGTCAGAAACGGAGGCTCGAGAAGCCGCAAAAGCATAACAACGGTTGACGCTATACATTGTGTTCGTGCTCAGTCAGTAAACAGAGCGTTATTCTTTGTTAACTTAAACTGTTGATTTAGTTAATTGCTAAAAAAGGTTACGAATTCCAGTCATCACTCCACATGGCAAATGGAAAAGCAAAAGCTATATGTAGGCTCACACAACATAACAGTCTCACAAAAGCTCCAAAGTTTGACGAAACTTTGTGCCATAGAGAGCTGTAGTAAAGTTGGGAATCTTACTTAAGCACTAATTCGCTTCATTCTGAATACTAAAACTTGTATTCATATCAATAATTGAAGAGCTTTTTGGGAAAACGGGTCAAGTACATCAGATCAAATTATACAGGGAAAACGAATAATGAATAAAATTTGACAGGTTTATGTTTTTTATTTTTTTACAGGTACTGTAGCTGACGATGCTTTACTACAACTAGTTTCATAAATCCAGGCTGACTCTGGAATTTTTTAGAAAATTTTCAAAAATTTTGACTAGTGGACTTTTTCCGTTTGCCTCAAAATCAATAACTTAACATGGAGTCAAAAGTGCGTGATATGAAATTTTAATCGCTTGCAGTGAAACCAAACTTTTTCTAAACTTTTAAACTTTTTCTTGCATAAAAAAACTACGCGCAGCAATTGTTTTCTACAAACTACGAAAATACTCAAAAACTAGATTTAAATCAGAAATTTTCATGTTTTAGGTGGACTTATCCCATTTTGCCAAAAATCATTTAATGGACTTATCCCGTTTTGCAAAAAACGGAATTTTAGCAATTTAAAAAAACTGCTTTGGTTGAACTTTGACCTTTACCATTCAACACAGTAACGAATCTAGTTGAATAGTCCACGTAGCGCAAATAACCTCATTTTTGAAAACAATGGACCCGTTTTTCAAAACAACTCTTCATATTATGTATTTGTCATTTGTAAAATATGTGGAGACTTACTTTGAACGTAGTCAAAAAATATGTACTTATAGGTATGTACAATGATTAAAATACTGCGCAGAAAATTGTACTCTCTTTCTTATTGTGATTCTTGCAACTTTACTACCTACATCATTACCATCATACAAATCATATGTATATTATTATATGGAAATGCATGAACGCAGCTTGAAACTTTTGCTTTATATTATTGTTACAGAAACGCTTTATACGTACAGTATCATCACACAATTCAATTGAACGTAGCCACTATAGCCACACTATGACACCATATAGCAGCAGCTCAAAACATCTTTATGAGTTCGGCAGGACGACGGCAGATTAATACACCCTTGGAAGGAAAATAATGGCAATATTATGCTCAGCTAAATTCACGTGTCCTGCTGTCTCCGGGCTCAAGTAATATCGTAAAGAACTCAATGACAGATACTTATCCGGATGATTTCTTTACACTCAAGGCTCTACGTCTAGTGTATCTCACTCTATACGGAAGACTTGGAAATTCTAAAGAAAAGAAAGCTATACTTACGAGAACGAGACCCAACCACCGGTACCGGTACCGGTACCAGCACCGGCACCGGCACCACCCACAGGTGCTTATTAAGGAGCAGCGCCGGATCTTTCCTAATTTAAAAGTGAAAGCGTATAGTGTAGCATAAGAATTGAATTCACTATTTTTTTTTTGAAAATTCTATGGGCTTCAAATCTATAGTGACTGGTGACTATGGTGAAACTCTACTCCAAATGGAAACATTATGTCAACGTGATGTGTGTACATACAATGGAAAATGAGCCGGACCACGACTACACTGTACTTACAACTTACTCCAAGTAAATTATACTCTGCATTATCTACAGCCATTAAAAACTCAAACTCAAGAGCCTCTGTTTACCAAGAGCAAAAGTCCAAGTCCAATAGAAAAGACTCCAAAGAAACTGAAAAGCTGTGGTGTGTGGCTCTGGCTCTGCAGGGCCGGACGAAGGAATTTCTTTTAGGCAGCAATTTGTATCCATAAAAAGCCACCATTTTGATTTTATTAAATATTTTCTATGATAAACAAAAATTTTGTATTTAGATGTTTTTGAAAAGTGCAAAATGTTCGATTTACATGCTTTCAAAAAGTGCAAAATATTCTATTTCAATGTTTTCAAAAAGTTGAAAATATTCTATTTCAATGTTTTCAAAAGGTGCAAAATGTTCAATTTACATGTTTTTTTAAAGTGTTAAATGTTTTACTCGCATGTTTTTGAAACTTCAGGCAGCGGGGGCTGCCTGCACTGGCTGCATTATCCGGCCCTGTGGCTCTGGTCTCTGAGCAAGTAGACAGAGACACAGACTCTCAAACGTCCACGTTTCTCAAGGCTCGAACAGAGTACGGGTACGAGACGAAATTCTATAGTGGGAAAGATGAAGTTAGTCCAGTCAGACCCAGACCCAGAACGACAACAACATAATATGTAAGGTACATATTAGAGTACCTATATATACAGTACTCAGGAACCACACTTTGCCATCCGAAGCCCGCGTGAAAACCGAAATCGAGACCGAGACGGAAACCGAAACCGAGAAACCCAACGCCGAGCGAGCAAGCGAGCGCCATGTCATGTCATGCCTTCCACATCCAACACACGCCAGAGCCATTGTCATCATTACCACTATCATCGTGGCCATTAAATTTATTTTTCTTTGCACGTCAAAAAAGATGTTCGGCGTGTGTAAGGGAAAAAAAATGGAGCTCCTCCACCATTCTCCATCCAGCAGCTCCATAGCTCGTCATCGTCATCGTCATTGCCAAGACCATCATAAACTTTTCATATTTTCTCCCTTACAACTTGCCCCTTTATTTTTATGGGTCAATAAAACCTTCACTGATTTATCCTATCTCCTCCTTTCCTCTTACCTCTTTCCGTACAGTACATACTCCACGCTCTGGGATCGGGATACGTTGTGTACATATTTTTTATCAGTCATGGCTCAAAAATTCTATATTATCTCTTCTTAACCCTTTTTTTCTTCTCCTCTCCATACTTCATAGTATTCACATTTACAATCCTCACGTTATGGTTTCTGTCTCTTCCGCGCCCTCCCCTTCCTCCCCATCCCCCCTTCTCACTGTTACTGTTTATGAATGTATCAAGTGGGTGGCCACGCTTACCACACAGTATAAATTCAGTGACAAAAAATACATTCTAATCAGTTGGAGCACAAGTTATGTGCATTACTGAAAAAGGTAGGGGCCACATACATAATATGTATTTCTATTTCCTTCTTCGGTTTTATCCCATATGAAAAAAAACATTTTGCCACTTTATGTCCGTATTTAATTCCGTCCTCGTGACGGATTTAGTTATTTTTTTATAGGTTATTCCCCGTACAGAGAAACTGATGAGTGGCTACAAGAAGTGGACGATGACGAGCCACGACCACGACCACGACCACGACCATTGCACTCTCAAGAATGTAGGGGAAGGGAAAGAGGTAAGAAAACGTAATAGATCAGCATATCGCAGCCTCATAGCTCCAGATCTTTCCAATTTGAATCAGGGCCGGACGAAGGAATTGATTTTAGGCAGCAATTTGTTTCTCTACAAAAACCACCATTTTGATTTTATTGATGGCTATTTTGGTAAAGGAAAATGTTGTATTTACATGTTTTAGAAAAGTTTGAAATGTTCTTTTTACATGTTTTGAGAAAAATGGAAAATGTTTTATTTACAGTTTTTTTTAAAAGCGTTAAATGTTTTATTTGCATTATTTTGAAAAGTGCAAAAATATGTATTTGCATGTGTTTGAAATGTGCAAAAAATTGTGTTTACATATTTTTGAAAAGTGCAAAATGAGCTTGTATTTTGAAAAGCAGGCAGCGGAGGCTGCCTGCGCTGGCCATTTTATTCGGTCCTGATTTAGATTCATATCCATAGTCTAACTCCAAGAATTGATCTGGACTACATAATATGTACATAGCTCACAATTCATTCAGTATGCAGTCCTACAAGAGATGTAAATATCAACCCACGGGCTATCTAATGAAATAAAGTAAACCACTATACCACTCGCAATAAGAGAGTCAGGCCGAAACCGAGACCATATAATAACTGTTACTATTGGTTTGGTTTGGTTTTGGTGAGGATTGGAATCGAATTGGGGACATTTGGAGACCAAACTTGATCAGATCAGATCCGAATGATCAGATCAGACGAGATCCAGAACCATATAGCTCCCACTGACTAGTCAATAGTAAGTATATCTAGATATGTAGCATAATAGTGGAGAGCTGACTATAGTAGGCGGTGCAGTGCCTATATCTGCTGACTGTCCTGGTACTGATATATCCATCCCATCACGGTTGTTAGAAGAGTCTTGAGACAAGAAAGCGGGGGAAGTTGTGAGTTGATTAATCTCGTTGTACTTTGACAAAGTGTACGCAAAAGTATGCATTCGGATTGAGATGAGAAATTCCCAGCTGATTTTCATTCAGTCCTGCTCTCCATGCTCCATCCAAATCCAGAATCCAAATCCATGGATGTTCTTCCTACAGTTGACAGTCGCAGACTACGACCCACACGTTCTGTTTCTGTTAGTTCTGCACTACATGTTGTAGAAGTATATACAAATCCACATCCACATCCACCAGGAAGTACAATTGTCGATAAGTATATGGAATTTACATGGTGCTCCGTTGAGGCTCATCCGAGGAGAGTGGATACACACAGACACACACACAGTGGAGAAAAGATGTGTAAGTGTGAGCTGAGCGGATGATGACGATGACATTTGGAATAGATGAGGGGATTCCGGAAGCGTGGGCCATGCCACATCCATTGCCATGTTATATGATCCCATGCGATCTTTCCTATATAACAAATCCGTAAGGATGCACATCTATCTACGCACCTACCTACGCACCTACCTACATATTTACACTGTCAACTGTGCGTACTCCTGAACCACTGCGAGTTCTATGAGTGAACGTGAGTATAGCCTATCATACCTACGCTCGCATTTTCTCCCAGCACAACCTTTCGCTTCCTTGCTCTCTATTTCGTTTCGTCTTCCACGGACGGATCTCGTTTTCGTTCTCGTCCATGAAAAATTTCACTCTTTCATAGTCCCACCACTTTCTCTTGGTCTCGTAATCCAGCGTGAGCATAGCTGCTCCCTATAGTTGAGTATATAAACTTTCCTTGCCTGTCCATCGATCCGTGGAATCTCAATCGTTCCCGTAACTTTCTTCATCCATCCATCTATCTATCCTTACTTACACGGAGTCATGGTGGAGCGTAGAGTGAGGCAGGAGCCAGGGCCAGGGATGATATAATACATTATACTTGAGACTGGTTTATATCATATCCCTAACTAAAGATACTCTCTGGTCTGCCGCCGTAGCCCTTGCACAGTCACACTGTAGACTATGCACGTACAAAAATAGATTGTGGAGAAACATAATAGACTTGAGAGACTCGAGACTCGAGCCTCGAATGTACAACTCAGATAATATCCGCAACTCCATAACTTTGTAAATGGTAAATGGTGAATGGTCTTTGGAATCCAGAAACCCAGAAAGTGGAGTGTAGAATGTTGAATGTAGAATGTACAAGTGTGCTGTGGTGTGACTGGTCCAAGTGATATATATATACCAAGTCATGCACATCTATATATTGAGGGCCATGGCCATGGTCATGGCCAGGAGCACCATAGGATCTATAGGAGTGTAATGGGACTGCTGAAGTTGGTTCAGTTCTCCTGCTCCTAATAAACCCCACGCACTCACGTACGCACCTTTTATAATGAAGAGAGGCTGAAGGGAGAGAGAGGGGCATGGGATGGCCGATGCCGATGCCGATGGGGCAGGAGGGAAGGGAAGGTTAATGTAAAGTTACAACACAATACGATACGACCGAGATACGATACAAAATACAATAGAAAGTAGAATGGTTCGTACTTTCGTAGTTGAGGTTCGTCTTCGTCTCCGTAGATTCGTACGCAATCCTATGTATTTCATATATTTATACAAAGTCAGCGTCGTGTGGTGTGTCATGGTATGTGGTCTAGCAAACTATATAAGGCTATATGTAGGGAACGTCAAGTCAAGTTAGAATTGAAAAGGCCTTATCTTTCTCCTTCTCCAGCCTGGGTTCAAATGGCAGGAACAGATGCGCTGTCTCTTTACACAGACACAGTATCTGTCCCTGTACTTGTGTGTATCTCTCCAGTCCCGAGTCCCAAGTCCACTGAGACTTTATTATCACTCCTTTTTAGCTGCTGACCTCCAGTTCAAAAGGTGTGACAATCCCAATTATTGTCATTACCTCTCCATTTTCATTCAATCAAGTAAAACGAACATTTTGCACTTTTCTAAAACATGTAAATACAACATTTTGCTTTACCAAAGAAAACCATTAATAAAATCAAAATAGTGATATTTCTATGGAAAAATTGCTGCCTAAACGCAATTTCTTCGTCCGGCACTGTGCAATTGCAATAATTTTCTGTCAAATAATAACAAATGCCGAGATGATAATTACCGTATATAATTTAAACTAACATTTGAAAAGCAACACGCATGCATAGTTACTATTTCATGAGAAATTTTAATTTGTTGAATAATATACCTAGATACTGTATAAGGTAATAAGGGCTATAAGCTGTGTAAGTAAGTAGTTAAAAAGCATTTAATGGGAAACGATTTCATTCTAACTAAATTAGTACAACATTATTATTGTTGGGCCATGAAGCATGAGGAAAGGAAGAGATGTAGTTAGATCAGTTAGATGATAGTCGCTTACGACTCCGACCCGCCTCATAAATATTACATTTTCAAGTGATTTATACGTGTGTAGATAGGGTATTTTGAGTCCCACCAAGCAAAGCATAAAGGAATGATTAGGATAAGGATACGGATACTTAATATATAGCTACACTTATGTACATAGCCACTTTAGGATTAGATAAAGTTTGAGTCTTTACACAGTGACTATATATTTATTTACTATATAGATATGTGTATATGACGCTTGAGAGTTTCCGGGTTCTTTGGCCTGATTTGATTTTATCTTTAATCTTGAATCTAATGCTTTGGAAATAAATTGGGAGCCGACTCACATGTTTCTTCACTCCTCATACCATTCACCAGTCACAATTGCTTTCCCATTATCGTTTGTCTTGAACAGTTTATACAGACATTAGCCGCGGCACAGAGTAATTTCGGGGTGTCTGTCTATCTGTCTGCCTGCTCCGTTCTCTTTGAGTCTCTATTCTCTCGTATCTCTCACTCCTAAGCCTATACTGCTACTGCCACTGAAACTTCTGGCTGTGGCCTCTCGGTAGTAAGGGTTTGGTTTTGGTGGTGACTACAAATAATCTCTTCCTTTCTTCTTAATCTTAAGTAGGTAGGTAGCTGCATTAGCTGGTAGCACAAAGTATAGTTTACTTTGAGGGAAATACAAGGTAGCGGCGGCGGCGGCATCGGGGTAGCGACCGGTACCGGGAGCGGGAACGGGGCTGAGGTAAACTGAAATACAAGTAGCTATCTCCATGTACTTTGCAGGACTACCTATGCCTCTTACGATACTTGTGGGGCTATGGAGCTGCTGTGCTGGATGAAGTAAAACTTTAATGTGTCTATCACATGGCCGGCCATCTCCATCTAATCTCCCAATCTCCTTTCTCTAGTCTTTATTGCCTTCCTTTGATTTGAGCCAAGTCGATGATTTAATCGTTTTCCTACTCCAATTCCTGCACCTATACCTAATCTTGCTAGTTAGTTAGTTTAGTCGTAGTAGTGTACGTATTCGCATTTGTAATTGTAATTGGACCCATGAAACCAAACCAAGCCTGAACCGTTGATATGATGCGATGTGATATGATTGAGGTGTAGTGGTTGGTGGTTGCTCCTGGTGTTGGTTGACGTTGGCGGCCTTGTATGGTACATATAGTATGGCAGGCAGGGGAGGATCTAGAAATATTTTCTAACAGTTGGCAACACTCATCCTGAGTTGAGAATCAAAATGGGCCATTTCCAATTTAAGCCAGAATTAAAATGAACTATGTCAGAGGGAGAGAGATTCTACATGAGATAGATGCGCAAAATGTTCATTACGAGTTTTTGAAAAGTTCAAAAAGTTCTATTTACAAGTTTTCAAAAAGTGTAAAATGTTCTATTTACATGTTTTTTGAAAAGTGTCAAATGTTCTATTTACGAGTTTTTGAAAAGTGTGTAAAATGTTCTTTTTACTAGTTTTTTGAAGTGTCAAATGTTCTATTTACGTGTTTTTGAAAAGTTCAAAATGTTCTATTTACAGGTTTTTTGAAAAGTTCAAAAAGTTCTATTTACGTGTTTTTGAAAATTATCAAATGTTCTATTTACAAGTTTTTTGAAAAGTGTACAATTTTATATTCATCTGTTTTTGAAAGGTGCAAAATATTTTATTTACGTGCTTTTAGGATCATTGGATCATGATATTTTAATTACCTATGTTTTTGTAGACATCGAATTTTATTTCTAGCTAAAAATGGATATGGATCATTTTGGTTCTCCACTCCTGATTTAGTCGGCAAAATTCGTTTTGGGGTGGGCATCAGCCCTGTTGCCAACCCCCTGGATCCGAACCTGTAGCATGGTGTGGTAGGTAGATGACAGAGCGTCTATCTCCACTTCATTTATTTATAGGTTTAGCTTCATCAATACTGGATAGTGCGGTAGCCGGTAGTTGGTTCGGTAGTGGTGGAGCCTTGTGGTATAGCTATATTAATATTGGTTCAGACTTTCACCCAGGCCGAAGCCGAAGGCCAACACTATGTATAACTATATAACAAAATTCCATTCTCAATTCAACAGATGATATAATAATATAAGGTGTCCATAAATAATTTCGGTTCTGTATGAATTCGAAGATTTGAGCCAAGAGACAAGATTATCAGAATAATTATTGTGTAGGATGTGAGGGAAAATAAATTGGGTTTGTCCTTACAATTGAATTGCCTAGCTTTTACATTAAACACAATATACATAATATGCTTGGTGAAAGCTACTCCGTTGTTTTTGCTCTTATTTATATTTCTGACGAAGCTCGACTAGAAAATCTAAAAGTTCCCTACATTGTTTTAAAAAGCAATCTTGTTTCGAAAAGTAGAAAATAAAAACAATGACAAGGACAATAACAACAACAACGTCGTCGTGAAATAGTCAAATTACAGGAATTTCAATTTTGAGCTCTAAATTCTGTAAACAAGGAGCTATATAGTTTCAAAATAGAAATGGGACCCCCTTTCCTTTTTTCTCTCTCTCTCAATGTTTCATGTAAATAAATAAAGAAGCAGAGCATAAGAGTGAAAATTAGATTTAGAAAATCTAATTTCTACTCTAGCTGAGCTCAAGAAGAAATGGAAAAATGTGAAAATGTAAAGAAAAAAAAGGCTGAAAATGAATAGCGGAAGTAATTATTATGATAATTGTTAACAAGGAGCTGACGCGTTGAGACTGTTGTTTCGAATAAAAAATCGTGTTGTGCATTAATACTTGAGCACACCGCGCGTCCCACACTCACACTATACAATTCCCGATCTTCTCTCGATTTGCCTCGTCGTTCCATAGCTACATAGTTGTATATATTATGTATTTGTATTTGGGGAGAAAGTGAGAGAGAGAGAGAAAGTAAGAAAGAAATAGAAAGAGGAAAGCGTGTGCCTTTATACACACAACTGTATAAAATGGAAAATACTATATACGACTATATTATAAGGATGCATCATGTCTCTGTTATTGTACAGCAACGCAGCATTATAGTCATTATAGCTCAGAATAACACTGCATACTATAGATTGTAGTCTCACATAAAATAAAATGTGAATGCGCCCCAAAATTCTACTGTGATCGTGAGAGCTGACGACCAACACACTCCGGAGTGGTAACGGTAGTGGTAGGGTATGGTGGTAGCGGTGGTAGTGGTATGCTATAGTATGGTATGGCATAGCGTGTATACTGTATGTGAATCCGGATCCGGGTCTGGCTATTCAAAGAAAGGAGACACGCAGACAGACTGGAAGTTTCAGCATTCCTATACACACGACATGGAGAAAGTGCAGGAGGGAGTATATCTAAATATATACGCTCATATACTACCCTATCACACACACACACGCACCCACTCCACAACGAGTCTTACTACATAGTCAGAACTCAGAACGGAGAGTGGACTGGAACTGGAAACCGAACCGTAACCGTAACAGTAAGTTGCGTTTGTGAAGCTGCTGTGCTCGTTCTTCCTTCTTGAGTTCTTCGTATTCTCTTCCCGTCTCATGTGTACGTAATATATTGATATACAGATAGCTATACCCAGCCCGATCCCACTTGATGTTCGTCTTGCTGAGCTGTACATAATGCACACACACACACATACACGCCGGCCCGCGTCTACTGCACTGGCACTGACTGAGACTGAACTGAGCCCTGCTTCCCTCACAGCCCTTCCACACTCTCCACTTCTTTCTTCACTCACTGACTCCCTTTTACTCCTGAATCCCATTTCCCATTTATTCCAAATCCTCTGCTTATGCTCAGAGGACGTCTCAAAATATTCTCTCGCAGAACAAGAGCAAGAACAACTCAAGAGAAACGGAGCGAAGCCCGACAGGCAGGCAGGCAGACCAAGAGAGTGAAGAAGAAGAAGACGAACTCCTCCACTGACTTCACTCAACACAAACTTTACTATTAAACTTACTACCATCAACATCATCAACTATCCCCCTTTCTCCCATACTACCCTCTACCTTTAGAACAACACAAATTTACAAACATTGTGCTCTACCCCCACTCGTCCTCGTCCTCGTCTTCTTGTCTCTTCTCAAGTTTTTAGAAAAGTGCATTTGGACCTTAGAGGTTCAAGTTTGGAATTGTGTTTAATCGCTGAGGAGTTACTGGTGTGTTCCTGGAACTGAGCTACGTGGAGAAAGCAGTGGAGAAAATATAATACAAATATTATTAATAATAATAAAGTGTCATTCAAAGTGTGCAAGCGGGTGGTGTGCTTTCTTGATTTTCTCTGGATATGGAATACTTTTTGGGCACTTTATTGGTGGGAATTGATATAAAAATTTGAAGAAAAAAAATTAATATAAATTGAGTGGGTTCATTTGGGATTCTTTGAGTGTAAGAAAGTCAAGTATTGTATTCATATGTTGTAGGATTGTAAGTGGGGAGGAGTAAAAAGGAGAGGGTTGAAATTACTGTGTCTCTGTGTAAGAAACGAAGGAAACAGCTGGATCGTTTACTTTCACCAGCGTTATAACTTTGCCGCTACCACACACACACACACAGCCAGATCTATGCTGTTGCCACTACTGTACTGATCTAAACTCTACCACACGGAACCATACTAGCCAAATCTATGCACATCATAGTTTTCCCATCCCATGCCAACCCATCGCCACGTATTCCAATAGCTCCTCTTTGTCCCAAGTGATATGTCTATATTTCTGCGACTACAATCAAAATATGAGAAGACGGCTCTGACCCAAACTGGAGCCTGCTTTACTTTTACTTGAGAGTTTTAGTCTGACTCTGACTCTGAGTCGCTCTGGCTACTGGTGGCGTGCAGCTCCGGGAAACTCAAGTCAAAGTGAAAGTGACTCTATTACTTTCCCCTCATTTAAATTCTCAACTGTAAAACTCTAAATTTTTATTGTACGTGTAAAGAAGAAGTAGAAAGAAGAAAAAGAAAAAAGTGTACAAGACATTTTCTGTTATTTTATTTGTGTGATTTTACATGGAATAGATATAGGGAGAGAGAGAGAGCGAGAGATAAACAGAGTCGTGATAAAATTACTCAACGAATTTGTTTTCTTCGGACTGAATTTGTGAGCAAGTTATTTGAAAGACTGACTGACTGAGAGTGAGAGGGGGAAAAGAAATTTTTACGTAGAGAGAAAGGGACAGAGAGAAAGTGAGCGGATTTAGATTTCATAATCAAATACGTGACATGGCAAACATTGACAGTTGGAGTATGAACCTTTTGAACGTATGAACATGGAACAAATTAATTTTTATACATTAAAAGAAACACACATTTCCTCGAGCATCATGTGCGTTTTACGGTGACGATAAAAAAACTTAATTAAAAAATATATTTCATATCCCCCCAAAAAATTACTGTTACGAGAACGAGAACGATTAGGATTACAACTAGAAAGTATAGATACATAAATTGATATTTTTACATTGATTTTTATTGTTTGTGGACGACAGGAATTTTTTAACTGTTAAATTATTTATAACGTCAACGTATATAGTGAGAGTCAAAGTTGACATTCTACTTCTAATGGATTTTCCTGGACGAGCTCGGAAAATCATTGATTGAGTTCATTTATTATATAGAGAGTGAAAGTTAGTTTGGGGAAAGTTCAAAAATTTTGAATAAAACTTTATGGGGAAATAATTGAAACAATTTTCACCACAGTGACACGGGACAATTGTTGGGGAGAGAAAGTGCTTAGTGAGAGAAAGTTTACTTTCTTCATTTGGCTCTCTAAGTACATAATATATTACAGTAGATGTGACGGGAAGAGAGAGAGGAGTTGTTCAATTTTAAACCAATCAAATAATATTATTGTAAAGTAAAAAGTTTTATTCCCCTTTCGTACTAAAGAGTATACAGTCCACACACTTTTACACACTGTCTATATACTGTCTCCTCCAGCTCCAACAACTTAGTTTTGTTGAGACGGAGACTCCTCAAGACGGAAGATGGGACTTCTTCCCTTTCACAAACACATCCTTCCTTATTAAACTATATTGACTTTCTCCGTGATTTACAAAAAAAATAAACTTTAAAGTATCCAGTAATACATATATCATTGTTATATAACAAAGAAGCAAAACCTCATCTATGCTCTGTATAACATACCAATAAGGAGACCAACTCTCACCTTCAGAACTAAATATCTATAGTGAAGAGGACGGGAAGATGAGCTCAAGAGCCCTAGACGAAAACGATGATGCATTAAAAATATTATTACAGAAAGATTAAAAGCTTTCTGAGAAGAAAATTATATTCTCTCTCTCCCACACACACACACACACACGCAGAAGAAATATCTTCCGTTCCCACAGAGCCCACAACTCAGAACCTATATATACTCTTTCCTCCACCTCCTCTACTCAGCCAACAAAACTCAAATGTAATATAAACTGTTATAAAATCCCTCAAGATTAAATTCATTTCCAGGAGTACCCACTTTATTATTATTATAGAAGGGAAGCACACGTTGGAGTTGGATACCTTGAAAGAGAGAGAGTCAGAGAGAAAGTCAGAAAAAACATATAAATGTTCAAGAACTCTTCTCATATCATATATATAGGTAAAAAAAATAACCGAAACGAATGAAAAGGAAAAACCAGGGAAAGTATGTCTCTGTGGACACTTGAATTCTCTCAAGGAAAAGTTAAATGGGAAAGAAGATAACTGTATGCCTCACCTTAATGCACAGTAAAAGTCAAGTAAAAAATTGAGTTTCTATTCCCGCTCAGCCTTCTTCCTCTCCAGTGTCATCTCTCTGTGGGTGAAAATTCCAGTTGTTGTTATTAGTATTGGAATTTAAAATTTGAATACATAGACCCCTGTATAGTTTTTTTCTCACAGACTGAAAACTGTATATATATATATATAGACGTCAAAGTCGGGGAGAGTAGAAGTGAAAGTGAACTGGAAAGTAAAGGGGGAAAGCACAATATAATATACAGAGGAGGGTATTAGAGGATGGATTTCTATACAGTACTCACTATTATGTTCATCATGTGCAAAGTAAAAGTTAAAAAGTGAAAGTGCGTGTTTCGCTTCCCTTTCATGGTCGTGTCGTGTTACTTTGTTAAGAGTTTATGCATATTACAACATGGTCATGCTTTTACTCCTCAAGCTCCACTCATCTCATGTACTCAAAAGTGAATTCAATGACACGATGTGGACCACGTTTGTCTAGGCCCGACAGAGCAGCTCTCTCCTTGCTAACCTCCCGCATAACTTACAAGGTACTTTTACCAGCTTAAATTTCAACTCTGCTCTATGTCTCACTCACTCGAGACTTAGCTACATACATGTAGGTGCATATTTTTTAGGACTATTAAAGTCAAGGTGAGCTTAGGATTGTATATGTAATGTAAATATAAATTGTATACTACTTCCTTCCGAATTTCAGTGCTAAAAGTATGTAATAAAGACGTAGGCTGTCTGCTCTATAGGGTATAGCTTTGAGTGGTAGTGCCTTATCTATGTGGCTCTATGCTGAGCGCACTCCTCCTCCTCCTGTTTGTATTAGCATATCATACCTACCTCCTACTCGTGTACCTGAAACCGAGACCTGAGCGGGTACTACTCGAACTCGAGTCACTCAGGATTTTCTAGGTCTTACTTAAGGTTAAAAAAAACTACACTGTAGTAGTTGTAGAAGTAACACCGGCCCCGGTCCCGGCCCCGTGACACGAGCAGAGTAAAAGGAATAACAGGTTGAATTCACTTTCGCTCAATTCTTATGAAAAATTAACGCCACTATATACTCTGATGCTATATAGCCTACGCGGTTCCCATCGTTTGTATGCTATAGTGTTTATCCTAGGATAGGATCCTATTGCTTTCACTTTATGCACCGTCTACTATCGCTCTTGTCTCGTTTTCTTTTCCCGTCTTATTCCTATTTCTTTTTCTTCTCTCTCGTCATTTTATTTTTCTTCCAAAATTTCAAGACCGGTTCCAAAAACCTTCCATTTTCTTTTCAGTTTCATAGTATAGATATTGCGTATTCCTTTAGCTTCCTCTGAGCATTTTCTCTTACAAATAAAGCTTTATCTTAGAAAGTTCAATTATACAAAGATAGGGAACTGTGTTTATTTAAACACCGCTTGCTTGCATATATAGGACCGCGCTAGATGTTGGGGGTTCTAATAGAGGGAACGACCCAAACTTCATCATCCTTTACGTATGAAGAAAGTTAATGGAGAAAGTCTTTAGAAGAGACAGAGAAAGAGAGAGAGAGAGAGAGAAAAGGGGAAATTCTCCAATTACTTCACGTTAATAGGTTTTGTATGTACACTTTGCTTATATAATTGATTCAAAGTTTTAATGGAAATTAAAGGGATTCTGTGCATTGCGTTCTCCTACAGTGATGTATTTCTATTTTCATAGACACATGTAGATATTTGTTTGTATTAGTTTTTGTCGGCATATATACGGTGATTGATTTGGAAGATCTATTGCTTTGGAAGTAAGTGGAAACAGTAGAAGTTAAAATTGTAATTGTTAAATAGTAAATTGAAAATAAAGTGGAGTTGGGTCATAGCCTCGTCTCCATGTCTTTGATTTGTTTCGGGAATTGTGGAAACTTTTATTTTGCTTACTTGTATTCTCTCCTTTGCTCCACTCAGTTCTGTCCCGTCTTGTGTACTTGTAGTAGTTTTTTCTTCTTTGAAGTTGCTTTCTAGAATTACTGTAGGAATGGAACTAGAACCAAAAGTATATGTTGATTTTACGGAGAGCGGGTATATCTTCCCCGAGTCCGCGTCATGCCATGACATTACATTCTATTGCATTGAATTTAGGATTAGGGTTTAAAGAGGGAGAAATTTGTGTGTGTGTGTGTGTACTGTAGCAATTGGAGAGGTGGAGGCGGACGAAGAAAGTAGATAAAAACGAGAGTGTAAATTCCATGAGATGGATTCAGTGGGAAAAGTTCTAGTTTTTTTGTAAATCAACATTTTCACAGAAAGAGAAATTCAATGTAAAGCAAAATCCAAGACGAAAAAAAGTAAAACCAATGCAGTGTAATGCAACGGTACTAGTACTAGTAGAGAGATGGGAAAAATTGCTAAACCTTATAGAGCTGGTCCGGTACTGGTACCAGTACCAGTACCGGTGCATGTATTAGTATGGTACTTTCACCCTTACTATGAAAACAAGTCTAGAGCTGAGGTTTCTTTTTAGAGTTGAAGGATAGAAAAAAAATAGAAAGTTTCTCATCTCCGCCTTTTGGATTATTCAACTTAATTCTTTGAAGACTAGGAGAAGGAGACGTCTTCAACTTTCCTTTAGTCTCGTTCATATAGTGTGCAATGTGCAAAGTGTATTCACTGTTCTATGTACACACCAGTGAAGAAGTCTCTTTACTCTCCTACGCACAGCAGCCACACCAAACCTCCTCTTCGTCTCAGGTTTCATTTTCATAGCTTAGCTTCTCATTCACCTTCACTTGCTTTCTATTCACATCTGTGAGTTCTGGAAGACTACTACTTTAGTCAGTTTTAGTTTCAACTTGAGCTGTGTAGCTTTTTTTGGTTGGCATTTCAAGGTTGTCTTCACATAGACTTTCGTTGACGTGTGCTGTAAAGCCGGCTTTACAAACTACCTACGCATTGCAAGCACTACATATATAGGTAAAAGGTACTTTCATATATTTAGTAATTCTCGTATTCTTTTGAGGGGGAGGTTTGACTCTGATCTTGGCTGATTCTGGATCTGAATTTTAGACAGTTGCAAGGTTTTTGATAGAAAAGAGCCTTAGTCGCAGGATTCTAGATTCTGGATTTCAATAAATGGGAATCCAAAATCTGTCATTCTAGACACAATATAAAGATATGTGTCTCGCTCTGTTTTGCATTTGTCTAGATTATCTGTACGTGTGAAAATCCACCACCCCATGCCATGCCATGATACATCATACGTCCGTTTCCTAATCCGTAATATTACATGATTATTATATGTATATAAATACTATGTTAGAGCGTATCATGGTTGCCATAGCCATAAATACCACTTCTATGAGTCCGCACAAAAACACTTACAGTTACCGTTAGGGTGGATATATACGTTATAAAAAATTTAGGAAACCTCCTGTGTATAATATATTTATTTATTACATTAGATGGTCGGATGTTGGATTTTGTACAGGTCACAGGTACAGGTACAGGTACAGTAGACTTTATGGTGCTGGTTTTAGTTATGGCAGTATGGTACTTACTCGTACATATAATAATACATATATGGAGATTGGTAAATCTATCTGCAGTCTGCAGTGAAGCAATTCCGGGTATAATAACAGATCAGGCAGCTCATGGAATGGGCACTTGGCTGTTCTTTTTCATTTTATGATGTTGGTCCGTTGGTCCTTCAATGTTATATGGAAGCAGTGGTTGTAGTGAGTAAAATCAGAATCACACAGTGCGGATCATAATATTACATATAACATATAATAATTGATTATTTAAGAGCCCTATTTATATTCTTAACATTTTTGTAGCACAATTTCAAAATGAATTTTTAAATTTAATTTACTTGTATATGTACATATATATATAAAATAAATTGAAGTTTTTCTTTCAATTTATTATGTGCCTATAGTAGTAAAACTGTTTTACAATATAATTTGAAGGAGCTTTTGAGGTTGGATTTAGAAAAATGAGGATTTTATTAGCAATAAATTTGAGTTTATTTAAAAAGAAATAGCTTTGCTATTATACGTAGGAAAAGGAAAATAAACTTGGTTTCTTTTTAGGAGTGAAATTTTAAGAACTTCCTATATTTTTTGATATTACATAAATGTCAAGTCAGGGCCGGACATAATGTGGCCAGCGCAGGCATAGCCCCCGCTGCCTGAATTTTCAAAAATCATGTAAATGGAACATTTTGCACTTTTCAAAAATATGTAACCTAAAAAGAATATTTTGACTTTTCAAAAACATGCAATTAAATTTTTGTACATTTCAAAAACATGCAAATAAAACATTTACCACTTTTCTCAAAACATGTAAATAGAACATTTGGTACTTTTCTAAATCCAATAAAAAGAGCATTTTACACTTTTCTAAAAAAAATTTAACTACAAAATTTTGCTTTACCACCAGAAAAACCAGAAAACCATCAATAAAATCAAAATGATGGTTTTTGTATGGAAACAAATTGCTGCCTAAAAGCAATTCCTTCGTCCGGCTCTGCGTGTCAAGTTTTCAAAAAAATAGAGCAATGGAATAAAGTTCATATTACTAAAAAACTGAGGTATTCTTAAAACAAAATAAAGCATTTTTCAATATTATCTGTTTAAAAGCAAATACATAGGCCCATTATTTAACAGTATTTTGTTCGTTGAATTTTAAAATCTTAGCTAAAAATGGGCATGGCAGTCTATTTACAATCTGAGTAATGAAGAAATCACACACACAAAACAAGACTTTTAAAAATGAGTGTCTGTTTCTCGTAAAGTTAAATATACACATGGATAATATTGAAAGGTTTTTCCCGTTGACTGATGAGAAGTCAGAGAAGTAACGTTTACACACGAAAAACGGGAAAAGAATGTTGGGTGACTGCATAACCAAAGCCAAAACCAAAGCCAGAACCAGAACCAGCGTCTAGTTTGCAGAGTGATTGTGCGATGCATTTTAAGAAAGGATTGAGATGTCGAGAAGCGTGTAAAAGGGAGAGAAACTGTTGTTATGTTTGCATTTGCATTAGTGTTGCTTGTGCCGTGGCCGTTATCTCCCTTCCGCCTTATGTTTTTTACGAGTCCTACTTCTCTCTCTCTCTCTATTTCTGTAGACTGTAGACTTGAGCGTCAGTTTGGTTCTCTTCTGATCTGATTGTGAGCTGAATTTAGTCAAAAGGAATTGAGAGGGATACAAAATGGAATACTTTTGGAATACTTTTTGGATTAAATGCCTTTTTGCAGAAAAGTTCTTGTAGCGTCTTGTTGTTCTGTATATTTCCTCTAGTTTTGTAGGTGCAGTTGTTACTGTAGAATGTAGACGCTATTGCAAGACCGTAGTCAGTAGTGTGCTCCACTCTTTTCTCAGGTCCATTATTAATACAGACGTAATTAATTAACTGTACAATGGGAAAGGGAATGGAGGGAAAAGGAACACATTGTCTGCCTGCCCCTTCAGCTGCTGCTACTCTATACCTTTATGCCTACACCTACTTGTACTAATAACTACTTCTTTATTACTCCTATTTGACTATGCATTTCTTCTGTAGGTTATAATCTACTATTGCTTCGACTACTTCTACTACTACTACTCGGCCTATACTATATTATGCTTTATTAATGCTGACTGCTGCTCTTGTTCTCAACAAAATATTTCTCATTGAGATCCAATGGAGAACAAAACGGAGAGAAAACTGTTGTAGTAACGTAGCTGTAGACTGTAGAGTTGAACAAGGGACTTACTTAGAGTGCCGCTGTTTTCCCTTTCCTTCAGTCTGTTCTATTGTGTATATTATTGCATTTCTATATTTGTAGCCTGTCTCGTTTCTACAGTGTATCTCCAACTATCCTTCACTCCACTTCATTCCATTTTAATTTATTGCCGTCTAATCCAAATCGTTATTCCAGCTGCAACCGGAACCGGGCGCAGACCATAGGACCATAGAACCGTATAGGACCAGGCAAAACAAGGGTTTATTATATTATGAACGTCCTACAATACAATATACTGTACAGTCTCAGTACAATTGAAAGCTCCGGCAGACTTTGATAACTTTATGTGTCAGTACTGTAAGTTTTTTTTGGATTGCATTTTTAGTTCTTTTTTTTGCGATTCTTCGCCTTGCTGAAGATTTCGATATCAAGATATCAAAATTAAAAGATTTTGGTACGTGCTACAACTTACAACCAGCACCAGCACTGCAGTTGCTATTTTTAGCAATGACACAGTATTTCACATTCCATCAATATTTTGATTTATGACAAAAGGGAAATAAAGGAATTTTTGTAGTTTCTTTTAGAATTGAAGACGAATTTTATTAGCGTTTCAAAAACCACCCATCAAATTTTTTTTAAATTGAAATTTTTGAAATTGTGTAGCCACACAGCTAGTTTTTACACGTTTTTGACTGAGTTTTTGTAAAACGTTGTGACTTTTAGACTGGGTTTCTTTTACACAGTAACTTTAATGTAGTGTTTAAAAAAGCATGTACAAAAAATAAGTTTTTTTAGTAATATATCAGAAAATATAATTTTTTAAAAAATCAAAAAATTATAGCGCTTCATCTTTTTTCCTTTTCAAAATACTATTGTATCACCTACCTAATGTTCCAGGTTAGAGAACCATTTTGAAAATAGCATGGACTTATTTTCACAATATTTGTTGATATGTTAGCACCCTTTACTAATAAAATTTTAATCGAATTTGAATTCTCTATAATATTATGTCTTGTGGGAAATTTAGAAAATCTTAAGAATGAGTTACTGTGTATCTATACATTATACGCATATATATATTTGATTGGCGAGTAGTAAAAAGAAGCAGCTCAAAATCCAGAATCCAGAGCAGTTGATCTAATAAGCCACGCAGAGCCAAAGTCGAAGCGAACCAAGAACCAAAGCCAAGCTGAATCTAATTCTACATAGTGAGGAAATACATATATATCATACAAGAAGAAAAATAAATAGAAATGCAATTTGGAGTTTCGATTTCTAGAGATTTCAAGTTGTAGAGTGTGAAGTAGGTGGAAATTTGGGAATGAATTCTCAAATGAAATGAAATTGTTGTGTAAAGCTTAGATTTTGAGTTAATCCTCATGACGATATTTCTCTCTCTCTCTCTCTCCGCACCACACCGCAATACATGAGTTTCACTTTCACACACTTTCATCCCACATCTCTCCAATTCCTTTCAACTTTTACCAGTACCAGGAACCAGAGCCATTAGTACATTTCCATATGATATCACCTCCTCCATTTAAACACAGGAGCAAATGCAAAACTATTTCCATGTGTACACTATCAGTATGTACAGTACCTCGACCGAGGAGGAGGCATATGGCCTCCCCGCCGCACCTCTCTCCTTCCTTATCCCCTATCACAGCTCAGACAGATAGAAACTCTCTCGGATCAGGATCTGTACAGAACTCTACTAGACTTTAAAATAATCTAGGATCTTCAGAGTTTCATCTATTTCATCCATTTCATTTATCCATTTCGGTTTCATTTCAAAAGTTGGAGTTCTAAAATTCTACATATATAGTATATCTATACTTTACAAAACATTTTCATTTTCTTCTATAACAAAACTATAGGAGCTATAGTCGAACAATATATATATATACTTTTGGTTTGATGAGACGGGATTGCGGGATTGCGGCGGATGGAGGATGGAGCCTTATTTTTCCATTGGATTTGAATTCCTATTACTCCACACACACACACACACTCACTCAGTGAGTATTACAGTATTACTACTATGGACTGCTTTGGTTTCCTTTGATTCGGATCTAAATTTGAATTTGGAATTGATACAATGAACCTTAGGCTACGTATATTTCCTACTCTCATACATATGTAGTACTTCATGAATATTCCAATTGATTTTATGATTTCACCAAAAGGCCTTATGTGACTATGTGTATATGGCGTATGGCAGTTACCATCTCAAATCTTTTCATTATATTATATAGCCTCATAATAATGTCCCTCTGCACTGAGGCTTACTACTATATGTACATATAGGGAGTGCATTGGTATTCGTAATAATGCTAATACGAGTGTGAGCTTTTGAAATGGAAGGAAGGCGTAAAGTAAAATGGAGTAATGAGATGCATATGGTTAGAGTAACAAGAATCAATATAGTGTCCCAGGAACTACATTAGATAGTATACATACTAAAAGGGAAATAGAGTTTCAAATACTATTGACTTTTTTAGCTATTTCACTTAGGTAGATATTATTATGCTTTCATTGGAATATATTTAGAATCTCGAATTATTGTGATGTTCATGGGCGCAGTAGCGTTGTGCTAATATTTCGAATTTTTTTTCATTACCATGTAGTAAATTCGTCGTACTATAGGCAAAACCATAACCAAATTGACAAAAATTTCATTCGTGTGCAAAATCTATGCATATTTCAATTGAAAGTGCTATTTTCCATTTCTCAATGAAACTAAATGGGCGACGCTTTTACCACCAGTAAGATAGTATGACAGGATTTTGCTACTAATTCCCCATATTACACAATGCAGTACAATTAATTTCCTAAAGTGATGCGTTTAAAATAATAATTCCACCCTTTGGGCCGTGTATATATATATGCATCTGGTTCTGGTGAAAGTGTGGTTGTGGTTGTATAGTTCCCCTCTTCCAAATCCAAATGTTTACCGCCCCTAATAATAGAGTTACTTGCGCTCTTTTGAAAGTGAAAATCTGTCCATAATCCATATTATATGTTTGGTAATAATCCGTAACTACGTATCCTCTCTAGCCAGTTTCCCATTACTAATATATGCATACATCCTTCCCAAAGTGCAGAGTCACATTAACGATTTGGATTTTACAATTCCAGCTCAGATTAGTTTGTATAGGTACCACCTACCTATAGCGAAACTCCAAATTTACAACTCAAAGGGAATATTAATTTTATTATATATCGTCTGTGAAGAACCAAAATTACCCATATCCATTTGTAGGTAAAAAAAACATCCAATATCTACAAAAATATTGAAGCATGTCTTGAAACCATTTAAATAGAATATTTCGGACTTATCAAAAACATGTAAATAGAACATTTGAACACTTTTAAAAAAGATATAAATAGTACATTTTGCGCTTTTCAAAAACATGGAAATACAAAATTTTGCGCTTTTCAAAAACATTCAAATAGAACATTTTAAACTTGTCAAAAACATGCAAATAGAAAATTTTGCGCTTTTCAAAAACATGCAAACAGAACATTTACACTTTAAAAACTCTTAATTTACACTTTCCGAATGCTTCTCATTTTGTTTTTATGACATAGCTCATTTTGATTCTAGATTAAATTGGATATAGGTCATTTTGGTCCTTCACAGACGATATGTTTTATTTTATTATTCTCATTTTTCAATTGAAATGACTGTAATGCACACAACACAGCAGTGTATTCCCACTAATTACCGAAATCTGGGGCAAGCAAAATAATTACGATTATTATAGTGCCTAATATTATGAGTACACTTTATTAGTTGCTTTATTTCCTCTATTCGAAATAACAATTATTAAATTTTTCTGTTTTAATGTCTCTTGGATATTGAATTTCCAAGCTTTGAAAAGGGACAGAGATACTGCATTGGGATGTTGATTAAGAATGTTAGTTTATATTGGTAATGATTTGGCATTGGAGATACCGATATAATGTATATCGCGTAAGTATTTCTATAATTGTAGATAAATATAATATAAGGTGATATAGTAAGGCAGAGTCAGAGTGTCATTTTGCTGATTTTACTATAGGAATCTGTCTGTATAGAGGTAATAGTAATAGTAGTTGTATTCTATTGAGCAAGATCGCATCCATCATGTGATAGACGGAAGGGAGCGAAATGGGATGAGCTGACAAATGGTAAATGACAAATGGCTCACGTTGACCAAACAAAGCTTTTAAGCTAAATAACAAATCCAATCAGTGTCACCCCGAATTCTAGATCTACAATCTCAATCAGGAAAATATACAACTGAAATTCCTTTTCCAAACTCAAACCTTCTATATATTATAGTCCTATTATTATTCTGTAGATACCGCATATAGATAATGTCACACTATATCAATCCTATAGGCATATAGACCCGGACCTGGGTTTGGGTTTCATATTTGAGACTCATTTATTTCAGCATTTTGAGCACTAATTCCTTTACATCCCGAGTCAACGTCACAATCAACATCAACGTCCACATATATTAGTTTCAATTTTCTATAAACTAAATTGGTGGGATTCGAGTACAGTAGTATTACAGTATAGTAGTATTACAAATAATTAGCACTATTAAATTATCTTGGCTATCAAAATTTGAAGGAATTTTCGTTGATAGGTTGATAGTTGATTTACCTAGGCTTATAGGCACCCTCCAATTTTGTATGACGAAGCAAAATGTAAAGTCAGAAGTTACAAATCTATATTTTCAACTAATTTTTCCTGACTTGAGAGAGAGAGAGAGAGAGAGAGAGAGAGAGAGAGAGAGAGAGAGAGAGAGAGAGAGAATGCACCAAAAATAAGTCAATATACCGCATGAAGTTATGTATTCCGTTATATCACACTTTGTTACCCAGCCCCAGGGCCGGACAAAGGAATTGCTTTTAGGCAGCGCAGCAATTTTTTTCCATACAAAAACCACTATTTTGATTTTATTGATGGTTTTCTTTGGTAAAGCAAAATGTTGTATTTACATGTTTTTGAAAAGTGCAAAATGTTCTTTTTACTTGATTCTGAAAAGTGCTCAATACTCTATTTACATATTTTGAGAAAAGTGGAAAATGTTTTATTTTCATGTTTTTCAAACTTACAAAAAAATTTATTTGACTGTTTTTAAAAAGTGTAAAATATTCTATTTAGGTACATGTTTTTTGAAAACTCAGGCAGCTGGGCCTGCCTGCCTGGCCCCTTATGTTAGTCTCCAGTTATAATAACTAGTAAGTATGTAGCCTACCTGGGCGCGCCAATATGCAGTGGCGGATCCAAAGGGGGGGCTAAGAGACTTTAGCCCCCCTAAGAGAGACCTTTTTAACATTGCGGAGATAGGAGCGGCCATTTTCCAATATGGCCGCTTATCATTATTAGCCCCCCCCCCCTATGTCAAAATCCTGGATCCGCTACTGCCAATATGCACCTGCCTTTTGACTGTGTTTGTATCTTTCCCGTTGAATTTGAATATTTGAACCATGCCATGACCCAAACCGTGAAACCGTATTCAGTCAGACACTGTGAGATACTGGAAAATCCAAAGTTTCCTACGAAGACGAAATATACTATCAATATGATTTTCAGTCCATTTGTGTGCGTCTATGTATAATGTTAACTAATATAGGTGCGTACCAACCTACAGGCCTAGGCTATATACATACCTATACCTACGAAACTTACGTAACTATATGGAATATGGGATATACATAATGTATTGATCTGACGTCTAAAAAATATATATTATGACAGATACACACGTTCGACGTTCAGCCATACCATAGGAGACGGTTCCGTCTTGAGTTGATGGTTGAACTTTTTACACGCAGCATACGCACTTTTGTACAAATAGCCTTTCTCTGTAGCTTACTCTCATAATCCGAAGCTATCCCTTCAAATAATTCGAAATCGCGGATATAAAATGTTACGTCTCCTCACTCCGAAAGAGCGAAACGGACGGATCGACATTCGAAAATCGAAATCCACATTGGCATTGGCAGCTCTCGGTCGGATATACATAGGAACATTGGGCGAACGAATTCAAAAAGAAAGAAAGAAAGATAAAAAACCAGTCTAGGAGTCTAGGCCCAGCCATAGGCCCATAAGACTTAAGACCCAAGGCAGATAGAGTAAAGTAAACAAGTTAAGTTTGGGCGTTTGGGCTGTTCAAACTAACACACACACACACACACAGACAGACAGACACATGCACAGCATGAAAATGAATGAAAGAAAAGTTTATTGATCTAACATCCGTCATGAGAATCAAACCATTGAAAAGCAATATAAACATTTATTTTTATATCAATTTATATACGCATTTTCCCTATTACTCTTGTAAGGCAGAGAGCGAGAGGTGAAGTAAAGAAAATACCAAATAAAATACAAATTCAAAAAAAAAAATAGAGTTTATTACAGGAGCTAAGTACCAGTACGTATATGTATTATATTATATTTTTAGTATTTATATATGCCCCTTCATGTTACATTTGTAAATTACAGATACAGATAATGCAAAATGGTTATTATATTTAGTGTATAGGCAATAACGTCCACGATATGGCACGCTATTGCTATCACATGTTTAGAAAATCCAAGGTCTGAAAAGTTTTTACGAATTCTATAGATATATCTTTGAAAACTTGCAAATAGAATTGAATTTTTATATAACGACACTATATACATATATCTTGTTACTTAATAAAATGTATTGTATTGTGCCTTGAGGAAAAGTTGGACGATATGCTTATTACATGCATACTATAATATGCATGCACACTAATAATAGCCCCGGCACGTCCTCTTATAACGTCCATGTGTGTGCGCTGTACTGTGCGTGTAGAGCGTGTATGCAGAAATGTGCGTAACTCAGTGTCTGTTTACTTGTAAATTATTCAAGAAATTTGACGTAGGAATTCTGCCTTCATAAATATGTAATTTGAGACTCATTTCATAACTACGACCGTATGTACTTTACATTTTATCCCCGCTTCCTTCCACTCATCAAGTTTCAACTTGGTTCACGATCAGTTAGCTCCTCTGGCCCGCGTTTTGGCCCTGGCCCTCGCTGTCTGGCTCCTAAGCAATGTAATAAGCATTCCCGTGTACTCACTCATATTTTTTTGTTGTATTTATATTTTCATGTGGCTGTATATTGTATTTACGTAGATACATTTACATACATGTACAGGACTTTTCTATGTCTACTCGAGTCGCATAAAAAAGTCTACGCAGACAGGGAACCACCATAATAATAGCAGAACCAGAACCATCACCAGTAAAACCAACCAACCAAAAATACAGAAAAAAAAATCCAACAGCTCCAATAAATGTTTCAAGAGAGTAAACACACGAGAGCTTCCTTTTTTTCGTGTTGAGCCGAGTCGAGTGGTTCATCTTGGTTCTTGGTCTTCTATTCTGCTCTTTTTTTTTCTTCAACCTATTGAACAGTGTTTTTTTTTCTCTCGTCTCTGTCTCTCTCTCTCTCCACCCTTCAGTTCAGTGCATTGAACAGAATTTGAAAAAAATACAGATATATGTATGTATCTATATAGCTGACCCTCTCTTATATAATTTGTTTGGGCAAAGGCATAACTATCTACAGGATACGGGCTCGGGACGGCTGAGACGCTATTACACACTACACCTGTCCTCAACTCGATCAAAAATACCGTTTCGGATAAGGACATGAGATGAAGGGCCACATGTTGGCGGATGTTAGTTGACGCATTCAAGCGCAATTAGAATTTTCATTCACCATATAAGGAATGTATGCAGTACGCACTATACGCACTGGGAAGCACTGGGAGTAGTAGGAGATCGAGACATTCAGTTGGAGGAAGGCAAAATACATATAGTTGCTACAGTCAATTGCACATAGTACTCATGCTGAACCGAATCCTACAAAGGATGAAAGGATGCTATTTTTTATCCAGCTATATATAAAATTTTCCATGGAATTCAAATATCCTATCAAAATTGTACTGGGAACATTTTGTGTTTATTTCCCTTCTTTCTACATAGGATTTGAGTTCAGGTTCAGGGCCAATTCCATTTAGGGCACCAGAGGTACTTTTAACAAAATTATTTACTGTGTAGACTGAAGGCTACTGTAGTACTGTAGTACGTCGTTTTATTATTTCTTTAATGTGTTAAAAAATCCAATGCAATTCCAGACACTTCGAAAATACATTTCTAAAATGTTCGAAAAAATTCGTGTACAAATGTGTGGGGTTATCGTATTGTTGATATTTCCCCTTCCTTACTTAAAATAGGCTCTGCCTGACGCTGCTCATTTATCGTTAGAGATAGAAAATGTTCCTTTATTTAGATAGAAATTGGCTGGGACATATTCTTTTTTGGAAGGCTTGTAAGTTGAACTTGGAAGGAAGGAGCAGCTAATTGGAGTGTTGCTGTGAGTTTTTTTTTCGGGTTAGTAAACTCAAGTATCAAGTGCGTATACATAGGTAGGTAGCCGTAGCCGTAGTAGTTTATATAATGGGTGTGTTTGTGTGTGTGTGTGTGTGTGCGTCGTGTATGTGATGGAGTGATGGAAGAGGGTTCATATCAATTTATTAGGGAGAGCAATAAACCTAAATGCTTTCTTCCTAATAACCCTACCTGAGCTCTCGTTCTCGTTCTGCTGCTCCTGGTGCTGCTGGCTGTAGCATTATATTGGCATATATAGCACTATATTTCAGACCATATAGCTTTCTTTCTACTTTCTACCCTACGCCTTTTCACGCTACTTCAGACAGTCAGTGCAGATGAAGCATAGTGGTAGGCTCTATTTATTTCCCAAAGTGTAAGCCTAAAATATTTCCATGAAAAATACAGTGTAATGTACTTGATACCTTGGAGTTTGGAGTTGATATTTTGCTTCCTATTTCCTCCTGCGTTTTTCTGATACTATATGTACATTAATTATACGGAGTACTCGCTCGAATTTTCCATGGCCCTGCGCTACTGGCTGCGTTACTACCAGCACCAGCTCCAGCCCTGCTTAAGGCTTAAAAGCGAAATTCGTGATAAAAAATATGAGAAACTTACTCAGCTTTTACTCTTATTAATTCCAACTTCCAACCCTCTGCCTCTTCCCCCTCGATATCATCTCATATCATATCATATCATGATAACAATACGAGAATAGGGGTGAAAAGGACTAATAAACTTTCAAACTATAGAGATAAAGAAAATGAAAATTATATCACCCTTTTTTTTGTTTACACACAGAATATATTACAGGTGTGTAGAAATAAGAATAATCAAGTGGAACATATACACATTTTCCTGGTTTTTTGATTTTCTCTCTCTTTTTGTAATACTTATTACATCACATCGGTCTCGGTCTCGGTGCGGTGCAGCGTGGGTGGAGATAATATATTACCCAAATGAAATATGCAAGGAACACGCGGTAACTCCAAAGGGCAGCGTCAATAATGTACATAATTTACATGTTACAAACTCACTCACTAGTCAGTCCAGTCAGATATGAACTACACATACTGGGGTGAGTGATGAGCTCGTGGGCAGTGACTTGACTTGAAAGGGAAAGGTGTGAAAAATCATTAGTACCATTATCTATAAAGGTGTTCACTTTTACGCGTATTTTTACACGTGCATTTATATATGTATCTATGTGTCGTTCGAGCCGTGTGCGCTGATTAGATTAGTTGCGATCCGAATCCGCTCCAAAATCGGAATATAAATCCGAATCGGAATCGGAATCGGACGCACAAAAAAAATTGAACGGAAAGGCCAAGGTAACGCAACGTACAAACGTGTAGCTTATATGCTAACATTAACTACAATACAGCAATGCAATGCAATATAGCTTGAGCCAGCCACAGAATACAGAATTTACTTTGATTTATGAATGGCTCTTATTAATTTTATACTTTCTCCTGATAGCAAGAATATAGAGTTTTTATTTGAATAATAATTACCATAGTATTATTTAAAATATTCTTGACAGCATGCCTATATACCTATACCTTACCAAAGTACCAAAGTACCTACCTATATGGATTGCATTTCGCACTGTAGGCGTGCCTCGTCTCGTTGTCGTTTGTAATTAAAGGGTTATTAAACAAAATACAGTACTTAATAATATTTTTACTTTCTATATAATACACACCGTTTGTAGTAGTAGTAGCATGTATTTTTCTATTATTTTTACATCAAGTAATGAACACGACTGCAGCAACCATGTACATACAACTCCAAACAACTGGTACTACTACACTGTACTGTGCGGTTGCCCGATATTTCTTAAACGCATAACTTGACAACAACTAAAAAAAATACCACAAAAAGTTTGGGTATTTTTTTTCGTGTTCGAGAGTTTTCAAGTACCCTTTTCCACTACCATGTATTTTTAAAGTAGAGGTGATTGTGGTTGTGTTGGAGGCAGTGGACTGGAAACTGTGAGTGTAGAATGTAGAATGTAGAAAGTACGCCGCAAACTAAAATGTAATACACCAAGTATGCACCACCTTAACAACATGCCTTTTGTTCAGGCATTGGTCCTGGTCCTGGTTCTGTGAGTACTCGCGCGTGAGTACTATATGCTATAGCAGTATAAAATTATATAATTATATATATATATAGCTCGGGAAACGTGTGTGAGTTTCACCTCATATATACGGACCAAAGCTTAAATATTGCCATCCTATGTCCCTGGTCCTGGTCCTATGGTTCTGTTCCTGGCTGGAGGAGAGTGCAGAATGTGTGGTGGTTGGTGGAGAAGGAGAATGTAGAGTAGGAGCCACAGGCAGTTTAATTAAGGCGAAAAGAGAATGTGAAAAAGTTAAGAGTCACGCGAGCTCATAACTCACGTGTGTGGAAAGCAGAAGGAAAAGTTCAGTTTACTCTCACTAACTCATTCCCCTACACAATCTACGACTTGGAGCGAACGAATCTACACTTCACCAAACTATGTACCCACCCGTTCCTTTAATTATACTGTGTAGAAGAGCCTCGTAACTATGTGAAACTATCTCCTTTGTTTTTAGCTGAGGCTCTCTCCATACTATGTATACTTGTAGGTAGGTAGGTACTTTAGATCCCATGGACTATGGAGTCTGCATCTGGACGACTAGATGATTCTGAATGTAAATGTGAATGCTGTACATAGAAAGTTTACAGAATTCCTTCCATGTTCATGATTTCTACTAAAACTATAAAATGCTCTCCACTCCATGCCTCCGCCCGGCAGCAGAGAATAAAATGGGAGATTTCAGTTTTGTTTCTTTTAAATTTACAAAAATTTCATTTCATTGCCAATGTCAATATCTACATTTTCACTCACTGAAATAAAGCTAAAAGTCCAAAATTTCACATTTCTATCCATTGCATTTCATTGGACTGGCCATACAGATAATTATGTAATCGGATTATTTCCAACAATCAAATTACTAACACGATTAAGTGGAAAACATAGTAATAATATATAATATGTCATTCTATTTCCTACAATATCGTGTGTCGTGTTGTACCGTATCCACACATTCTCAAGTGTGTTTGGAAACCTTGAAAGTTCCTTGAAGGGGGAAAATAAGATTAAATCATAAGCAGTTTGGTAATTAAACGGAGTCTATATACAGTGACACTGACTGAGCTGTTCAGCAGGTTGACTGTTATTAGTGAGTTTTTTTTTCATTCTTTTTTGTTCCGTGTATAACTCCTTTCTCATTTCTTGTGTGATAGGGGAATCTCCTAAAGCACCGCAATCCTGCACCTTTACAGCCTCAAACACCAGGACCACCTCTCCTCGAGGTACTCTTCCCTTGTTACTCAACGGCCTTCCCGGGGTGGACCTCCTGAGCTCCTGCTCACGAGTAGTAGGACCTGATCTAAGCCCCGTCCTAGCCCCCGTCTCGGCCCTCGCCGACCGCTTCCCTTGAGCTCTAGACCTCCTGGTCTGCGGCTTAACAAACGAGGAGCCCCTCTCCTCGAGCTCCGGTCCGAAGCTCCTGGTCGGTCCCCTTGTTAAAGGCCCACAAGTACTGCTCCTCAGCACCCGATCTGATGTTGGCTCCGTGTTGCGGCCTGGAGATGCAGTATGTCCCACTCGTATGCCCGTGCTGGTATCTCGCCCTCAACACTTGCACTCCAATGGTAAGCTCGTCCGGTCCCAAGATAGAGGTTGCACCTATGGGCAATATGAGACTGGTCGGACTGACCAGCCGAGTCTAAGCACTACGGATGTATATATGTCTCTATCTGACCGGGGCAATTTGGACCCGAATGATCACACACTGATGCACAATGTCTCATACAGCCCCCTATATGCTGTCAGCCATATGCTAAAAAGTTACTTCGCACACCGGTAATGTCTGGGGGAAAATCTCTCACAATTACACCGATTTATTAATCCATTTCTCGGTCATCCGACCCACAATAATGTCAGTTTATATGTCGGGAATACACTGTCACAAATACCCGGTTTACCCGGTACAAAATATGGAACAAACTACTCTTATTTATAATAATAATAACCGTAAAACTATGTTACACTAAACCCCAACAATGGCTAACGACACAGCCAATACTATATTAACACTCCTAACAACCGAGGTCTACTTCTACTTCACGAACAGAACGCTTCTTCCACCGTGTCTGTGTCTCCTGGAGTATGGCAAAAGAATGAGGATCGATCCTTCTGCTCATCATCTCATGAGCCCTCAACCTGAAGATCGACCCAAACTACCCCACTTACGGATATCCCTAACCTGATCGGTGATTGGCTATCAACCCCATCCGAGCCTACCTTCCACCGCTGATTGGCTATCGTATCCTTACGAGCCTACCTTCCTGCTCCCCAATCCTCATCTTCCCGGATGGTCATGGTCGGTCCCCTATATGCTAATGCCTACCATACCACGGCTCTGATCCTTCTAGCTCATGCATTGCCCATCCCGTCTATGTGTGATGGCTCTAGTGCTTAGGTACTACTACCACTACCAGACCATGCACTCCTCATCCAGTCCCCACGTGATGGCTTCCCTACCTACACCTACTTCCCTGTCCCAACCTAGGTGTCGCCTATGCCCCTTGTTGCTGGAGCCAGTTTCTCTCTCCCACTGTCCCCCCCACTATTCTCAACTTTGCCAGGCGCCTGAAACATCGTAGAGGGTTCTCTACCGCCTGAGCAACGCCGAGAATAAGTGAAGAGGCTAGTGACTGGAAACGGGAACGACTCTTAGCTAAAAGATCGTGCCGTTTCTCTCTCCCACGACCTCACCTAAGAAAGACATGGTAAGTGGAGCAGTGGACCTGAGGACCTTACTTGCTGTGGAACAGTAGACCTGGAAACCTTAAAGACTCGATCTGATCGGGGGGTCCCCGTTCTTATACATGTAGACCTCTCTACCTCAGGATCCAAAAGACTCAGAAGCTCTCATATGCTTTCTAACTATGCGCTTAGATCAAGGTCCCTATTAATAAGCACCTATCCCGACCTCAGTTGTTCTATTCATAACATAAAAAGTAATTAAAATTATTCTCTAGTCAATTTTACAATAAAAGTCCATTATTCTAAGCATATGTATACACTAATAAGACTTACACAAAAAAACTCCTCTTTACAAACTCATGTTCATGATCGAGCACCGGCCCGTCCGAGTGTTAATAGTATTTCCCCAAAAAAAAAATTCCCAATACACAAACAATGCCTTATATGATCAACCTCAACTCCCCTTGAGGTCCCTATACAAGTGTTATATAGATCTGAACAAAATAATATATAAAAATTATAAAGGGTATATATATATAAAAAAAATAGATAAACTATACATGTCCCCATGCTCCTTCTCTCGTTATCTTAAGCTACTCAAGGAACTCGTCTGGTGCGATGGTCTCTGCCTCACTGGTGTTGCCCTCGTGGTCCTCTGGCTCCGGTCCTCCTCGTAAGGATCCATTGCGGGATGTAGGCATTGAGGTGTCCTCTTCATTGTCCGAGAGGTGAATAGATGTAACTGTCTCGTCGATAATCAAGCTAGAAGTGCTCCCCGATCCCGAGGGTCCTGCTAGAGGGCCAAACTCCAATGAGGCTTTCCTACCCCGCGACAGCTCCAGAGCCGCCGCCTGCTGTGGCTTAGAATCCTGAGCCCCCGGTCCTCTGGTGGGAGTCGTCTGGTCTGCTTTCCTCTGCTCCTGTTGTTCCTTCTGCCACTCCGTTACGACCAACTTCGCTAGATCAACTTGGTCCTCCATTAAGACCTCAGCTGGTCGATTGAGCACCCTCAGATCCGTGACTGACTGTGTAAACTGAAGAGCCTGGGCTTGCAACCCCGCCAGTTTTTGATCAAGAACAACATCGTATGTCAATGGTGGTGGTACTGGCTTAGGTATCTTCCACTGACTTGTACTCAGGATCTCTTGTACCGTCCGAACTACTTCATAAATATCCTTCGTCAAGGGACGCTTCAGCATGTTGTTTAACATTGTATGAATCACTAATCGGTCGTCGTCTGATCGCTTGAGCTCGTGAGATCTGATCTGGATCTGGTGCATGGCCGACTGCACCACGTCCGCTCTGAACATAATGTCCTGGTCCCCTGGTAGTAGCAAAAAGTGGTGATCGTCATCGATCTGCTGCGGATCCACAACTAGTTGGTTGGTCTTGTGAGCGTAACACTCCGTGGTAGTATGTCCGATGGCTCGACAAGTCTTGCATATACGCCACCACTCATCCACGACCGGCTGAGTGGGTGCATAGATCCTCCCTTTGCTGTTCCGCTGCACAACTCGTAAGTGCCCTGGGATAAAATTCTGCGGGAACAACAACCATCCCACCAACCTGTTGAGCGTGTACACCCTTCCTAATGCAGAGTGCCCACTACTCCACACCCGGGTTAACGTGCTCTCCAGGAGTGACATGATTTTGTCCCCCGCCTCTGCACAGAGTCGTCCCATCGCCTCCTCATAGGACACGAGCTGGGATTTTAGGACCCGTCTCGTACCTCCATCTGACCATCCTGCCTCATCATCGGATGACGATTCCTGCTCGGACGTTGATGCAGCTTCTGACGCCGTCTCTGGTGCTGGTGATCGTTGTGGCGAGTCGGCTATATCGATCTCCTCCGGTACTGTCTCCGTTCTAGGGCGCTTAGCTGGTGGCTCTGTCTTCACCCGGACCTTATGACTGTCAGCTGGGCTTGGACTAACACTAGGCCTTGTCCCCGCCTTCTGCGTAGCTATGGGACGATTACTGCTGCGGGTCCTTGGTCCTCGATCTTTACCGTCCGAACGCCTGTGATCCCTAGATGACCGCGGCCGTTTCTCTGCTGAAGGTTTAGGGTCAGGTGCAGGTTTTGCCAGGGCCAAAGCCGCCGCGAGATCATCTTGCTGCTTTTTTAGTCTTAAACGGTCCAATCTATTCTTCTCCGCCACTCGCTCAGCCAGGCGCTTCTCATCCCATTCCTGTAGTACGAGCTCATGCTGAACCTCAGCATCCTCATCTGCAGATCTAGAGGTTATACAATCATCCCAGTCGTCACATTGAATTTTCCCGTCTATTAGGTCCACTATCTTTACCTCCAGTACTGCTTCCACGTGCTTCTGTAGGTACGGGTAATCAATCCATTTCCGAAGCTCACCCTTGCCTTGCATTGTCTGGGCTGGCTTACGCGGCTCCCCTTCCTTGCCCTTTAAACACCACTTATCAATATAGCTCTTGAAGGCATCAAACGCTCCCCCAAAATGATTCCACACATCCTGTTGTGCATTACATCGGTAGTAATAGAGGAAGCTAGTGGGTTTATCTGATACCCGAGTCTCGGTTACCACGTCCTTCTCCCGGTAGAATTGTGCCTGTAACATATATGCTACCGTGACTGTCTTGAGCCATTCTCCAGGTTGCAAATCTAACTTATATGCCATTTCTAGGCGAAGCACTATTAATATGGCGAGGATACCGCGAGCGTCCATAATTTCCCTATTTTTGAGTTTATCCTCGCGATACAGCTTAGCATATTGGTAGAGTACCTTACTCAGCTCTTGGCGGCATTGATTTGGGGAAAAATCAGGTGCTACTACTGGAATACGGGTATCCATGATCTTTATCCGTTCCTTGTATGCTTCGACCCACTTATTGAAGCCCGTCTGAGCAGAGGTGAAGGACTCCGAATAGAGTCGAGCCAAATGATATATACCCAACACCTTGGTGACCATATACCTGTATTGGGTTGGTGTGAAGCACACTCTGTCCTCTGGTCCCCTTTTAGCTGGGCGATTGTCCTCCAGGTAGTCTTCAACGGTAATCTGGAGCTTAGGAAATATTGTAAGTAATACCTCCTCCGCCCGTTGCGGCATCTCTCCCTTATATTTAGCTCTCCACCACCGTTTCAACAGGTACCTGACATCCACCATGTGTTTCGGGCGAGTGTCAGCGAAATTCCTCAGGAGTTCAAATTGGGGGCCAAGCTGGTAGGTCCACTTGACTGCGTTGTTCTTCTCCAACCAGTTTAGGAGATAAGCTTGTGCCTCTGGTGCCATTGCTGCATAACCTGCCAGCACCACCCGTGCTCCATCTGTTATTGCGATCACCGAGATATATCCTCTCTTCGTGGTATGCGTGTTCGCTCTCCATACTTGCACTGCAAGATTTGGTGATTTGTCGAGCTTAACTAAAACTGACTGGATCTCCGCTTCCTTAGTCGCCCCTGGAGTAACCCCTACTTCTTTGGGTATGGGTGGACGAATTCCCTGGGATTTAGATGGCCATGCCTTGTCTCTAGTCACGAAATGTCTCACTACTCGGGGATCACTGTGCGGATCATCTATCTGAGCTTGAGACAAATGTGCGTCCGGTGTGTCGTCTTTCTTGATTCGGTAGGCTTCTACTACATCTCGGAATGGTGACCTTTCCTGTGGACGAAATGCGATTGGAATTACGCCTCTTCTCGCTGCTATACCCTTCGCCTTTCTTGATTCCGGTCCTAATCTTGCTGGTCGGGACACGACCGTCGGGTTGAAAACTGGGTCGTAGGCTCCTTGAGCTAATGCATGTGCTGCCCATGATACTTCATGAAGTGGTGCGGTGACGTCCTCGAGCCACGCTGGTGAAGCTGCCATGCTAAAATTTAAAATTTTAAAACCACCGATTAGACAAGGTCTAAGTGAGACTCACCGTCTCCCTTATTCATATAAAATCCCCGGCTATCCTTAGATCATGCTACGTGGTCCTAAACCCGAGGTTTACATGCCTTGTCATTCCATACTTCCATCATGCTTAACTAAAGTGTAGTCTTTCGAGCCTGATGACGATGTCACCGTAGCTCAGAAGACCTTCCATCCCCGCGTGTGTTCATTAGAGACGCTGCTCTATCCCTTAATCATAACCCCCGGAAGGGCTATGCCACCGTAAATTGTGATTGCTCACACCTTTCGCAGAACTCCCTTGCTTGTATATTACCGGTACCGAGTTATTACCTACGGTCCCCCCGACCTTCCGACCCGGCCTATATTACTGCATAGTGCTAGGTGTATGGCCTATATCCCACAGATGCTTGGGTCTACCGTACTACCAGTATCCCGTACCGGGCTCTTTACGTCGGTCTAAACTGATCATTATGACGTTCGCCTACGTGGATTAGGCCGAGATATGTTGGTCTAGCTGCCTGCTGCTCTGCACTATACCACAATGGGATTGAGGTCGATCGCATGCATCGAACTCCACTTTTGCCTCCCTGGGCTGATCTAACTCAGATCGCATCTGCCTTTCTTGAAACTAGATACAGTGGAGAATTAGTGCCGATCCACTGCTGTGCTTACTCTTGCCCGTTTCACCCCCGCTTTCCTTGGAAGAAGAAGTGGCCTGCACATGGGATGGGCCAAGCTAATGTCTCTACGAAAGTCGCTTCCATTGTCGCTCCTTGTATTGACTTGTTTATCCTCCCTAGTCTTGAGGAGCTCCCGTACGTCTACTGCCCACTCTCGACTCCCAAATCGAGCCACTGAAGTGGGACAAACCGAAAGTCACATCGGTATGAAGTCTCAGCTGGAGTTGGTCACTCAAAACTCGCAGCTGGAATCGAATTGGTTGAAATAACTGCCGGGAATTCTGCCCGGGTGCTTGTTTACCCTCGCTAGCTTGAGGAATTCTGCCTGCTCCGCTTACTATAAGTTGTCTACCTGGATGGAATTCCTTGATCGTCCAATTTACCATTACTAGGCTGGCATTGCCTTCGACCGGAGCTGGTTATTTCCCAGCCCCCTTTGGCAGGAATCCAATTAATTGAAATCACTGCTGGATGTGGTCTTCATTGCTTATTTATACACTCTAGCCCTGAGGACTAGCCTACTCTTGCTTTCTGCTACACGAATGCTCGATGTCCTCCTGCTGGACCTTTGATTTAACTGTTACGTTGATATTAATCTACTGGTTGAGTGCTTGTTTACCCTCCCTAGCATTGAGAACGCCGGCCTACTGACGGTGACTGCCTGCATACCTGGTTACCAATGCGCCCTCCTGTTGGGCTCTCATGCTTACTGCCCACGACCGACTTGTTAGCTGGATTTCCACAGAAAATCATATGCATGGGAAAGCATTTAAACGGCTGTACGTTGTGCTAGACTGTACCATTGTCCTATGGAAGTATCTCCGTACCCGGCTGAACACTACAGAACATCGCAATTGTGGCTCGTTGGCCTGCCCTGTATTTTCCATAGTGCTCACAATTGACATGTAATGCCCTTCTGCTTGTTTATCCTCGCTAGCTTGAGTACTGCTGACATATCTCCGTACCCGGCTAATCAGTGCACGCCATGTCCAAACGACTCAATGGCCTGCACTGTATCTGCAAAATGCTCACAGCTGACATGCGTGACTGCCTGTCGCTTGTTTACCCTCGCTAGCTTGAGGACTTACACTTCATGGCATGTTGTACCTGACCTGAAGCCCAACTCTAAACTACTCATCAAAGTGAGTCATTCAACCGCCTTGGCGGTCTCCTGGTTACTATGCTTGTTTATTCTCCCTAGCTTGAGGATCGAACTAACTACTTGGGTGTTGTGACATGACTACAAACCTAGCAGACTCATGGCCTATGCTAATCGTCACATCATCTACCCGCTCATCTCAATTCCGGGGTCCTCCGGTGCTCCTAGGCGATGCTAATTCTGACGACTGTACTATTCTGTTGCTGGTTTATCATGCTCTCTCAGCTTTGAGCGTAACAAAGTGGATTGACTTCGACCAAGCTGATGGTCGCTGGAACTGTACTGATTAAATTACCTGTGCTGGGCCGCGTTGGTCCTGTGGATCTGTTGCTCCCCATGCCTTTGAACGAGGTTACCCTAAGCTATCCTTCTATGAGGGCTTCTACGGGCCCTCCTTCTCCGTGCTGGGTGCTCCACCAACATCTAAATCGGACACCAGCTCCCGGTACGTGGATTTCTTGTGCTCTGAACCATATGCCGTGAATAGGGTTGGTTACTGAGCAAAGGAGCTCACTAGCTCCAGGCTGGGTCCTCAGCCTTTCGTGATTCTTTTGCCGATGGGAGTTGTTTACCCATTCACTAGTAACCTACCCTATGCTCGTCCCTACGGTGGAAGTCAGGACGAGCACACGGCGCAGTTTAACGTCTTACACGTCATAGGACGTGTTCGGAAGAGTAGAGACCTCAGCCCCTACACCTCCGTCTTAACCTAATTATATTTTATTTTTATATTTTTATTTTTTTCCATTTTTATATATTTTTGTGTAAAGACTAACCTAATACCCCCATTCCCATCACCAAAAAAATTTAATTTTCCCAAAATTGCTAAATAGTTTTAATGCAACGCTTTTCTAATTCCAATACTTCCTGCTTCATTAATTTGCGGTCCCGTTCCAGGGAAAAGACATCCTCAGCAGGTCCCCCATCCGGAATGCTGTTTTGCCCGACTGCATCGCGTTCATACCTAAGCGGTCCGGAGGTTTACGGGTTCTTGTCGACTTCCTTAGTATTGTAGGAGGTCCGTTGTACTCTTGGTCGTACTCATTGGACGTATCTACTGGCCCTATGCTCGGGCTCCCGATACCTTTCTTTGCTACTAATGGTGTGTGCTGTCGCGCCTCTGGCTTGGTTAACCTGCTCCTTGCTGTATCCCCGGCTTGTTTGCCTTGTGCTAGTCTAGTCTCGCTTCCTGATACTGCTATCCTAGGTTTCTGTGATTGAGTCTTAGACTCGTCTTCGTCCGTCACCTCTACAGTGTGATGATATGGGAGTATGACCGAGGTATGGGATTTAAAAGCAGTAGCTTGCGGATCATATGGGTCTTTAAGGCTGACCCAGAGATCTGAATATACCTCCGCTATCATCCAGGGCCCTGTATGTATGGCTTCTAGCGCCTGCGACTGGTGTCTATTACGTGTCGTAACTAGGTCTCCTACCTTGTATATACAATCACGTGTGTTCCGGTTGACGTGTTCCGACTGAGCTAATTGAACTAGTTTGATGGTTTTATGCACCTGCTCCCTGATGACTGTGGCATCCGAGAGTAGTCTTAGCTCAAAATTTGTCTCTGTAATTCCCAGAGTCCGTTGGAGCTGCACTTTGCGATCTACCGGGAGCGTGATATCTCTGCCTAGATTGAGTTGACAAGGTGAATATGTGGCTGCTTTGGATTTCGATGTGTTCAATGCCACCATGTAGTCCCCCAGTTGCTTCGCCCACTTGGTACGGCCTTGGGAACAGAATGTTTCGAGAATGCTCTGGATATCTTGGATGGCCGCCCCTAACTGGCTAGGGTACATCTGGTATGGTGGGACCTGTACCGCTAGGCATCCCCATTGATGGAGCTGCTCTTCCCATTCTGTTCCAGAAAAGTACGATGAATCATCGAATACGATTCTGCTGGGGGTACCGAAGGTGTTAAATACCTTTCGCAAGAACCTGAGAACCCTAGCCGTGGAGACAGATATGAGTGGCTCCATACTTATCCATTTGGAGAAATGATCTATGCAGACTATTATGTATTTATGTCCCGCACTTGGGTTGAGCTCACCGATGATGGCTACCTGAACGCACTCAAAGATCCTATTTTTATATGAGTGGATACCGATCCTATCCTGGTTTAGCGGGGTGGTTGCTTTGGCTGACTGGCATGCTGTGCATGTCTTAACGTATGCTTCTATCGTCTTTGCCATGTTATAGAACCAGAATCGCTTTCTTATTCTTTCATATGTGGACTGAGCCCCATGATGGCCTGGTCTTGTAGCTTCATGAAAGTGTAAAATGATATCCCGCTCAATAACTTGCGGGATCACCGGGACCAAGCGCTTTCTAGTCGTAGCCACCTCTGGATCCAAGAAATCTGATGCTATTAGTGGATGCGACCATTTAATATGTCTGCCCCTACGGAGCATGCCAGGTGTTATGCTAATCTGTGATGAGCTGTGGTTGCCTGATGGACCGCCTACGTCTCGTTCTTCCTGACGCTGTTCCCAGATCCTATCTACCCTGTTGCTATAGAAGTCGTCTGTTTGCGTGCCCTGTTTCAATATAGATTTCAATGGGCTCGGGTCCTTGTTTGGAATATACCTGCACAGAATACCTTGCACTACCGCGTAGTCATACCTGTACCTGGATCGATGACCAACTCGACATAAACTCCTAGCAATAGTGGCGATCGCTTCGTCTGATCTCTGAAGGGTCTGCAGCATGGGCCCGTCCAGCATATCCATGTCGATCTCGATTTTATTTCTCGAACTGGTAAAGGTTGCTATGCAATGGTCGACCTGACTCGGATCATCATCTTGGGATGGATCCGGCAGAGCACCGCGTGAAAAAAGGTCCGCCAGTCTATTATCGCAGCCTTTGACAAATTCGATATCGTTCACTACATCACCCAGTTCAATCGCCCATCTCACAATATGTTTGTTGTAGAGGTGGTCGTTTGTGGCTGCGTGTTTCAAGTAGGATAGGGCCTGGTTGTCGCACCTGAAGATAACCTCCTTTTGGTATCGTATCTGTGGGTTAAAGACCCGATTTGCGAATCTAATAGCCAGGCATTCCTTCTCTCGAGCATCATATTTCCGCTCTGCGGTGTTTAGTAACTTACTTCGACATTCGATCACCCGGAACCGGTCGGCTTTAAGCTTATCACAGTAGTACTGCTGAGCTAGAATTGCTCCTAAGCCCGTATCACTGGCGTCCGTATAGACATACAAAGGATGGTCCTCGTCAATATCATTGAGTGCGATCTCCTTTGCAATTGTCTCTTTGATTGTATCGAAGGCTGTTTGCTGCTCCGGACCCCAAGTAAAAGGTCGATTAGGATCTTCCTCCTTTTTGAGCTTAAGAAAGATGTGCTCTAATTGTGTCGTATTATGGGGAATGAACCTCATATACCAGCCAATAGCACTGAGAAATCGCTGAACGTCTTTCTTGGTTTTGGGGGCCGGGTAGTCGCGAACAGCCTCGAGTTTCTTTGGACATTTGGTAATTTCCATTCTGGTAATTATATGTCCGCAGAAGTGTACTTCCGGGAGATCGAAGTCGCATTTTTGCCAATTTATAGATAGGTTAGCGTTATGTAAGGTCCTAAATACGAATTCTAGGTGTTCCTTGTGTAACCCCTCCGTTGCGCTACAAACTAGCATATGATCGGGATTGAGGAATAGGAATTTTCCTATGTCACTACCAAAGATCCGGCTCATAAGCTGTTGAAAGATCACGGGTGCGTTCTTCAGTCCCATGGGAAGGACATTCCATTCCCAACACGCATTTTGCGTATGAAAAGCTGTGTACTTCTTAGAGGACTCCGATATCGGGATCTGCCAAGAACCAGATCGCAGATCGATCCTTGACATATACCGACCTGGAGGTAGGTGTTCCCTAAATATATGTATGCTTGGCCTGGGACTGTGAATCTTGGGGATATACTTGTTCAGTTCTTTATAGTTAATTACCAACCGCTTGTCGCCGTTCGGCTTCGGGACTAATAACATTGGAGATGAGTATTCCGAGGTCGAACGGCGTATCTTGCCCTGGCGCTCCAATGCCTCAAGTTTCTCGTCTACCCACTTGGCTATGGCCGGTGGCCGCCGAATAGGTCTGCATTGCAATACTGGGCCGTTGGGGTCGATCTTTAGATCGTACACCATTGCGTTTGAAATACCTGATGAACCATCACTTCGAACCACCCGATCATATTTTTGCGCTAAAAGTTCTGCAAAGGTTTGCACTGGGGTCCGGAGGACCCACGTGCGATCTAATGTGTCTGGGGTCGGTGTTGGTGGAAGATCACCGACATCTTTTTCTGGGTAGACCGCCAGACTTGTTATGAAGTCGCCTACCTGGTGTTCTTCCTCGGCCTCAGTTTTGACTGCCCAATGCAGTTCTCCTTTGATATCATTGAAACTAAGGCCGTACTTCCACCTAAATGAGTTTCCTATGAATATAGGATACATGAGACCTTTTTGGACTAGGAATTGTTCTCGAAACCATCTACCCGCTATATTAAACTCTATTACTACTTGCCCTGATGCGATCTTAGGTATACCGTCGAATCCGGTTACTTTTGTTTCTGATCTCTCTACTTTTAAGCCTAACTTAACACATGTTTGCTTTGATATGGCGAGCGCGGTACAGCCGGAGTCTAGTAACCCATAGATTGGAAATATCTGATGATTTACCTTTACTCGTACCAGGGCGAAAGGGGCTCTGTTTCGTTTTCGCACTCGACACGGGTGCCCTTCGATGTCCGTGTCTGAGACCAGTTTAAATGCTCCTCGGTTTCTGGTGGCGGTGTAGTAACGAAGGTTGATGAGATGATGTCCGTCTTGTCGGTGTCTTGGAGCTTCTTCTCTAGCGCTTTCCTTGCCCGGGCTGTCATACGACGTGTGGATCCGCTCATCTGGGGGTCCTGCGGTTCTGTCTTAATGGGCTCTTGCGGTGGGGATGTGTTCTTGGCTTCTGGCCGTTGGCTGAAGTGTTCCTCCCGTTCTTCCGTTGTCTCTTTGAAGTTTTGTAGCAGTCTGTTTGCTAGGAGTTGTGCCTTTTTTGCCCGGCAGTCTACCGTATGATGAGAGCCATTGGCACATATTGTGCACCATTTGGCGGGTCGCTTCACTCCTGCTCTGGATTGCCTGTTTGGAGGTCTGGGCCGCCTTGAAGGTGGGCTCCAAGACCGGTCTCTCGGCCTCGTGTGTAGATGTTTCGCTCTCCCCGGAGAAACCCAGCGGGGCCGCTGTGGATGTCGGTCGCGAACCCGGTATCTTCCTTCCGTGGACCTGCTCGAGCTGCTATCTGCTGAGCATCGCCTTGTCCTCTCTGCTTGCTGATAAGGTCTGTCATGTCTTCTATGGTTCCTGTCGCATGTGGGCTTATATGACTCTGGTTCACGATGTGCTCGTTGCTGTGTCTGGTGGAAAGATTCAACTTTGCTAATGAAGTCACTGATGTTGAGTGGTACCGGAGTACCTGAAGGGAAAGCCCCCGCTAAACTAGGATGCATGTTCTTCCTGATGCGGTCCATAATCTCCCTAGGTGCCCATGGTCGGGGCTCCTGGATGTTTCTTAGCTTGGTGTAGAATTTCGAAGCCCATGCCCGAATTTGCTCTGTTGGCTTCTGTTTGTTGTATACTATGTGGTCCAGGGCTGCTTGCATGTTGATTTTGTGATATGCTTTCAAGAACGCGGTACGCACCGGTTCCCATTTGGGTTCAGTGTCTACCAAGACTGCTCTCAACCAGGCTGCTTCTGCCGGTGTGGAGAGGCACTGTTGAAAGATATTGACATACGACTTGTGCTGGATGCCGTGGGCCTGCATGTGGTTCTCGAAGGATGCAATGTAGTTATGTGCTATGTCTATGTCTGGATCGAATTTCTGTGGTAGAATGGTCAAGCTGGTGGCCATCATTCCGAGTGCCAGCTCTCTTTGCTTCGCTTGGAGCTCTTGTGCCCTGGACATCTGTGCTGTCTGTAACTGTAGTATTTCCAGGACCGCATCTATGGTTGTTGACTGTCCTGTTTGTCTGCTGTTCCCGGAATCCGGAGATGTGGGCTGCTGAGTGGTGGTTTCCTCCCTGGCAAGGATAGTATTTGCCAAGGCAGCCTTCTCATTCATCTTGACTGTCTGTTGCAGCTCTTCATTATCTCTTCTAGTCTCGACTAACAGGAGGTTTAGCTGTTCGAACCGGCTAGACATGTCTCTTAATGCTTCTTGTAGCTCGTGTATTTGCTGCGAGCCGGGGTTAAGTAGGTCCTCGTTGGATCGGGACGTAGGTGGTTGGACCGGGCTGGGTCTATGAGCTTCTGCTTCCTCTTGAGCCAAGTCCAGTACACCGCTGAACGCTGTCTCCCCTTCCTGTGCCAGTTTCCGCATTCTATCTTTCCTTTGTGCAAATAGGGATTGGACCTGGTCCTGTGTCATCAACTTGGGCAGCTCTTCCTTGTGGAGGATCCCCCATTGGGCGAGGAACCATCGTTTCTGGATGTAGTAGTTCTCTAACTCCTCGCCGTCCTTCAGCTTGAGTTGCCCCAGTTGGATCATCTTGGCGATCCGTTGCTTCCATAAGGTCTTCAACTCTGCCTGTAGCTGGGTTGAAGCTGCCATCTTCTAAATCCGTCTTCTGTCTTGACCGGCTCACCTTAATCCCGATTGACTTTACTGGGTCTCAGACCTGATTTTTACCGGATCTTTTTTGTGCCCCTGGTACGTGACCGCCGTTATACTAACAGAAGGTGTGAGTATGGAAGACTAACACTTATACGTGATGCTGTGGTGCTCTGTGTATGGTCTAGAACCTCCACATCGACCAATGCACTGCACATCAAATGACTAAATACCCTTAGCCTGGACAAACTGGACCGCCCAGTCGGTCAGACCCCCGGTCTGTATGAACCTGCCACTACTGCTCGGAGCTCGAATTGGCTTATGATGTGACTCTCTTGGTGGTGATATACGTTTACGTAACCTCCACTAGCAACGATATAAGATGCGACCTATGTAGGTGGTGTTCTCTCTCCCTTTAAGTCTCGATGTTCCCAGTATGGTGTTCGCCTGACCTGCCTGAGTATAGCTCAGTCGAACCTCTATCCCGGAACTCGTGATATGTTATACCAGCCCCTATTCTAATGCTCTTATGTAGTGATATAGAGACCAACAAAAAAAAATTTTTTATTTTAGAAGTAAGGAACTGGTTTATCTCACCTGGGTGTGCTCTGGTTCTGACAAGATGAGAATCTTGTGTCCGTCGAAGTCGCCAGTGTGATAGGGGAATCTCCTAAAGCACCGCAATCCTGCACCTTTACAGCCTCAAACACCAGGACCACCTCTCCTCGAGGTACTCTTCCCTTGTTACTCAACGGCCTTCCCGGGGTGGACCTCCTGAGCTCCTGCTCACGAGTAGTAGGACCTGATCTAAGCCCCGTCCTAGCCCCCGTCTCGGCCCTCGCCGACCGCTTCCCTTGAGCTCTAGACCTCCTGGTCTGCGGCTTAACAAACGAGGAGCCCCTCTCCTCGAGCTCCGGTCCGAAGCTCCTGGTCGGTCCCCTTGTTAAAGGCCCACAAGTACTGCTCCTCAGCACCCGATCTGATGTTGGCTCCGTGTTGCGGCCTGGAGATGCAGTATGTCCCACTCGTATGCCCGTGCTGGTATCTCGCCCTCAACACTTGCACTCCAATGGTAAGCTCGTCCGGTCCCAAGATAGAGGTTGCACCTATGGGCAATATGAGACTGGTCGGACTGACCAGCCGAGTCTAAGCACTACGGATGTATATATGTCTCTATCTGACCGGGGCAATTTGGACCCGAATGATCACACACTGATGCACAATGTCTCATACAGCCCCCTATATGCTGTCAGCCATATGCTAAAAAGTTACTTCGCACACCGGTAATGTCTGGGGGAAAATCTCTCACAATTACACCGATTTATTAATCCATTTCTCGGTCATCCGACCCACAATAATGTCAGTTTATATGTCGGGAATACACTGTCACAAATACCCGGTTTACCCGGTACAAAATATGGAACAAACTACTCTTATTTATAATAATAATAACCGTAAAACTATGTTACACTAAACCCCAACAATGGCTAACGACACAGCCAATACTATATTAACACTCCTAACAACCGAGGTCTACTTCTACTTCACGAACAGAACGCTTCTTCCACCGTGTCTGTGTCTCCTGGAGTATGGCAAAAGAATGAGGATCGATCCTTCTGCTCATCATCTCATGAGCCCTCAACCTGAAGATCGACCCAAACTACCCCACTTACGGATATCCCTAACCTGATCGGTGATTGGCTATCAACCCCATCCGAGCCTACCTTCCACCGCTGATTGGCTATCGTATCCTTACGAGCCTACCTTCCTGCTCCCCAATCCTCATCTTCCCGGATGGTCATGGTCGGTCCCCTATATGCTAATGCCTACCATACCACGGCTCTGATCCTTCTAGCTCATGCATTGCCCATCCCGTCTATGTGTGATGGCTCTAGTGCTTAGGTACTACTACCACTACCAGACCATGCACTCCTCATCCAGTCCCCACGTGATGGCTTCCCTACCTACACCTACTTCCCTGTCCCAACCTAGGTGTCGCCTATGCCCCTTGTTGCTGGAGCCAGTTTCTCTCTCCCACTTGTTAGCGCTGCTGAAGGGAAAATTCAAATTTCAGATTCGGCTTCGGCCTCGCGACATTGGCTTGGGACGAATCATAATATACATAATAATATTATGCCTTTTAAAATACCTGGAGCCTGGAGCCAGAGTGTGTACATTGGTGGTTCACTCTGACTGTGATGTTTCTATATAATGTACATAAACCGTTATAATGCCCCGTTACCTTCCCCGTCCCCGGTTCTGCTGCGTTGAATGTTGACAGTTTTGACTGTTACCCTCTCTGGATTGTAGTTGTACTGCCTTGGGTAGGTCCCTTATGCGGAGATGCTATGAATATGGACAAGGGGAGTTAAGTGTAATTTCCGGACAGCCTACGGAGATTTCATCCGGAAGACAACAGAAACAGAGGAGACCGTCGCACATATATACAGTACCTGCCATATCACTCACAAGCACAGCAAGGAGCCGACATACACACACACCCCAGACGAGATGTAAAAGTGAGAAGCGTCCTCGTCCTCGTCCAGGTCCACCAGGATTGCCTCGCGTAGTCATAATTCAATGCTAAAGCTAAAAGCCATGCTAAAGATTTTGAGAGCGTGTGTCTTTCCCTCAACCAAACTCAAACAAACTACACACCACTAGTACCAGTACCAGTAGTAGTACATAGTGCAGTCCCATCCATAGACGCCCAGACACCCATACTAAATTGGATTGAAATTTGAAATTTTCGGGATTGGATTCAGATATTCGAATTCTCGTTCCGTATTTTGAATTTGGTTCGTGTTTGTTTGTGTGGAAAGGGGAAAGGAGAAAGAAGTGGGGGATGGATGTGGATATGGATGGATTCGCGGATGAGATGAAACCTTGTACGTTGTACAGAGCTTCGACGATCCGATGGGAAATGTTATGAAAATCAGAATCGATTTCTCATTGAAATTCATGACATGACTTCATTTACGAGCATTTATAGGCTCCAGATTTAAATTTAAATTTAAATGGGAATTCGATCAGTGGAAATAATTGCAGAGTAGAACGTAGAATTTATTAAATACACTTTCTCCCGGAGACATACTCTGCAATACAGGCTATCTGCAATTTTTAAAACACAACTTTTTAGGGACATGCCATATGTTATAGTATTAGTAGGCACAGCATTCCATTTCGATACCTGTTTATATTGGTCGATTAACAATTTAACAACCTACCTACCTACAAACAAAGAAGTTTGACACACACGGTTTTAAATGGAAAAAATTACAGACTCTATACAGGGACAAGTACGTTTCAAAAAAACTGTGGGCACGTGGGAAAATGAAGAAAATGGTTCATACGCATTGTTCTACATAGTTGAGACGTTCCCTGTAGATATGATATTTTGTCTCTCTGTAGTGTAACTCTCAACGGCAACGGCAAACGGCAACGACAAGACGTGTAGTATAGTGACTTTGATTCATGCCAGCCATTTGGTTTGATCGTGAGTCTGGCCAGGGCAATGGCCATAGAAAAACCAATGATATGATTTTTACTTGCCATGCTTGTAGTAGGTAGTGATTCCCATCCCATTTTACCTTGCATGGCTTACTCTGGTTCTGGTTTTGGTCCTGGGTTCTGGTGACTTGTTTGGAATCTGGCACTCCGTTTGTTTCCTAAAAACAGATGGGAATTGTGCACACTTAAAGTCCTGTGGCTCTGACCATGTGACGTGGTTGGGCATCATGGAGCATGAGAACATGTGCAGGATGGGATGATGGTGGATGGTGGATGGCCTGGCCTATGGCTCCCCTTCCCCGACCCTAGGATCTATATAGAATAGGCTGTGATGACAACAAATAAAGATGGAAAGTGGCTCACATTCGACTACAACATCCGTGACAAAAGAAAACAAAGAGAAAGCAAATAGGAGATGGAGTAGGAATCAATTTCGACGGATTGGATTGGATTGAATGTGAAAGTAGTGTGTGTGTTTGTGTGTGTGTGGAAAAATAGGGAAAGAAGTGAAAGAGAAAAAAACGGAAAAGTAATCGGCACAAGACGAAACGAGAAAAAAAGGAAAGGAGATTCAGTAGTAGTAGAGAGAGGTAGTGTAGGGCAAACATAACAGAACAAGATGCGATTTCGATGTCGACATTGGATTTGGATTTTGGATGTGGAGGTAGAGAAAGTGAATGTTCTGTTATTTGTTATTCCTCTTTGGACTTGGACCGTGAATACGTGACGCAATGTGAACAATCCATTTCCTTCAAAATTACCATAGCATCATGCGTCGTGTGTGGGGCGGGGAAGGATGTTTTTCAATATCTTTATTTATTCAGGTCAGTGTCCTCCTCCTCCTCCTCCTCGTCTCGTCCTCCGTCGGTTTTGGCTTTGTCTTTTTTTCCTCATGCCTCTCTGTTACAATAGTTTTTTTTTGTTTTATCAGTGAGCAGTCTCTTTCTTTGTAAAACATTGCTATTTGACGGAATTCCGAATTTCCGGCCTCCTCATTAAATAATTGATACGTTGTACACATTTTTTTTTATTTTTGGAGAGCACAGTTGATTTTTTCGTGAATGCTGTAATGTTTTTTGGATATTTGCTAAAAACTAATTTGGTTTAAAAAAATAGTTGTGCTACAAACACAAACAAACGTTGTTGAATCTGAATAATAGAGTGTTTTGTGAGCGCAAAAAAATATCGTCTGTGACGAAACAAAAATGACCCATGTCCATTTTTTAGCTAAAAAAAATATCCTCTATCTACGAAAATATTGAAAAATGTCTTAAAAGCATTCCAAGCATTAAAGTAAATTTTACAATTTTCAAAAACATGCAAATAGAACATTTTACACTTTTTGAAAACATGTAAATAGAACACTTTACAATTTTTAAAAACATGTAATTAAAACCCTGCCAGGTTGGTCGAGAGGCTCGGGGTCTGCAGTTTGGAGTTTGACGACTTCCAGACTCAGACCGCAAGGATTGCAGTGTGGAGTCGGAAGACTTCCCGCTCAGCCCCAGTTCGATCCCCAGCTCTGGCAGGCTAGACCTGGCTGGTTCGGTGGAAAAAGTACAGGCCGGGCCACAGGCACTTGTGCCTGTGCTCTCTATAGTCACCCTTGGTTGTGAGTAGAGAAAGAGTGTTTCTGGGGGTAAAACAGAGTAATTTGAAATGAGGGATTGACTCGCCCTGAACCTGCCTAGAAACACTATTCATTCGGAATTGTGGACCTCTAGATCTACTAACTAGTAGTAAATAGATGTGTCTTTGTTAAGAAAGTAAAAAAAAAAAAAAAAAAAACATTTTGAGCTTTTCAAAAACTCCTATTTAACTTTTACGCATGCTTTCAATTTTGCTTTTATGACATAGCTCATTTTAATACTAGCTTAAATTGAATATGGGCCATTTTGGTTCTTCACAGATGATATACAAAATAACATTGTTTGGATTTCAAAAATTATAAAACGCGGAATACGGAAATACTGTGCGTAACAACTGTTAACTTTTCTCGTGAAGTCTTGGCCTAACACTATGTACAGTTTTGGTGGCTTGTGGTGGATATGAACTTTGTAATAATGCAGAGCCCTGATTAAAATAGGATTTAAAATTTCAATAAAAGAAATGTGATAGAAATTGAATTAGGTAGGTTAGGCACCTTCCCCTCGAAGGGTTTGAAGCATATGTATCGGTATTTGGTGTGGGATATATCGCTATACATACCGCCTATCAGTACAGGGGACAGGGTTGTATTACAGTTCGTATTGACATGCCACTATGTACTGCCATTCAAGCTGCTACTCCGCTCCTCCTTATTGCTTCCAAGCTTATCTCCGGTTTAAGTTTAAGTTCAAGTCTTATTATTATACATGGACTCAGTCAGATAGACAGATATGCGATGGCACGGCACGGCTCTGACTTTATATTTCCGGCTGTATTGATATATGTGGGTCGTTTTTTCGTTTTTTGGCTCGCTCATGTAGTCACACTCCACAGTTTCACAGTTCCACACTTATCTGTATTGATCAACTTGAGCTTCAAGCTTTCACGTCTCCCAGCGCCACCATTTTCCAGTTCCAGTCTTTCCAATTTACTTCATTTTCCTTTGCACACTCGCCTGCTTTCTTTTGCTTGGTCAGGAGCCTGAGTCAGCTTATGGGCCATCCGTTTGTATAGTTATACATAGAATTTCTACCTCCCTACTTCTTGTTATTTTTTCCATTTTTCCCTCTTTATTTGGCAAGTGTAAATGTTGTGGATTGTGGTCTTGGTCGTTTCCATTCATCATTTACGTTTAGTGGGTCTTGCATGGCGTGGCATGGAACGGCAGGAGACTATATGTCACTCAGTCTGGATCTCCAGTTGTCTCCAGCAGCCAAGCCCAGCCAAAGCCAAAAGCCAGCAAAGTATCCAAGAACCAACATTCAAGGGAACCTACAAGGACAGGGCCGGATAATGCGGCCAGCGCAAGAAGCCCCCCGCTACTTGAGTTTTCAAAAAACTTGTAAATGGAACATTTTGCAGTTTTCAAAAATATTTAAAATGAATATTTTGAATTTTTAAAAACATGCAAATAAATTTTTTAGTACATTTCAAAAACTTGCAAAATAAAAATTTTTGTACATTTCAAAAACATACAAATACAATATTTTCCACTTTTCTTAAAACATGTTATTAGAACATTTTTAACTTACTGAATCAAGTGAAAAGAACATTTTAAACTTTTCTAAAGCATGTAAATAGAATATTTTGCCTTTTCAAGATCAAGTAAAAAGAACATTTTGCACTTTTCTAAAACATGTAAATAGAATATTTTGCCTTTTCCGGATCAAGTAAAAAGAACATTTTGCACTTTTCTGAATCAAGTAAAAAGAACATTTTGCACTTTTCTAAAACATGCAAATAGAATATTTTGCCTTTTCGGATCAAGTAAAAAGAACATCTGAAACTTTTCTTAAACATGTAAATAGAACATTTTGCACTTTTCTGAATCAAGTAAAAAGAACATTTTGCACTTTTCTAAAACGTGTAAATGCAACATTTCGCTTTACCAAAGAAAACCATCAACATAATCAAAATTGTGGTTTTTGTATGGAAACAAATTGCTGCGCTGCCTACAAGCAATTCCTTCGTCCGGCCCTGTACAAGGATAAGGATACATCCAGCATCCAGCATTTATACAAAAGGCAAACGCAAGGAAAAGACTTGAACTTTATTCCCGCGTCGCTTCTTGTCAACGATGAGTGCACTTACTATGCATGTATATTTGTCGCTGAAGAAGTAATATCTGTATTTGAAAGTTTCCATGTTTTTAAAATCCTGGACGTTACATAAAATTCTAGAAAATGCTTAATTATTCAGGCTTTAAGAATGGTAAAACATAAATTGGTACAATTACAAATTATTAATGTAAAATATGTAGAAAATACAACAATTAAAAACGGCGACAGTGTGTCTAGTATTGCTTCTTCTGCAATGGACGAATATATTTCTATAAAATATTTATACATATGTAGCTCTGTCTGTATATCTTCACATATTAAAATTTGTATCGTTGTGTGGCACTCGAGAATTGAGGATCAAACTCGAGTCTCGAGAATCTATCTCGACACGATCTCATACCCGGACCCGGACATGCCAATGCCAAGCCAATGTCATGTTGTTCCTTGTTGTGTCTGGTGCTTTTGGGTTGCAGTACCAGGACCTTTGTCCTTCGTCGAATTCGAATATATGCTCCAATGCACCAATGCCAATAATATTTCCTATCCATGCTATATACATACTTCGAACTGCCATGAAATTTTTATATACATACTCTTTGCATTTCGGCTTTCCTCTCGCTTCTCCTCTTCAGACTCAGCAGTCTCTGCTCTATTTATCTTTTATTTCCCTTTCGTCCACTCCACGTCACTTTCCTCTCTTCAAAGTGGCCCCATGTATTATGCTATACCCATATATTTTATATCCACACGCATATACATAGCTACTAAATGGCAAATGGGCAGAACCCAATACATTTCCGCTTAAGTACACTCTACTTTGCCTCTCGCTTATTACTACTATATTACTATGCCATATTTCTATTACTAACAAAATATTTGCGAGCATTCACACAACAATCAACAACCAACATATCAGAAATTCTATATATAGCATAGCAAAACACAATCAAAGGATTGCATTATATTAGCATAGGTAGCTGTTCGATATTCGATTGAGCCAAAACAAATTCCAAATTTTTAGAAGACATTTATCACGAACAATTTTCAATTTTTTATTCTTTTCTTTTGTTGTTGTTGTTGTCGTTGTTGTAATTTCTTAATCTTGGTCTTTTTCCTATTTTTTTTACTTCAACAAAAAATCATCATTTATCACACCATTCAAAAAAGAAAATCTTTAAAAAGAAAATAATAACCTGGCAATTTATAAGCATTATCTGAATTTTGATTTCCGATCAAAATTTCGATTTTCAGATTGAGAATTGGATTTTTTCTAAGACTTGTAAAAGAAAGTTATTTGGAAGAAGAAAAAAAGAGAAAATCGAATCGACTTTCTCTTGAGTATACAATCGCAATATTTGGAGTGTGTGGAGCTGGAGCGGAGAACACAATGCAACGTACTTTTGATGGCCTCTTTTACTTGGTTATATTTTGATATTGACATTACTATATAGTTTAGCAGAGAGGTAGACAAAGTTTGACAACTTGAGGACTCAAGGACTTTAGGCGCTCCATCCAAATATAATATCCAAGAAACCAAGTGAAGCCCAGGCCACCGTCATAGCCATATGCAGCGAGCACACAGCAGCAGGTCTGGTCTGGTCTGGTCTGGTCTGGGCCTACACAAAGTCAATCTGTGCAACAAGGTGACAATGACACTTTCCATTGGGGATATAGGGAATTTCCTCGAAGCTCAAATATACGAGACTTGAGTTACTAATATAACATAGTATATTTACCAACATGTATTATAACATACAGGGAGGCCTGCCATATTTATATAGAAATATCCGTTTTTGCAATCGTAGAGATTGCATATGGTAAGGTATAAGGAAGCTATACCTATACACACGATATAAAATCAATTTAATGTATGTAGGGAACTATTGTTTGGCATCTGTAGTATATGTATATGAAATATTGAACTATAAATAATATAAAAATGATTCAAGCAATCAATATTTATATGAACTTATAGGGACTCTGTAAGCGTGAAATACTTGTACAATTAGAGAGCAGTTTTGCTTTTGCTGTCAGACAAAAAGGAAATATGAGTGTTGAGTTGATGGGCTGTGTGTGTGTGTGTGCTATGTGCTCAAATAAGTATTGGTATTGGTGAGGTTGGTTTTCCTTTTGGCTCGTTGTCGTTGTCGTTGTGGTGGTGACAGAGCACATTGGCCAGATAACATAGCGACAAAGTTTTCACCGATCCTGAGTATTTTTTGTCACTCACACACACACACACACCCTGAATCAGCCTCTCCATGCATGTGCTCAAGTAGAATATTGCATTTGCACTATGGAACATTCAATAACTTTTTTTCCCAACGCAACGCATGAACATGAACAAACTTTTGAACTTATATACCCTGTCAACGTTCGTTTTTTTATAAATGAAAACGGAACACAATATTTTTCTGTTTTGGTCAAATTCTTTCCGTGTTTCAGTGGTTTTGGTTTGATAGTCATGTGCTATATACTGATGATAGGTCTAAAATAAATTCATTGAGGATCCATTTGGATAAATGACGCTTTGAGTTTTTACCTGATAATTTTTATAACACGAAATTCTTAGCTAAACTGAAATTACGTAGCAAAAATCTCTTTTGTTTGAACATAAATGTTTGAAAAAAAAAATGCTATCAACTTTACTACATAACGGGACACTGAAAAATACCTACCGGTCTTTACTCTTTACAGTTGATTTTCAAAAATGTGGGAAATTCAGTTTTGAAAAAAATCTGGAGGTAAAAGTAGGCGTAATGGAAAATTGTGCCCTTATATTGTCTGTCAAGGGACTCTCTACTTTCTTTATAAACTAATGGAGTGAAAGTTTGAAAGAAGAAGTAGAAAAAAAATGGGAAGAAACTCTACGAGAGACAACACTAAAACGTTTTGGCAACTTCCCTGAAAATCCTATTTAAGTTTCAAGTAGGAAGTTTGTCTTGTGTGAGATTACATGGGATGGGAACAAAACTACAGATACAGGACAGAGCGTCCGTATGTTCCGAGAATGTTTTATGTGGAGGGAATGCAGTATGTTATAGGTAGGTTTTTACTTACTGCTTTTACTACTCTCTGACGTACGTACCGTACACTGCGTAATTTTTCTGCCGACTCGTTCTATTTTTTTTTGTCTTCATCCCTTTCATATTTATATTTTTGCTCTCTTTGTTCTTTTTTTTGAGGGGGGGGGGAGGAGATGTGATAATACTCATTGCATTGCACTTGACTGCACTTGACTACACATACTGTATCCTATAACACGCCATCCATATGATCAAAAACAAGAAGGAAGAAAGTGTAGACAAGACAAAGAACGGCAGCGTAGTAGACGGCTACGAGATAATAAACTGTGAGCTTGTATTTATGTATGTTTGTAGTAGGCACTTAGGCGAGTACATAATAATATATCGTAGTTTCCCATGCCATGTGAGCTTATGAATGGGCTGTGGTAATGGGCTTTCTGGAACGGAATTGAGCAGTTTACTCATCATCATGTCTTGTCCTGTCTCGTCCTCTCCATCTCTCCAGTGATCTACGTCTTCTTTATAAGTTTATGACACTCGGATATGAGCTGTGTGTAGGATCGTATCTGGAATCTGGGACGTGTGGGAGCATTACGCTCTACATAGATACACAGAGTAAGATACACATTTAACAGTTATTATATTGATAGATGTGTGTGTGAAGCTTATGGGGCCTTCATAATAATATGGTGCAGACCAAGTATGATACATCGTGTTATTAATTTGTTTTTGTTTTTGAAAAAAAATCCGATTTTGTCCGAAAATGTCAATTTTAAGATTAGTTTCAAAACTTTCAAATGTCATCATAGTTTGTGCTTTAAAATAAATTCAACATTTGTGTTTTCAACAATTGTAATATAATATTTATTTTTTTAAATTTAAAATATTTCTAATCACACATTTTTTAATAGCTAATATATTTCCTTATTGTAACTACTGCCTTGTTTTAAAATACCTCTTTAAAACATTTTAATTGAGGATTTTTGAAAATTCCAAATATTTCTAATCGCACACTTTTAAATAGTTAAAATCCTTTTTTAATCACCTTTTTTGAAATACCTTTAAAAATAATTAATTGAGGATTTTTTTAAATTTTAAATATTTCTAATCATACAATTTTAAATAGTTAAAACCATCGTTAATACGTTTTTTCAAAAATACGTCTTAAAACATCGTAATAAAATTGAATATTGCAAAAAAAATAAGTAATTTAAAATCGTAATTCTGCTTTCATTTAGTTGAAAAGTCCAAAGATTGTGCATACAATCAATAAACTGTATGCATACCGGTAAGCAGTAAAAATTAAAGGTACCTACGATGTGAATCTATGCTTGTTTAAAAAAGCGTCTTCTGTATTTACTTTTTGGGAAGCTAAATAACAGCACATCTTGAATTTCGCAAAGTTATAAAAATGAACATGTTCGATCGAGATGTATAAATCCACATCTAAATAAGCCGTTCCCTCTTAGTTTTCTCTGTCGACGTCGACTTTGACTGCATATCTCCTTCACTATTGGTCCATCGTGTATTTCGTGTTTCATGATTTGTGATGCAGGCAGCAAGGCAGACGGGCAGGACGGTATAACATTTACGGTTCGCTCGGTTTTGGTTTCGGTAGGAGATATATGCATACGGGCACATGACGGCCCGGGTCTGGGAGTCTGGGTCTATGGCCAATGGTGTGTTGTGTGGCATATGGTGGGACTCGCAGTTAGTATATAGGGCGGCGTAGATGGAGATGGAGATGAGATGGAATGTAAGTAGCATGTAAATAAGATTTTAAGGAGGTTCTTCTTCTTTCTTTCTTACTTCTTACTTGGAATAAGTGCATATAGCGGTAGCGGTCTGCTACTACAGGACGATGTAGAATGTAGAACTTGATCCCAATAGAATAGACTTTATATATTATATGGATTCCTAAATTCCTATTCGTATTCCTAAAAGCATATTACACTTGTCTCAACTCTGGAAACTGGAAACTGGAGACTGGAGAGTTCCCCATAGTTTTGTAGAGTTTCAAAACTTGAGTCTATGGATCTGGATCTGGATCTGGAGAATCTTGAAAGTGGAAGAATCAACTTCTGCTTGAGTGAAGATGGAGGTGAACCATTTCCTATGTTTTGGTACTTGATCCGTCCAGTAGTGGCGTCTTCAGTTGGGGAAACTATGCCTACTAAAATATTTCCCTCAAAAATCCTTCACAGAAATTCAGACTATAATGCACCGCAGTCAAAAGTTGGAATATTAAATATTTCTAAAATCTATATACTATCTACAAAAATGTATTGTCGGTGAAGAATCAAAATAACTCATATCCAATTTATGCTAGAACTAAAATGAGCTATGTCATAACAAGACTTGAATAAGGTACATGCTTACAATGCTAATCATCACTAGTTTATAAAACGTGAAAAATTTCCTACTTACAAAAATTATTGTTAAAGTGTAAAATGTCCTATTTACATCAGTTTTTAAAAGGATCAAAATTTTCTATTATTGTGTTTTTGAAAAGTGCAAATTGCTTTATTTACTTGTGTTTTTAAAATATGCAAAATGTTCTATTTACATGATTTTTAAAAAGATCAAAATGTTCTATTTACATGCTTTTTAAAAGAGATTAAAATATTCTATTTACATGCTTTTTAAAAATATCAAAATGTTCTATTTACATGCTTACTAAAAAGATCAAAATGTTCTATTTACATGCTTTTTAAAAAGATCAAAATGTTCTATTTACATGTTTTTAAAAAATGCAAAATATTCTATTTACATGGTTTTTAAAAATATCAAAATGTTCTATTTACATGCTTACTAATAAGTTCAAAATGTTCTATTTACATGTTTTTAAAAAATGCAAAATATTCTATTTACATGGTTTTTAGAAATATCAAAATGTTCTACTTACATGCTTACAAATAAGATCAAAATGTTCTATTTACATGTTTTTTAAAAAGATCAAAATGATCTATTAACATGTTTTTAAAAAATGCAAAATATTCTATTTACATGGTTTTTAAAAATATCAAAATGTTCTATTTACATGCTTACTAAAAAGATCAAAATGTTTTATTTACATGTTTTTAAAAAATGCAAAATATTCTATTTACATGCTTTTTAAAAATATCCAAATGTTCTATTTACATGCTTACTAAAAAGATCAAAATGTTCTATTTACATGCTTTTTAAAAAGATCAAAATATTCTACTTAACACGCTTTTTAAAAAGATCAAAATGTTCTATTTACATGTTTGTTTGAAAATTGCAAAATATTCTATTTACATTTTTTTTTTGAAAAATGCACAGGGTTCTATTTACATGCTTTCATGAAGATGTTATTTTAACTTTTGGTTTAGATAGTGCATTTTGTGTCAAACTCAAAATGGAAATGGGCCATTTTGGTTCTTCACAGACGATATCAAAATATGTAATGGTAATGGTGGGTTTTAGCTAATTGAGTTTTCTGAATAGATTTCTAAAGTATTTTCATAAAAGCAAAAGTAATTCATGATACTATATATACCAAAGACCATACTTATAGGGATACATTAGGAGCTTTCCGGGCCGTCGAATTTATTCCATTTGTAGGGAAGGCGAAAAATGGTAAAATAGACAAAGATGGAAAAACATGTTGTTCGTGTACATACTATGCTAAAGAATTTCACTTCATCTTTCTACAGCCCTGGAGTTGTTAAATGAAGTTGTTAAGAATTTATGTACGCATGATTTATTTGAGATCATTTACATTCAAATAAGTAAATAAACCGCTTATCATACAACTCTAAATGGGGAAGATGTTTCTCGCTCTCGCTCTCTCTCTCACTCCACAAAGATGTTCTTACTTTCATGCATAAGTAGTTCTGTTCTGTTTATGCACGATCTTGAAATTACTTTCCCTTTACTGAACACCCCCCGCTTCTCTGTCCCATATCCGTCTAAATCAACATGCATCATCATAATTTGGCATATGAAACCCATTGGTCTTGTCTATTTTAACTTTATCTGGAGAGACATATGTATTTTCAAATCTCTTGTTCTTGTTCTTATTTCTGCTTGTTTGTCCAGATGAATAATACAACATACAGAAATAAAATTCGGCACTCGCAGACTCAGACTCTGGCATAGACTCCCATCTTTAGTCTTATATCTTCCTGGGAGTTGAAATCCTGGGAGTTTTACAAAGAAAAGAAAATTATCACAACAGCATAACAGTTGAAGTTGAAACTACTTGAAACTACACATTACATATTGCTTTGTGGAAGTTCTATTCTAAATTCTAGTCAAATGAAAAGAAAAGCAAAATTTATTACGAAACTTAGTTAGTGGCAGACGCATATGTTACACGTTTTCTATGCAGTAGCCAAAATAACTTACACACGCATAGAATTGCGCGTGTTTAATAAATATATTGTTTATAATATATGCGTAATGTAGTAAATTTAAATCTCTATAATTATTCCATAATTCCAAGTAATGCTTAATCCAAAATTCAATGGGATCGCTAAGCTTCATGATGATGATGACTATTTTTTTCCCGGGTTTTTCGAAACGAAATTGAAATTTCAAATACTGAATTTCAAAGTGTCTACTAGTAGAGGCTAAGTTGGCATATATGATTCTACTAGTCACAGGCGTCATTTTGATGCATAAAATGTCCATACTTACAGAGAATAACCGGTGTAAATTTATTCCTACCTATCTACATAATTTACCGGATTTTTGAGAATTCTGCAATACTGGACCGATTTCATCGAGCCATATATCATTGGAAAGCTAATCGCCAGTAGAATTCAAATTTAGGAGTCCGCCTCCATTATAACAAAACGTTTTCAAAATAACGGTCTTTTAATTTTTAAATGCCGCCAAAAATGTGTTGCGTGGGTCACAATCAAAAAACGAAAAAAAAGGTCCCTGCTTATTTTTGAAGAGCTTTCCAATGATATATCACTCGACACAATCCGTTAAATTTTTTTAATTTTCAATTATGTTATTTCGAAACCATTTAAAAACTAATAACAATCGTGCGTGCACACCATGTTCATTATCTTTGGCTAATTGTTACCGTTCCAAAAATATATCACTTTAGGGTTATTTTATTGACTGACCGGTCGAAATCTTGAATTAACGCAATATTAAATTTATTAGCGGGAAATTCAAAAATTGGAATTTTGAATTTTTGATATTGTATTACAGAAGTTGATTATAAATAAGGTAGATAAAATAACCAAAAACACATTGTGCGGCTTAATTGCTTCTTTTAATTTAAAACATGTAAATTGAAGCTAAAATTTGGCGGCAAATTCAAAATGATTAATTTTGCTGTTAAGGCTATTAAGTTATTTACATTTAATTAATTACACTCGCTCCACGCCGTCCACTGCATACCGATTTTAGCATTAAAGAGTAATACCCCATATTACTGTTAAGGCTACCAAAAAACAAGGGCTTTAGCCCTTGTTTTTTAGCATAATATTTTATAAGCTCATACACAATCAGTGATTTCTTCATAATAAACTTTGAGAGCTGAAAGCATTTTTGAACATTATACTTTTTAACTCTTGTGATGGTAAATATGGAAAACGGTACTGCGGGGTATTAATAGCAGTAGCGGGAAACAGACAAGGAAGGTTGGGGATGGAGAACCAACCGACGTCGTCGGTACAAGCAGTAGTTTTCCACTGCGTATAGCGGGAGAAGGATGTAGGTATAGGAGAGGAGCGGGGCTAGGAGTATAGCAGGTAAAGTAGGGCAAGTGGAAAAGACGGTTGGAGTTGAGGAGTATGACGTAGGCACTCTCTCGATCGTACGATCGCCGTCCTCCTCAGCAGGCGAACAGGGCCAGGACTTCACTTCCTATTTTACTCGTCAAGGAGACACAACTAGGTGGAAAAGCTAGTAAGTGAGGAAAATAGATAGCCCGTCAGCCATCTTGTTTATATTTATCATATATATATTATTTTATTCTCCTTCTTATTCTTCTCCTTTGGAGATCTTATTTAATTACCCGGAAGGGAATAATATTGGGTGTAATTAAGAGATCATTATTTGTTATTCGGGGAGTGAATATTGTACATTGTGTGAGGTTAAGAGAACAGTTCCAGAGTTCATTAAAAAGAACACTCCCTTAAAACTATATTCTTGTGCTGTAAAACATTGAACATTGCATAGGCATTTATTGGCTTACTGGAGCCAGCACCGTAGTACTGTAGTGATACTCCCAGTTCACCGGGTACCGGAGTATAACGGTCACCATTCTCATACTCCGGGTGTGAGTGTCGACGGTCTTACCGACACCTACACACCGGGTCATTATAGTCGTGCATTCCCATCCTTAACCACGGAGCCCATACCGAGTCACCGGGTTCTCCGTAGTCAGTCCAACGTATCCAGACTTCGTGAGCAGGAACTCATTAAGCGGGGTCTGTTAGTCCCGGTCGCTCCTTCTGTAAATACGCGAGCGAGTCGAGGACGATCCCGGCCACCGAGGACCGCGTCGTACATCAATCGCGGTCGAGGAAGAGGAAGATCACCAACAGCAGAGACCGACCCGGTCGCATTCCTGTTCAAACCACCAGTCCCGGTCGTGATACGTGGGAAAAGGGGAGATATTGGGAAAATCCAGTTTACACTGGCGACCCTGCAGGACACAAAACTTTCGTTTTGTTCAAGTACCGAGGACAACAGCACAATCAGGTGAGAACCACCAGTTCCACATTTCTGTTTTTTCTAAAACTTATTTATTCCTAAGTTTACCGTAGCTAGTCGACCGCGACACACAATATTGATCTTGTCTCGGTCGGAAGGGTAACATATGAGCATACTAAATCATACGGCAGGAACGCATAATACCGAGTTGAGCATAGACGCGAGTACCTTGGTCGGCGGTCGTGGTTTGACAAGGAGTAGTCGAGCACACCAGAGCCCCGAAGCAGGCCAGATTCAGCCTGTCCGTAGAGAACTTGCCGCATAGCGCAGACCGCGACTCGGTCGCGGGGTAGACTCGGTCTCGGTAGTCGTAAGTAACATAGGCAACCGCGACATACCTCATAAGTTAGAGAAACAAAAAAGTTCCGTATAGGTCCGGCCCAGGTTAAAGAGGTGGTAGTGCATAAGCAAGGGCCAAGCCTGAAGACCAGGGACCGGGACCGAGATGAAGCCAATATGCGACATCAAGACGGAGGGGGTAACGTGGACGGGCCGAGAAGCTGAGCTGATCTCAAAGCAGCTCCTGCTAGAAGACCCGCAGACACCGGGAGCATGCGACCTGTTGAATGTAAAGAAGAGGTGGTATGTTTATCAATATCAATTAGATGTGAAAGAAGCACCCAAGCCCATGACACCTTCGGAGGTGGCGGTCGCTTTTGCAGCATACCAGCATCAAATGATAACGGCAGAACATGATGGGGAGACCGACTTCGAAGGTGTCACCGAGCTGAGTCAAGCGGAGACCAAGAAGTTGGAAGACTCGGTGAAGCAAATCGCGACCGCGTCAACGAGTGGGCCGGTAGCACCGAAGAAGGCGGAAGCCTCAGGAAAGACAATGCTGGACTATGTCTTGCAGATGTCGAAGGATATGCAGTCCATGCAGTTAGTAGTCCAGTCCATACAGGCGGACCAGGGACGCATCAAAGCCCAGTTGGCAGGAGGCAAGAGTCCGGGAGGCCCAGCAGTTCCGCAAGGGAACTTGCTGCAACAGGCCACAGCAAGTATTGGTTACCAACAGCAACAGCAAAGGTCGATGTGTACCGGGACAAAGCAACCATCTACACCGGGGGTCACCTTTAGTGCGATACCCTCACAACAGCCTAGCCAGCAGTCGTATAATAGTTCGAGTAGTACCACGTCAGTACCGGACATCTCGGACATGGCTGACCATTTGCTACAGGTTCTGGACCAACAAAACCAGAACACCCGGCATGCCCAGGAGTTACAGCGGGAGCAAACACAGCTGCTAGCAGGAATGATGGCTCCGACTGGGCTACACATCATACCGCAACCCTTCGATCCCAGGGTAGACATTGCACCGACCTACATAGACGCATTCGAGGCACACCTAGAGATCCACGGGGCCCAGCCGAGGGCGTACATTCAGATCTTCCAGAAGTGCCTGACAACACCGGCAGAAGCATCCTGGCTTAAGGCGACGCTTCTGGATGTGAACCACACTTGGGCAGCAGTAAGAGCGGAATTTCTGAAGGCGTACGACCGGTCGAGCGCGCAGTCCGTGTTAAACAGGGTAGTCAACTGGAAGCAACAGGCTCACGAACCAATACGGCAGTGGGCATCCGATTTCTACACCCTGCTGAAAAGCATCAAAGAACCTCATGCTTGGGAGCAACGAGAAATTATTAGTCGCATTAAGCAGAATATGCATAGCTCGCTGTACGGAGCATTCCCACCGGGGACAGTGGTCCCGCAGCGATTGAATGACTTTATTAGACAAGCAGAGGAGTTCCACAGAAACCGGGTCCGAGCCGAAAAAGAGAAGGAAGCGTATCGGCCGTGGACTCAACAAGACCGAAGCAGAGGCCGGGACCAACAGTCGTCCCAGGGGCAGCGGAACCAGCGTTGGAACTCAAGAGACCGTCCGCGAAGCAACGAGCGGAATCCCGGTCCCGGGGAGCGCAGAAGGGTGCAAAGTCGAAGCCCGCAGACACAGAACTCACCGGGCCGGTCGAGCCCAGGACGGGACAGATCAGTTAGCCCTCAGGGTGGACGGGAATCACCGCGTCGGGATAGGCAACCGGAGCGAAGAACCGGGAAGTGGTGCCACGTATGTAGCAGAAACACGCACAACACAGAGGATTGCAGGTCGGCGAAGGCTAAAGTGATGGCGTTAAAGATATTGGCTCAGGCGTGTACCGAAGAGGAAGTCGCGGAACACCAGACCGGGACACCACCGACTGGGACACCAGAAGGAATGCAAGGCCTACAAGACTCGGTGGAAAACGAAGAGGACCCAGACGAGAGGCAGTTATTTAATGCGTTGCGGACCGCGAAGAATAAAGAAGAAGGCAGTGTGCCGAGGCGAGACCGGGATCAACAACCAAGTCCCGGCGAAGACCAAGTCCAGAAGGCGATAAACAAGTTAGAAGCCAAATTCGTGCCTTCGGTATTACCACCGACTTTAAACTGGGTTCAGACACGGACAGACGAGGGGACCCGTGTCTTTTACACCGGATAAACAAAGCCCCTTACGCCCTAGTCAATATCAAGCATAAACAAAAGCTGTTTCCATATTTCGCGCTAATAGACTCGGGCTGCACCGCGCTCGCTATATCCAAGAAGGAGTGCGATAGATTAGGGTTAGAGATAAGAAAGTCTTCAGTAAAGATGTCGGGTTTTGATGGTAAGGTAGTGACAGCGGGAGGCGTAGTTACATTAGATATGAAGATCGCGGGTCGGTGGTTTAGAGAGGATTTCCTGGTCCAAGAGGGACTAATGTGCCCTATCTTCATCGGGAACAAGTTCCGATGGAGACATGGCTTGAGTTTCGACGACGTGAAGGGCGAGATGCGATGGGATGTCCCGACCGAGGAAGAGAAGGAGCGAGATGCCGGGTACTTTGTCCGTGGTTTGTCAGTAAAAACCGCAAAAGACGTTTGTGACTTGTCACTAGCGTCGACCCCGGACAGGTACGACCGGGCAAAGCTGGGGACGTCGTCCGTCCAAGTGTTCGTCGAAACTCTCGTCAAAAAGTATCCCGGGGTAGTACGGAGTGATGGTAGGTCCGGGATTACGAACGCGATCATCCACGATCTGCGTATCCCGGAGGACTGCCCGGTGATACAATGCAAACCTGCTCGAAGACCACCGGCAATAGCAAAGTGGGAAGACGAGACGTTGCATGAGTTGGAGCTACAGGGTAAGATACGGCGGTCAACTTCGGCATATTCCTCGCCAGTATTAATTATACCAAAACCAAACGGCGATAAGCGAATGGTGGTAAATTATAAAGAGTTGAATAGCTACACACCGAAGATACAGAACCCGATGCCTATCATACATCAAATCTTGGAGCATCTTCCACCTAACCGAGTCATGTCCAAGCTGGACTTAAAGTCAGGCTTTTGGCAAATCCCCATAACAGAGAACTCCAAGAAGTTCACCGCGTTTCACACGCAGAATGCATGTTATGAGTGGAACGTGATGCCGATGGGGTTGAAAAATGCTCCAATGATTTTCCAGGATCTCATGAATAGGTTGTTTGGTAAGTTTGTGGGTGACTTTTTACATGTGTACCTGGATGATATCTTTATCTTTGGCGAGACCGAGCAACTGCACAAGGAGCACTTAGATTTCGTGTTCAAGACACTTCATAACTTTAATTTAACTTTAAATTGGGCTAAATGCGAGTTCGATCTACCGGAGGTTGAGTTCCTGGGCCACATCGTCACGCGCTTCGGCATCAAGAAATGCCCGAAAAAGGTAGCGGCGATCCAAGATTTCCCGTCACCGAGAACGAAGAAGGAAGTGCAGCGATTCTTATGGGCCATTGGATGGTACATGCGGTTCATACCGCATTACGCCACTCAGTTAGAGCCGATATTTTTAAAGCTGAAGTCGGAGGCAGATCCGAATTTACCGTTCCGGTGGGGAAGGAGCCAGCAGACCGCGTTCGAGACGATTAAGGCAGAAGTGGCCAAGGAAATCACGCTAAACACGATCAACTACGACCACCCGTTGTACGTGTACACTGATGCAAGTGATGTAGGGCTGGGAGCAATCTTGGCCCAAAATTACTACTGCGAGTTGACCGGGGGAAACAGATTCCGGGTGATCGAATGTCGCAGCAAACTGCTGAATGCAGCGGAGCGTATGTATGACGCGAGAGAGAAAGAGTGTTTGGCTATCAGGTTTGCAAACCGAGTGTTCGACCCCTTCATTAGATATCAAAAGGACGTGATTTTCAGATGTGACAACCAGGCGTTGACACATCTGAAACATGCGGCCATAAACGATCACCTCTATAACCGGCATATTGTCAGGTGGGCAATAGAGTTGGGTCATGTTGTCAATGACATAGACTTCGTGAAGGGCGAGGATAACAAACTGGCAGACTTGCTCTCTCGTGGCGCGCTACCGGACCCCAAGTACGACGACAATCCAGATGAGCTAGACATGTGTGTGGAGAGTGCTTGCGTATGCCTGGCGACGTTTACCAACACAAAAGACAGAGTGGAAGTGGATATGGACATGCTGAACAAGGACATGCTGCGGGGCGTGCAGAGAGAGTGTGAGGCACTGTCCACTATTACCAAAAGCCTTAGCCGAGTCGGGGAGCGGTTTTGGTACCGCTACGATTATGTGATCGTCGAAGGAATCCTCTGTAGGTACGTCCCGTGTAAAGAACGGACCGCGTCGCGGTCAATCCTGAAAGAGGGAACACCAGAAGGGGGCTTCTATAGCAACCAGGTGGATAAGTTGTGGGAACAGAGGCTAGAGGAGGACGAGCGGACCGGGCAACCAGTGCCGCCGGTAAGGGTGCGACCGTCTATGCTATTAAAGAAAGGTAAGCATATTAAATGGCAGCATCCCTTAATCCAGGCTAGCTTTTTAGATCCAGAGTCAGTGACAGCCAGGAAACGCATAGTCCCGGTCATACCGCAGTCCATAGAGCGGGATGTCATAGCACACTTTCATGATAGCACGATGGCCGGGCACCAAGGTGTAGAGCGTACGTATGACCGGATTAGGAAAAGGTTCTGGTTTTACAATATGCATAAGATCATAGAGGCATATGTGAAGACTTGCGCGGTATGCCAGTTAGTAAAGGCTTCAAACCAGGCGCAACCTGGAAAGATGGGTATTCACTCTTACAGGAACAACGTGTTTGAGTGTGTGCATGTAGACATTGTCGGAGAATTGACCGCGAGCGCGGGCTTCAAGTTCATTGTCGTTTGTGTGGACGAGTTTTCAAAGTGGGTGAGCATGGAACCCTTGACATCGGTATCGTCAATAAAGATCTTGAAGTTTCTGCAGAAGGTGTTTAACCAGTTTGGAACACCGAAGCGCATAGTCTCCGACAATGCGTCATATTTCTCGGGTGATGACTGGAATGATCAGCTACGCCAGTGGGGAGCTACATGTGTTCATGTGGCACCGTACCATCCCAACCTGAACCAGTCGGAGCGGGCAAACCGTGACATTAAAAGTATATTACGCGCGTTTTGCATGGCGACCCAGACAATGTGGGCAAAGCAGCTAGGTGACTATATGGTGGCGCTCAATACCGCGAAATCCAAGTCATCTCGGTATTCACCATGTCAACTGAACTTAGGCAGGGACATACTACTGCCAATAGATCGCAAAATGCAGCTACTTGAGACAATGAAGGTAACTGAGGAGGAGTACGGGCAGCAGTTGATTAAAGATGTGACTTTCATCAGAGACCAGGCTCGGTATAATCTAAGAGAGGCACAATTGCAGCAGAAAAAGTACTTTGACCGAAACAGGAGAGATGTTGTGTACGCGGTAGGGGATCTAGTTAAGATACGTAATAAGAAACTGTCCTCAAAGGAGGAGAAGTACGCGAAATCCCTTGGACCGCGGTACACCGGGCCGTGGAAGGTAGTAGAGGTACACTCAGATTGGTCCTACAGTATCCAGGACCCGGACAAACCTAGTAGTAATCCAATGAGGTTCCATACTTCGCTTATGTTACCGTACCACGAGAAAGAGAGCGAAGACTCGGTCCCGGTAGAGGAGCCTGTAATAAGTGCAGACGGGGAGTCGGGACCGAATACCAATGAACGACCACAGCCAGACTCGGTAGTCACCGAGCCTGTACCATCACCAAACACCGAGACTGTACCAGATTCCGGAGGGAGTCACGGTAGCGCGGTTACCGCGACCGGGGGTACAAACCAGAGCACAGGTTGGAGAGGAGGTTTTGGACCCATCGACCTGTCGGACGACTATGAGGTAGACATCGATGACCCACCACCACCAAGGCGCTATCCCGGTCGGGATCACAAACAACCAGTGCGGTTGGGCATCAACTACGCGATGACCGAGGAAGACACTGACAGTGTCCATGAGTTCTCGATGCTAATGATTGAGATTGCTTAAAATAAATTGCGAATCATTTTTTTTTACTTCACCTTTTATTCTTTCGTCTTTTGCATGGTGTGATACTATAGAAAATTTTACAAAAACCGAAAAAAAATCTTTTAAAATTTTTATAAAACTGAAAAAAAAAGTGTGTTTTAGGTTACGGTGGGAAGGATAGGGATGTCTTGACGGGCACAAACCTATTCTTCCTCACGTCCTATGGTGTGTACGACGTTAAACTGCGCCTCACGCCTGTCCCGATCTCCACCGTAGGGGCAGGCATAGAAGGTAAGATCTGAGCTTAGGCGAAGGTCTCGTACCTTCGTTTGTAGGAAGTCAGAGCGAGCAAGAGGCTCGGGCTCAAAGCTGCGGGAGCACATAAACCAGCCGGAGTGGAGCTCCATACCCCGAAGACCATCGCCAACGATGCTAGTCAGGGGATGCCGTGAAAGTCGGCCTAGCTCTAAGCTGTGAGCGATCTAAATATCAGCAAAACCAACATCCCGTAGGCCTTCGACATAGATGCTAGCCAGGGGTGAGTCCGTAGGCCCGCATTAATCGCGCTAGGTCAGGACAGAGTGAGAGTGAAGGATGGTGTGTACCCGTTCCGAAGACCATCGTAAGATGCTAGTCAGGAGCGAGTCCTGGTACGCGGTAGTAAGAAGTTGATCCCGTAGGCCTTCGTAAAGATGCTAGCCAGGGGTTTCGTCAGAAATATGGTGTGCGCCCGTTCCGAAGACCATTTCAGATGCTAGTCAGGAGCGAGACCTGGTGCGCGGTCGTAAGACCAAAAAATCCCGTAGGCCTTCCTATAGTGTTGCTAGCCAGGGGTTCAGTGCGAAGTAGGGTGTGTACCCGTTCCGTAGACCATCTCAGGATGATAGTCAGGAGCGAGTCCTGGTACGCGGTAGCAGTGCAGGGAGCGGGATTGTCTCGTAGACCACCAGGGGTGCTAGTCAAGAGGCGAGTCTCGCAGCGGTGGTAAGAGAGTCGGGGGGATGTCCAGGTCGTAGACCATCAAGGATGCTAGTCAAGATATGGAATCCCGAAGCAGCGCGATGCTCAAAGCTTTGTGAGAATAAACTAAGCCAAACCCGGATCGCGGTCCGGAGGACACTGTGGAATGCTAGGTTAGTTAGGCATAGTTGAGAGTAGGGAGAGTAGCGACGCGGTTGTACTGACCGCGGAGAATGTTGTCGAACAAAAACTACGGGACTTGGCTTGGGTCTTTTCCAATCAAGTCTGGTCTCACTTCTTTTGGGAGTTAGGCACCGGGAGTAAAGTAGTCAGACCCGGTGCGAGCGCGGTACTCAAAGCTTTGGGAGTATAAACTAAGCCTGACCCAGACTTAGTCTGGAGGACGCTGGTGAAAAATAGGTTAGTAAATAAAAGTCAGTGGGTCGAGTGGAGACGCGGTCATTCTGACCGCGGAGGATGTGGCCAACACCTTCTATGGGACAATCGGCCGGTTCACTTCCAGCTGGTATTTGTAGACGTACGACCGGCGTCATGAATAAAATCGTAAAAGGCTCGCATCGATTTATTACTGAGGTTAGAATAGAGTCAGGCGCGGGGGTGTCATGAGCTGAAGTATGACACGACACCGTAGTAGTCGCGGTCAGTCAGGGACCGGGATTATCAACAAGAAAGGTAGAGAAGCGTAGAGTAGGCGCGCGGGGTAGAATAGACCTACTAGTACATCCAGGGGAATCACCGGTAGAGAGCCGTGTGTATAAACATTAAAACTCGGCCTGAATGGGGACCGCTCGGAGTGAGGTGTTGCGGAACCAAGAACTCGACAAGGGTACCATTCAGGAGCAAGCGACCGAATACCGGAAACCGTGGTGTGGGGTACGGTCACAGTTTAAAGTTTTCTGTGGGTAAGCAAAAAAGGTACGCGCTTAAACGTTAAGTATTTGCTCAATGCATCTTAGTTCGCACCAGAACACCTTAGAGTAAGAAGAGACGACCGGGATGGTCTCGGACCATCCGGAAGTAGCGGGGAATATAGTGGCGAGACCGGGCGACCGGGATCGCCGCACCAATAGTAGTTAAGTATGGTTTTAAGTTTTCTTTGGCGGTATCAGGGGTACCGCGGTGATGGGATTTTGTTGTTTTGGCCGTGCCTCGGCGCGGCCACATGCATGAGTTTTTGGGAAACACAGCGAGACGGAGGTGAGGGGAATCTCACTTAGACATTGTCTAATCTGTGGTTTTAAATTTTTTTTAGCATGGAAACCCCACCGCAATGGGAGCTGGACGTTGCACAGGCCTATGGCACTGTGTCGTGGAAGGCTGCAGCCTGCAGCGAAGGACTGAACGACCGGGCGTTCATATCCGGATTACCTGACAACCCGGTGGAGTTCGGGTGGCTTTCGCGGAGTATTAAGGCGGAGGCGCTCGAACAAGGTACGATTCGGGTCGCGGAGCGGCCACAAGATCATGACTCCCTTCGGGGGTTAACGGAGGCCTACCGGCAGCAGGCGGAAGATTTAGAAGCCTTCAAATATAGTACGAAGGAAGATCTGCCGGCGAGGCGAATCCACTCATTCGTGGAGCGGGACGGGTCCTGGGACCAGAAGTCGTTGGATACAAAACCGTCCATAACGAAGAAGCTGGTGGTGAACGCGGACATCAGCACAGACGAGGAAATTAAGGCCGCGTTGGATAAGTTCGCGGGGGCAACACACGTTGGTGTACACGTGTGGAGGGCTACCCGGCACACTACCAAGCGAGGTTACATATCAGTAATCGCGGTCACCGATGGGAATAACGTAGTGATCATGGGGTTTGCCACTTTACCCCACCCAGCCAGAGTAGTTGTGATGGAGTGGCTGGAGCAGCATAAGGCAACAAAGTGGTTCTACGATCTGGGATCGCAGTTCGAGCTGTTGAGGAATTTCGCGGACACTCGACCGCGACACGCCGTAGATGTCAAGTACTTGTGGCAAAAGTTTTGGTCAGCAAAGTACAAGCGGGATGCACCGCGGCAAGTGGAAGTGGTGATGTGCACGGTATTCCCGGGTGTACAGGTGTCCCGGGTGGATATGGCAGAGGACACTAGGCCATCAAGAGATGAGGACAAAGTGATACTCCGGGACACGCAAGTAGAATTCATGTCGAAGGTGGTGTTAGGAGTGTTAAACTTGGGGCGGTTGTACGCGGAGTCTTATTCTTTGCCGCGGATGGGTTACGAACGATGGTTAAAGGCAGTGCCGGACAGAATTGAAGTTTTAAGTGCACGAATGCCAGTAGTCGCGCCTCATTATACGGATGCGCTCCTAAAACAGGACGTGTTAATGCTACTGAAGGAAGTGCGCGGTTTAGTGGATAAAAAGCAGTTCAACCTTCGGCAGAAATTCGACCCTAGCACTAGCAGAATCGAAAGGAGACCCCTCGGGTCTCCTTTCGATTCTGCTAGTGCTTCGAAGAGAGTTCGCTTACAGGCTAGACCTACGACCGGGGGAATGGCTATCAATGCGGGCCATAGCATGGATGATCCAGGTACCGCTAGTGTTGGGCAAGTCCAATAAGTTAAAGGCCCAGGATATTCCGTCGAAGTGGGCGTCCAAATGCCGGTGCGCGCAACAGGGTGAAGTGCACGGGTATTTTAAGGACGCGTTTAGTGCCTTTGCTGAGTTCATCGATTTGTGGAGTGTAACGGACACCACCGGCGTCCATGAGAAGGACGCGGGCAGAATGATGCAGGGGAAGAAGAAGCTAGAAGGTTGGGTCAGGCTCCGGGAACTACAGAAGCCAGTGCAGACACTGATGCACATGGACGCGATCAACCTATTGGACTCGACCGTGCAGATGATAGATCCGGATGGGTGTGAGTCTAATGCTTCCGCGGTCAGGGATGAAGACTGCCGGCCGGAGGTATTCATCAAAGATTGGGATGAGCAGCGTAGTGTGACCCGGGCCGAGCAAAGACGGAAGGAAGAGGAAGACCGGAAAGTGGCCGCGGCATTAGAGAAGGAGAACGAGCGGATCGCGGCACAGCAGCAGAAGCTTCAGGATGAAGCGATCACGAAGATGAATAAGAAGCTTCATGCAGGCCAGACCGGGGCGTCGAGTTCAGGGACCAGTAGTAAGGCAGACAAGAAGGCCGCAAACAAGCCGACTCCGGCCAGGACCAGGAGCAAAGGGGGTGTAGTGCCAGCCGGCGAAGGCATAGCGGGACCGAAGCCTGTGAAGCGAAAGCAGGGGACACCGAAAGGGACGCCAGCCAAGAAGGTGAAGACGGTGAACTTGGCCACGGAGACCGAGGGCAGCGAGGAGGATTCCGAGTACGAGGAACAGGACCCGAAGCAGCTGCTGTCTACGGTAAAGTATGAGAGGACTCTGGCATCCAGCTTTATGAGCAAAGTTGGAGCGCAAGCGAAAGCCATCAAGGGCGCAGGGAAGAGAGTCATGAAGCTGTTGTTGGACACGGAGACCCGGGTATGGGATAGTAAGCATCCTGTATTAGGAAGGGTCTACGTGTTCAACGCAGTGAGTGGCTGGTTGCTGCTCCCGGACAACCACATCAAATGGCAGAGACGCTGGCTGGCAGACACGACCAGGGGCCCGGTATATGCTCCTACGCAACCAGGAATGTACGAGATCGGGAAGGTTTGCCGAGTCTGTCGGGCAGTCGGTCATACAGTGGTCTCGTGCTTGTCGGCGGAAGAAGAACAGCCAGAGCGACCAGAGGAATGGGTGGATAAGTCCCAGCCTTATCTACGCAAGCCAGGCGAAGAGGACATTATGTTCCGGATGGATGTTATGCAGTCAGCATGGAACCGGGTGGAGGTGAGAGCCCATGAAGCGGACGCGCCGGCCGGGGAGAAAGAAGTTCTCCAGAATCAATTGTTGGGATTAGTGCGGGGGCCAGCGACAGTAGGCGCGTACGATTTGATGAGGGCGATAGAGGCTCTTCTGAAGGAGCAGCCTTGGATGTTGGTTCGGACACCTCGGGAACCAATGTTTAGAGATTCTGAGATGGAGCGCGGTCTCCAGGATGTATACCTGCAAGTAGCGGGAGTGCTGCGGTCGGTGGCTGACTTGCGAGCGAGGAACTCGAATCCTGATGTGTGGGCCCCGGTGGACCGGGACAGATTCTATAAAGAAGTTGCAGAGCGAGTCCTGGCCATGCAAGAGGAGCGAGCGGCACAGGCAGCAGACGCGTTCGGAAGTCAGAACACGTCCCTTCAAAGCGTGGAAGTAAAGGAGCCCGGTGCCGAGGACCCGGTAGTCATTGTACCAGGCAGTAGTCAGACGGAGACCGAGTCGCCAGAAGTAAGTGTTCTGCAGGAGATAGTGGTGCGCACGTCGGTCGGGTCGGGCATGCCGTTCTTTACGGATGATAATCAGCTGAGGATGCCGCTACGGTTCGATGGAAATGGGATACCGATCGGGTTTAGCGATGCCAATACTAGTGGACAAGATGAAGCCTCGACCGGGACACCTGAAGTCTCGACTGGGATTACCGAAGCGGCGACCGGGATGAATGAAGACCGGGATGATGAACAGCCGGGACAGTCGCAGGAATGAGGAGGCATTATGTTGTATATGTGTCCATTGGTGTATGTGTGAGTTTGGGGGTTCGTGGAACCGGGAATAGTGTATTTTTGTATTTTTATATGTTTCTTTTACATTTTTTTTTTGTTAATTATAAAGAGTTACCACGTTATGAGATGCATAGGGTGGTGAGAATCCGGCAGGTTCGGGGAGGTACCGGGATTGGATATTTTTGTACTTTTATACGATTTTTTTTATTTATTACATTTTTTTTTTGGTGTGGTGTTAGCTACTAAGCATAGCACGTTATGAAGTGCATAAGGTAGTGAGGATCTGGCAGGTTCGGGGAGGAACCGGGATTGTGGTTTTTGTACTTCGTAATTATGGTTTTCTTAATAAGTTTTTATTACTGTCTATTACATTCATATGTTAGTGATTATGATTGTGCACATGAGTGCGGTATTATTTTTTTATTTTATTTTTTATTAAATCTTTGACTAAGTTTGGTGACATGACATTGTGTATGATGTTGGTATTATGAATGTGATGATGCCGTCGGAGGTTGTTTTTGTAAAGGTGGCGGCGGGATAGGTTAGGTAGAAGATAGGGCGGCCGGCCCGGTCAGTCAGCAGCTCGTAGGTAATGTTTTAGGTAGGGACGTAAGCGGGACACCGCGTTGTAGGGGGTACCGAGACGAGCAAGGCTAGATGAGATAGTGGGACCGGGATGACGAGCGCGGTCGCGGTCAAGGGTTGACAGCAGTGTGATGGTAATAAGGCTTAGGCGGGACGGCGACCCGGCTGCGGCAGTACGGCACTCTCTATACACCTTTGTTTCAATGGGTACGTGCCTTGGGGAGCATCCAACGATGCTGGGGCAAGTACTACCCGGTTGAAACAGGTGGGGGGGATAGTGTGATGGTAAATATGGAAAACGGTACTGCGGGGTATTAATAGCAGTAGCGGGAAACAGACAAGGAAGGTTGGGGATGGAGAACCAACCGACGTCGTCGGTACAAGCAGTAGTTTTCCACTGCGTATAGCGGGAGAAGGATGTAGGTATAGGAGAGGAGCGGGGCTAGGAGTATAGCAGGTAAAGTAGGGCAAGTGGAAAAGACGGTTGGAGTTGAGGAGTATGACGTAGGCACTCTCTCGATCGTACGATCGCCGTCCTCCTCAGCAGGCGAACAGGGCCAGGACTTCACTTCCTATTTTACTCGTCAAGGAGACACAACTAGGTGGAAAAGCTAGTAAGTGAGGAAAATAGATAGCCCGTCAGCCATCTTGTTTATATTTATCATATATATATTATTTTATTCTCCTTCTTATTCTTCTCCTTTGGAGATCTTATTTAATTACCCGGAAGGGAATAATATTGGGTGTAATTAAGAGATCATTATTTGTTATTCGGGGAGTGAATATTGTACATTGTGTGAGGTTAAGAGAACAGTTCCAGAGTTCATTAAAAAGAACACTCCCTTAAAACTATATTCTTGTGCTGTAAAACATTGAACATTGCATAGGCATTTATTGGCTTACTGGAGCCAGCACCGTAGTACTGTAGTGATACTCCCAGTTCACCGGGTACCGGAGTATAACGGTCACCATTCTCATACTCCGGGTGTGAGTGTCGACGGTCTTACCGACACCTACACACCGGGTCATTATAGTCGTGCATTCCCATCCTTAACCACGGAGCCCATACCGAGTCACCGGGTTCTCCGTAGTCAGTCCAACGTATCCAGACTTCGTGAGCAGGAACTCATTAAGCGGGGTCTGTTAGTCCCGGTCGCTCCTTCTGTAAATACGCGAGCGAGTCGAGGACGATCCCGGCCACCGAGGACCGCGTCGTACATCAATCGCGGTCGAGGAAGAGGAAGATCACCAACAGCAGAGACCGACCCGGTCGCATTCCTGTTCAAACCACCAGTCCCGGTCGTGATACGTGGGAAAAGGGGAGATATTGGGAAAATCCAGTTTACACTCTGGACATAATACAGGCGGACGATATCTAATGCGAGATAGCTTAAAAGCACAATGAAATAAAAAAAAAGGAAAGGCGCCTATATGCACTGCAGTACTGCACTATGCAATGGGAATAGCCCGACCACTGCCACTAAGCGAACATTATATTAATTTCCACGAGAAGTAAAATTGTAAATCAGATCGTTAATCAAATCAAATGAGAGACACGATCAACCCTTTTGAGTTTAATAATGACTGACTTCGTTTGGTTCAAGTCCTTAGCACGCATTTCCAATTTGGACGAAAATCTGGAAATTCTGTATATATACCTACCTACTACCTGCCTGCTGCCTCCTCCACTCTCCACTAACTGTATTATCAGTATATAATTATAGACTCTATATATATAGTCACTATGGCTTATATATTCTGTATATATAACAAAGCTTAAATCGATGGCTTGAGGACTGCTGTCTACATTTTCTCACAGTCACTGCAAAACATGCTAAATTCTTTCTGAATGATCTCAAATATGCATAATACAACATTTTATATTTTTCTAAATGCAAACCACCATATAAAATGTTATTTACGCACTTTCGGAAAATGACAATAAATTATAAATGCAATTTACTTTAAACGCAGGCTATGCGCTGGGAGCGTGCATAAATTACGTGGTACAAAAATCGGAAATTATGAACTCCTACCCCCCCCCCCTTTTTTGGACTGATTGACTCTCCCTAAGGTGTACCACGTAATTTATGCACACTCCCTAAATGCACCTTGCCTTGATTGGGTGCACTCAATCCTTAAAAAAAATTCAAATTCAAATTCTTTAAGTTATTAAATTCCATTCTATTCATAGATCAAGTATAAAGAAAATGTGAAAGGCTCAACTTATAAACTTGTACCTAATTATGTACATGAAGGGCAATTGCATGACTTTGAAGTTTGAACTGTGAAGTCATATTAAAGTCATGTTTGTAAGAATAAGTAAACAATCGTTCCTTCTTCTTATATTCACAATATTCACAAGGAAATAAATCAGACAAACATGAAATATAGAAAAAGAAAAAGAATGAGTTGACTTTTGACTAGTTTTGACAAAAGGCAAAAAAAGAAATTTGAAGGAAAAAATTCTGTATAAAAAATTCATCTGTATCTACTCCAGTTCCAGTAGTTCTTCTTGTTTCACTTCTGATTCTGGCTCAAAAAAGACGACAACGACGACGACGACCAACCTCCGTTTGCTTTTTCTTTAGCTTGAGCCTACACGTCTCAGCTCAGCTTGTCGCTTTTTCCTTTTTGCCAAAAGATGAAAACGAAGACGGGAACTGAAAGGGGAAAAGCAAAAGAAAAAAAGGAGAAGGAGAAAAGATGAACGAGATTAGAGAATTAATGAGGGAAAGCTGAATAAATAATCCTTTACATGTTATGCCTTTTCCCTTCGTCGTTCGTACTTTGCTAGTTTCTCCCACTAAAGAAAATCTGCCTGGGTGCCATGGTACTGCACTGGTGCTGTATGTGGCAGAATTTGAGCCAACACAAATACTAACACTATAATACCGACAACGACAACGACAACTACAACTACAACACTACAACTACCGGTACCGGCCCCGGCACCGGGACCGACAACTGACTGTCTCAAACGCTACAAAAAAAATCCAAAATGCAAAGCCAAAATTCAATGCACTATAAAGTCAAAGCCAGCCTTATTTCCTTTTAAAGTCCTCGACATCTCAAAATTTCGAGTTTTGACTTTTGTGTGTGTGTGTCCTTTTGTATCCGTTTGAGCGATACTATCTGTAGTCTCAGATTATTATAAGGATATTATTACTATGTATATGTAATATATTAAAGTTCTTGTGTAGAGCCTTGCATATAATTAAGTGTTCCATAAAGTCAACGATCATGTCCCCTTTTCCTTTTATGGTCCGCTTATGCTTTGGTTGGTGTTTGTGTTGGCGTTGGTATGTACTTGACACATGTCAACAGTCGTTTATTTTTATAGAATTATTTTTAAGACTCCTATACTGCTATGCCATGTTTGAGTTTTGAGTACCGCCCGCTTGCCCTTCCATTTATTGAGTAGCTTTAGTACACCGCACCCGGACCGGGAACCGGGACCGGTACAATTCTGTGAGCTTTAATTTGTAAACCGTTTTAAATCCAGAGAGGACAGAGAGTAGAGTAGAGAGAGAGGGGGGAATGGAAAGTGAAAAGGAAATAATATACTGTTGAAATAATTGCATTGATGTAATATTGTAATAAATAGCCTGTATATAATATCGACATTGCATGGGATCGATTTGAACCCCTCTTTTCTGTACTATACTGTAGAACTGTAGATTGTAGGTGGATGTATATGCGTTTGCCCTTTCTCCTTTATTATTATGAGGCTCTCCTTCTTTGAGGCCCTATCTTACATCCAAATTGTGTATTATTACTCTGTATTAATAAATCACACCCTCACACGCTCTCCCTCCATCTCAATGAAGAATGAATGAAATACTGAATTTGGAATGAAAATTAAATTACATACTACATTATGCAGGAGCACATACTACAACAACTACGAACTACTACCCTGTAGGCTCAGCCGTCTTCCCTGTCCCTGTCCCTGTCATTGGCATTGTCATTGAAATAGACGTTGATAAAGGTATACAAAATAGACCATCTTAATTTGAAAGCAAACATTGCTTTTTAAATTTTCAAAAAACACCTATAGGTATTCGTCCAAGCCCCAAGCACACAATAACGCAAAGGGAGTTTCTAATAGAAACAAACTGTACCTTCTTAATACGTGTACCGTATATCCTATAAAAGTACGCCCCGCGTACTATCCAAATTTGGACCTCTCAGACCCGCGTACTATTACAGACCCGCGTACTATTACAGACCCGCGCATTATTATAGGATATACGGTACCTACGCTTCTGGCGATATAATTCTCTGCTTTTTGTTGATAGTAATTTGTTTATAGATAGACCATTTTACACTTTGCGCCGCCTGCCTTTACTCCAGGAAGGATGGTGATTTGGTCTATAATATATAAGGGAGCCCTTTATATTAATTATTTACCGTTCTATATCGTGTATAATGTCCTTTTGGAGTTTCGCATAAACTTAATGCTATATTATTATGCTACGTATGGATAGGGATAGGAATAGTCTTGCGTTAGGAGTCGGAGAGGAGATAAGAGATTATATGCATCAATACTAAAAAGCAATTCAATTCAACACTTTGAATTCGAATTCGAGTGATAAGATAAATATTAATGGTCCCGACAGAGAGCTGTGTGTAGTTTATAGTTTGTACCGGGAGAATGTTGCTTTGTAGCCATATTAGTGTTAGTGTTGACTGTGCGGGGTTGAGGATAGGTGCGAAAAGATATATGTATATAGCTGCTGTATAGATATAGGCAAAGATATAGAGGGAGCGAGGGCTCAGTAATTTCTTCGAGTTTGACTACAGCGACTAGGACGAGGACTATATGGCATGACAAGGTAAGATGAGGTGAGAAGAAATGGTGGGAATTGAATTTATTTATTGATTTTCTTTTCCCTTTCTTCCTTTCCCTTTCGTCTTTTCTTTCTTTCTTTCAACTTTCTTTCAGTTTTCTTTTCTTTCTTTATGTGCTTTATGCCGAGCGCACGGGTCTTCAGCTCCATAGTACCAGAGTACCAGCATCTTTAGATTTTAGCTTTGACATTCGCTTCGCGCTATGGCATCGGCATCGGTACCGGTACCGGCACCGGCGTTGGTTTGTACGCGGGAGTAAATTTGTGCTCCACTCCATTCGTTTCCATTTCCTATTCCTATTCCATTTCATAGACTATCCTTCACTCAACACAAAAATAGCTACGGCCCTACATACTAATAATATATAGGCATAGGAAAGTAGGATTAATCTCGAGTCTACACAGAGTACAGAGTCTCTTCTTCAGTCGTTCAGCTTCAGCCAAGTAATAAAGTCGCTGTCGATAAATTCAAATTAAAGAGCCTGCCGATGTGTCCCATCCTGTTTGTCCTTTGTGTAATTTTCTTTCTGTAATATGGTCTATGAGTTTATATTATGATCCCGTGTAAATAGATTGTATACGCACTCAAGTATGTCCAGAGTGTGTGGAGTTAATGTACCTACTACATAATATTAGTTTTCTCTCTCTCGTCCTTTATATACCACGTGTTTCCAATTCTTCTTCCCTCTTTTTACTCTCGATATTTAAGCGTCGCATGGTGGCTTGGCGTTTTCTTCTTGGTTGGAGGCTTTAGTTTCCAGGTTTCCCGGTCCCGGTCCTCGCGCCCTGCCTGATGCTTTCTATAGTAGTTTTTGCTTCCTCCTTTCTGATGATGTGACTTGCATTACATTATGATTAGAGAGATAATCTGTGGCGTGACTTGGGTTAGATTATTGGACCCGGCATGTACATACGTGGATGGATGTCGATGTGTGGACGTATGGATACGTATTGTCCTCAGTAGCATATATATAGTAGAAAAGAAAAGCAATGAAATAAAACTTGAAAATCCTATACACAGTTTCTCTAGTATATCTCTATCAGTTTTTGAAATCTATTTGGTATATAGTACGATAGCGGAATCTAAAATGGCGGGAGGGCGGGAGGAGGAATGAAATAACTTTTAAACATGAGGATGTAAAAACGAAAATAACATTGAGATTCACAAATGGAGTTTTAATGACAAATTCAACATGGTTCTCGTATGGATTGTAAATTTACAATGTACAATGCGGGGCAGGGACAGGGAAATGATAAGAGCTTAATAAATGGAACGATATGAGATGCAAATGGCAATTACTCAGTTTAAATTTTGAGAAGCATATTATATAGGATTTTAATAATGTTTTTAAACTAACAACACCCGCAGACTTACAGAGACGGAAAGTCGATAGTCGGACAGTCGAAAAGGAAAACGTCAACGACAAGACTAATTTTGTTAATTGTTGGTAACAATAATTTATTAGAATATACAATGGAGCTGGTACTGGCACTGGTACTGTTGCTCAGTTACTGTTGCTGGAACCGTTAAAATAAAAAATTTAGTTAACAAAACTGGATTGACTACATCGGAGTGGACAACGTTTCTGAAAATGAATGCTAATATTACGTGTGTCAGAAATACCCCAGGAAGAAGTATAGACGGAACCCAGTGTCGTAGATGCGATGCTGAGAAGGAATCACTTGGACATGTTCTAGGCTTCTGTTCCCGGGGAGAATTGATTCGTTATCAAAGGCATCACGGAATACGTGAGTTGTTAGCTAAAGGATTAGTTGACAAGGGGTGGAAGGTGGCTCAAGAAGTGCACTGTGTTGCAGAACAGGGCTCAAACAGGAGAGTGGATATAATTACTTATAACGAAAAAACAAGGGAGGGATATATATTGGATCCTACCGTGAGATTTGAATATGGGGATAGTATGGAACAATCTATTTCAGTTGATAATGAGAAAAGGGAAATCTATGAACCGTGTGTTTCTTATTTTAAAGAAAAATATCGTTTGAAAAAAATAGAGGTAATTGGTCTTTATATTGGAGCAAGAGGATCATTGTCGAAGTTTTTTCAGGATTGTATTGTAAAATTAAAGTTGCCTGCAAAATTAATGGAAGAAATTGGATTACATGCTCTTAGAGGATCAATTCAAATCTATAATCATCATATAAATTCTTACTGAAATAGAATTTTTTTGCCATTTGTCATAATTACTGTCGATAATTTAACTTTGGTTTCAAAATAGTGTGTATTGTATACTGAGTCGTTGGGCTATTGTAATTGTACAACAGTGACTGAATAAAGTTTATATATATAATTTATTTTCCAGCTTGTACTTAAAATAATCGTAAGTGCGTTTGGATTTGAATTTGAGATCTCACCTATTTAAATATTCAAAACTGTTGACCTGAAGCAAGAAGCAAATATGGCAGAAATCTATATCGTCTGTGAAGAACCAAAATGACCCATATCTAATTTAAGCTAGAATCAAAACGAGCTATGTCATAAAAACCAACTGACGATGAGAAACATGCGTAAAATGTTAATTAGGAGTTTTTGAAAAGCGTAAAATGCTCTATTTTCATGTTTTTCAACAATGTAAAATTTCTTATTTACATGTTTCTGAAAAGTATTAAATCTTTAATTTACGTATTTTTGAAAAGTGCAAAATATTCTATTTAAATGTTTTTAAAAAGTGTAAAATGTTCTATTTACATGTTTTTTAAAAGCGCAAAATATTCTATTTTTAAATGCTTTCAAGACATGTTTCAATATTTGTGTAGATAGTTGATACTTTTTTTAGCTAAAAATGGATATGGGTTATTTTGGTCCTTCAGAGACGATATTACACGAGTCATATTATGTACAATTGACTCTCATTCAAAAATGAAAAGAATACATTGACTTTGTCTTTTCCAGCTTTTGCTGTCATTGCAGTAATGGAAATAAGGTTGAGATGTAGGTAATTGGAATTCTAGAATGTCGATTACTTTTTGTCCGTAGATTAAATGGGGAAATAATTATATATTTATTAAGTTGGGCTGCCGACTGTTGAACGTCGATAGTGTCTTATGTCTTATATCTTACGTCTCGATGTAAGGAACGGTAATCGGCTTAATGGTACACAGAGCACGTTTTTGCAAGAAGATGTTCAACGCTCGCTTTCTCCTTCTTTCTCTCTCTATGTTTGCTCATTTTCCTTATATAGCTATACACGTACTACATACCTAGAGGGGCAGTGTGCTTGTTGCTGTTCAGAAATACAAATAGAGATAGAAAGAGAGAGTGCATGTGTGCCGCTGTGTGTGTGTGTGTAAGTGGGCGTCGCGAATTCGGATTTAGTTTCAGGGAGCTGGAATTAAAAGAGTGAGTTTAGAATTCTACTAATATGTTTCGACATGCATTAGAGACCATTGCTGCTGAGAAAGGAAATATTGAAAACCAAGTAAAAAAAAGTGTTTCAGTAAAAATGTATTGACGCGTAAAAAAGAGTTAGGAGACGAGTTAGTCCGGTTCGAGTCAAACTAGTCTCACATTCAGACCCCGCGTACACCCAGAAGCAGGCCGACGCCGAACCGAAGAAGACTATATTACGTAGGCACGTAGACTAGCGTACTGTATTTATAGGACAACACCAATATCACCTTAGCTAAACTATCAGAGAATCCATCTACAACTAAACTACTACACTTTACACTATCCTAGTTACAAACTTGTATCTTTTACAAGGAACTAAAGTAACCAAAACGATAGGATAGGAATGGGATATATGATACAAAAGTACAACGGAAAAGGCCCGCACGTGTGGCTGGTGGAGCTCAAGCTTTTGCCTTGGCTCCATTATGAGTTTAGGAGTATACGAACGAAGACAGAAATGTAAAAGTTGTTGCCACTCTGTCTCCTACTGCTATTTCTATTGCTCCTGCCCCTGAAGCTTTCTCTCCTATTTCTCTCTTCGTCCTCGTCCCCACGTTAATTCTCATACGCATGGGTCCTACGTCCGTCCTACACAGTCAGAGTCACAGTCACAGTCACAGTCTGGGATACAGAGTAACACAAGACTCTACTGGAAACTGAAAGCTGAAATCGAAATCATCAAAGGAATAATTATTATTTCTACTCGTATGACTGGACTGGACGTAGGTGGATACTTTCTATGTCATATTTCAATACACCATATGCAGCCTATATGCTAAAGAATAATGCAGGACAATATAATATTGTTACAGTATTGTGTGTGTAAGTATGTGTGTGTTCGTATTACACATTATATAAAATTGGTTTTCGAGGATGAGGAATTTAATAGGCCGTGCGTCCACGGCTACAACTATTATCATAAGGAAAATAATAATTAAAGTGGAGCTGGGCAACAGCAGTTACCTCACTACTCACTACACACCTTAATAAGCGCTTCCAGACTAGACACTGTTGTTTTATAACACTGTGTAGGCCAGTTTCTAATTTCCTTATTCGTAACCGTAACCGTATCCGATCCGTACTTTCTCCTGTTCCTGCTCTGTGCGTACACTTACACTCACCATAATGGGCATAAAGTGAGACCATTTATTAAAGTTGTAATGTGACGCGATTCGACTCTAATTGCAATTATGTAACATATTATATATGTTTTCCTTCCTGATATCTCTAATCGCAGGAGAGTTACGCGTACGTTACGCTCATTTAGCGTCAGCGCTGTAACTGGCTTCAGTAGCAGTCCATAATATACACTAGAGCAATGGCTGCTTTCTCCGTAATTCCATTTTGTTCGTCCGGTCGGTAAAGAAAGTTTTTAATGTTGGCGTTTATAGGACCATTACTAGAATTACGCTAGAATGAAATATTTTTTGTCTTTAAATTACCGAATTTTTGGAAATATCTCTGTAACAGTATGAGTGAAAACAAGATTTAAGATGACACTATTTAAATATTAAAAATTAGCAAGTCTATTTGGAATATTTTTATAAATGAAAGTAAATACATAAAAAGGATGAAAATATTATTACAGCCTTGCAAGAATATCACATTACATGCAATATAGAATGCAAAAATAGAAGGACACGAGAGAGGAAACAATAGGGAAAGTAAGAGAAGCAAAATACCTAAGGAAAATAAAACATTATGGAAGTTTATGTTATTTTTTACTTTCACTTGAGACGGAGTGAAAGCCAAACTACATATAGCTTGGTATTGTAGCTATGGACGAAGGAAGGACGGGAGGCATGATTGCAGAACAAAAACCGCACCATCACGCAAACCAAGATATATATACGCCCAATCACGCAAAAACTATGAGGAAATGCAAATGGGTATTCTACATTAAAATTATGTACTACATAATCTGTAATGGGATACTACATCCTTCCTACAAGTATGTGAAAATATTTTGAAAGGGGAGAAAACTGCTTGAATACGCGCAACCTGCAGCCTCGCTCCTCAATCAGTCCATTTTTTTATATCTCTTATATATATTTTGAGTTATGTATAGTGCACAGGTGGTGTGTTTCATATTTATTGTTTGTATCCGATATTTAAACACATTTGTTTTTGCCCCATATCATATCGTGGATTTTATATGCTATTTACTCATATAAAGTCTAATTACACGTCATGCATGTAGGATAATAGCTGGTATTTCAGATTCCACCAGAAAGAGAAAGAACGATTTTCTCTCGTAACAAAAAAATAAGCCTAATTAGCTATTTAGATATATCCATCTAACTTTTTAATATCATGTGCATATAAACTTATATTCATGTGGACAAGGCCATTTTACAAAGTAATTACGAAATGAAATAACGAAAGTTACTAAAAGTGCAAATAGCTCAGGCTTAAAGTTTTGAATCCTCTTACGCGTATTTACCTATGCCTTTCTAATTACTGTAAACGAGTATTATTTTATAAGACTTGAGCTATCATTGCAATAATACTACATGTGGTCAACGACACACTATCTTGTGGATTTTGTTAATAAAATATTATACATAGTTGCGTAATAGCATTTTTGGATATTATCAAGGGAAATCGTAATTAGAAATTTGATACTAAAAAGTAGTGAAAGGTGAAAGTTCAGGAATTTTCAAATTTTGATACCAGAAAAATTTCAAAATTTGAAAATTTTTTACAATGGACGACCTTGCACCTCTACTGTAATTTGTATCTAATTTTTCTATGTAAAAACATGTAAATAAAACATTTTACGCTTTTGAAAAACATGTAAATGGAACATTTTACATTTTCGTACAACATGTAAATAGATCATTTTGCACTTTTCAAAAACAAGGAAATAGATCATTTTGCACTTTTCAAAAACATAGAAATAGAACATTTTGCACCTTTCAAAAACATTGAATAGAACATTTTGCACCTTTCAAAAACATTGAATAGAACATTTTGCACCTTTAAAAGCATTTAAATAGAACATTTTACACTTTTGAGAAACATGAAAATAGATCAATTTGCGCTTTTCAAAAAGTGTTTTTGAAAATTGCAAAATTTTCTGGAAATGGAATATTTATTGTCTTTTGTGGACGACCCCTAAGTGTACGTCATGAGTACAAAGTACAATACAGTCAGTAACACACCACCCCCACCGAATGCAAAGGGCATCGCAGAATCGACCTCGACAGCAACTACCAATTGAATGGACTTGCGACAGAGTGACTCTTTACCGAAGATATACATATTCTCCAGAAGATGCAATCTGGCTCTAATAATCAGAAATATTCTGCATCCTTAACCCTGCAATGAACTAAAGCCCAACCCTAGAAACGCTTTGAGTTGTATACACACTTGTAAATATTCCATTTTACAATTTCCTTCCCATTTCTGTATATATTATGAAACTAGGAGCTCCAGTTGTGTTCAGTAAATGACTTCTACTGCACTGTATTGCTTCCGGCTATGACGGAAGTAAAGTTGTAAGACGGAATAATCTAGATTATTCTCTTGAATGTTGAAGGGATAGAATTAGAGTGAAAGTCATGTGTGATTAAAATCCTTCCTTCCAAAATGCCACGGGCAATGTCATTATACATGCAAGTTGTCAAGTTTCCTTGTGTACAACTGTTTCTCTATGGAACTATGGACGGAGTCTGCTGTGACTAAAGCCGTTGCATCGATTAAGACTAAAGTGACTCGGGAAAGAGAGGGAGAGAGAGAGAGAGTGAGAGAGCGAAATTCCTTAATGAGGAAATTAATTAGCCAGGGCAAAAGGAATAGAAAGTGATTAATAGTATCAGGAGGGTCGTTAGTGTTAACGGCAATCGGAAGCATCCTTTTTCCGTCCACGTAGAGCTCCATACATGGAGAGCCGAATTTAGAAACCACCAAGAGTCTGAACATCCTTCGAGTTGAGCTAAGGGACTCTCTATCTTGCTTTCTCCCTGTATATAGTTTTCCCGCCTTTTCAAATTAGTCAACTTCCAATGCAGTCCAATGAAATTTTCCTGCTACTAGGATACTACTTGGTTTTTTTTCTCCTGCTTTCTCTTTCCATTTTATTATTATAACTTTCTCCATGTTACAGCTCAAAATTTTACATATGTAGTCAGACACATTACGGAGCAGCGAGAATACTAAACCACTGGTTAGAGCAACTCGCTGGACTCTGAGGTATATTTATTATCTCTTTCATAATATATTATGTCATGTGTTCAGATTCAAAATAATTATGTAAATAATGGAAAAGTAGGTAAATACTGCTGGGGTTTGGACACGGGGGTCTAGGAGAGAGTACAGGGAGCGGTTAAGTGTAGAGTAGAATCTTGAATACACACACACAGAGAATAGAGGCATTTGAGGAGGGCATAATTGAGCTTCCTAAGTTTCCCAGAGGCTGTTTAAGCCAAGAGAGTATGTGTTTGCTGAAGTAGCGCTTATTGGCGCGTGTACGCACGTAATTACCATTACATTTGGGTTGGACTCGTTCCAGCTCCAACTATCTACAAACAGAGCAGACAATTATTTTTAGGAGGCTCGTGGTTCAAAGTGTGCTATTAACATTTTTCACCATAACCATATAAAATGTACCTATAATTCTTTTTCAAACTAATTTTTCAAAAATTACCTAGTGGAAAATCAAAATTGCGGATATTTAATTTTTATACGCTTCAGAAATTCAGAAATCCCAGAGTTTTCTGAAATAAATAATTTCTATCTTTGAGCACCCTTTGCGTAAATGGGCTGCACTTCACAATAATGACCACCCTCACGTTAATCATTCTTTTGCTGCTTGCCGTATAATAATCCATGTAATTATTATTCTGTCCAATAGTATTGCCTTTCTAAATAGGAATATAATGCAATAAAATAGGCTTAAATAATTCAACTAGCCCAGGAGCAAATAGCAAAAGTACAAGTACCCAAAAGTTGAGTAAAAGTAGAAAGCATAAAAAGAAAGTCCGTGAGACCTTTCTTTTACATTACTTTCACTTTACCACAATTTGTTTACCCATATACATATACTTCAATAAAATGAGAAGCTCATAAGACTCAAGAGAAAAACTTTAGTAGTATAGGTGTTTATGTACTTTAACCGGATAGTCCCTAGCGTTGAAAAAATAAACAAGTTTTCACATTTTAGCTGAACAGAATCAAAGATAGCAAAAACAAAAGTAAAGTAATACTGTGAAAACAATGCAATTTGGCCATGTTTACGGCAATTTAATCAATCATAATTACTGTAGAAAGTGGGGAATAAGAAGAGAGAGTAAAGGGAGAAAGCAAGTGTGCCTTGTCATAAAATCACATATTAGCACCGTACTGACCAAAAGAACGGATAATTTTACGACACCTACGGGTTTCCTAAATTGTTTCCTTTCGAGACAAATATTTTCGTGTAGAAAAAACAAGTGGAAAAATTTCAATGCAAAACAAACATTGCATTGTTGAATTCGGTACCAGTCACAAACGACGCCGCCTTGCGCAGCAGGTTTGAAAAGTATTTTTTAAAAGTAATTTTGCTCAAAAAGAGCTCAAATTCCCCGTACCTCACAGGGCAACAGTACAAGTACAAAAAGAAAGTAAAAGCACAAAGGGAAGGTGAACTTGTCATTATAGATTTGAAATTCAAGTGAGTCCCCTAAAGAATTATGAAATTGCTACGCTCTCGTTCTTGGTCCTCCTTGAAGCTACACATATTCACATGAGTTATGATCCCGAAATTTTTTGGCAGATGATAAAATATGTAGGTACGTACTATGTGCCTTCCAGATGTGTGTGTATAAATATGTGTAACCGAATATTTGTAAATCGAGGATGTAGCAAGCACAAAATATTTCTTATATTCGTATACTTGCGAGCCGCTCCGTGTCTGTCTATATAGTCTATATAGTCTATATGAAGTATGTGTAAACGCATATAGCTAAGCATATTATCAACCTGTCTCGCTTTCTCTTTCACTACCCGCCATGCCCTGTCTATCTGTCAGTGTATGAAACGAAATAATGATTCAAAGTTTGTTTAATAGATTCTTCTATCCCTTCATATTACATTATATCATATCATCTCCATTTCCATGCCTGCCGCATCCCACCGTCGTCTCATAATATAATTTCGTATCATATCGTCTGTCCTATCGTCTTCCAGCCTTTCTTCTTTCCCAGTTTTCCCATCTTTCAAGTCCAAGAAGCTCAACGGATCCTTTCCCATCTTCATCCATCCAAGCAATCATATCATCACGTTTCATTCAAATCGAATCATACATGTCATATCATTCCAAATATATCCCTATATCCTATGAACATGTATTATTATATCAACTCGCTGTATATGTCTTGAGTCTTGACTGTGAGTTTTCTCCATTTAGTTGGTCTTGGTATCCTCATCATCCTATCATAAGTAGCATGACACGTGCTCTCTCTCCATCTCAATTATAATTTCTTTTCAAATACTAATGTTAATGCAAGTGCAAAACGTGTGCCTACGTATGACGTAGGTATAGGTACATAATACATACTGTCCGATAATTATACTAGATATATTTTAGTATACTGTCTCCAAATAATGATCACCATGATCACATCCGATAAAAAATATATATGTATAATTTCTAATGTGAAACTAATGAGAGAAAGTTGAAGAAGGTAAAATAGGAAAAATACCTTAAAGAAAGTGAATAAAATGCTGATCAAAGATTTCTAATTTTAATTTTGTATTCAGACGTTAATAGTTCATATTTTATGCATAATTATACTCAAATATCTAAAAAATATGATGTGGAGGAAATGCAAAAAAAATTAAATAGTTTCCAAAAATGCATATTCATCATTTTGAATGCAAGGAATTGTAGGTTCTGATTCTGATTGGACTTGAGCTTGAAAGTAAGAATAAAAAAGAGCAAAAGAAAAAATTTGAAAACGATTTATATGGGAAACGTCTTGGATTCATTTAGTCTTATCTTACTAAGTCTTACTTCTACCTCAACCAGCTCCATAGCTCCAGCTCCAATTCTAGCAAACAGATGTGACATGCAAAGCTCTATTCTTTCCATTTTTAAATATCATTCATTGAAGATGCAATACAGCTAAAACCTATACCTACACACAGACTTTGAGTTCCAAAATATTCTCATTACTATTTCAAAAAAATAGTTTCAAGACAGAAATTTACATTTTAAAATGGTCTCATAAAAATTAAAAATATTTCTTTTAGAATTTCAACTATCTTCGAAGATTGTTTTATCAATGATTAAAATTTGCATGGCTGGTATTGAACCTTAAACGAAAACGAAAAACACCTATAAATATCAAGCATATATATTTTGTACAATAAAAATTCAGCTTCGTGCTCCACGACTCTAGTTCCAGCTCCTTGTAGCTTGTTATTTTATACAGAGATAATGGGAATGGTAAATGTTGGAGAAAAAGGAAAGAAAGTTGAAGAAACTCGTGTAGTAAGTCTAACTCTGAGGAATTGATTTTATATTTAGAGCGCAGTAGCATCGTTGTACTAACAAGAAATAAGGCTGTACACGCTCTTTCTATATACAGGCTCTCCTTCCTATCCATCTATCTATATTTATATCATCTCACGAGAAAGGTTTCAGGAAAGTAAACTAACACCATCCAACCAGACCATACCAGACCAGACTAGACCAGGACCAGACTAACTCCAACGTAGACCAGCAAACCAGTACCGCGAGAAGGAAAATGAAAGCGACAGAGAAGTCAAGGAGAAAGTACCTACCAACCTACCTACCTTATAGGTAGAGAATATATACCTACATTCTACTGTCTACCTACACAGTGCAGTGTGTGTGGAAGCTATAGTGGTCGTTGTCTGGAGTTCTGGAGTGAGTATGGGACGTGAACGTGAGGGAAGGGTATCTTCTTCAATATCTTGCACATGTTATACCTTATACCCTCGTACATAATATGTAGTTACAGATGAATAGGATAGAAGATAGAACAGAGCACATCTGATATTATTATTACGTCTCCCTCCACACATACACACACACACGCTCCACACACTCAGAGACCCACAGGCCACAGGTATGTAGAAATCCTAAACTGTAGGATAAAGTAGGTACATAGACAAAAATGGAAAGAAAGAAGCAAGTCGACTTCTCACTACTGTCTACTCGACTCTGGTGTGGCAAGTAGGAAATTCAGATAACAACTTCTATCCTGTCTTGTCTCTCACCACCATACCAGTCCCAATCCAGAAGTCCCAGCCCCAGCATAGCACCAGCAGTCTTATTTTCCCTTCATCTACAGTAGGTACTTTCTCCTTGCCACCTTAAGCTAGGCGTAGGGCCTACATCACATGCAGTGATACTTTTCCCATACCTACCTACCTATACCTATAAACTCTGTACATGACTAGAGATTTTTCAGAATTTTATCATATTTCATCACTGCGTGTGACTTGACATGACATGGCATGACATGGAATTGCTATTGTTGACACTGACTTACAACATACAGCGCCCCTCTCTATATAATTACGCCGGTATATATTTTTTGTTTTGAGCGTACTGATAATTAATAACATTGTATAAAAATTGCATCACAGATATATTTTCCTACTCAAAAATAAAATGCATTAAAAACAAAAACGCAAACTTGAGGAACTTTGAGACTTGAAGAAAAATAGAAAAAAAAGCGCAGTGAAACGTAAGCTTCACGATTAGCTCTATATTTGTATAAGAATGCGCGTCTGAATGTGAGTACAGAAGTAGCGAGCGAGAGAGAAGAGTAAACATGAACAAGAGGATAAATATATGAGTGGAGGATTCTACAACCTTAACTGTTAGCAGTTACCGTACTTATGCTTTGGTTTCATTTTTTTTATGTTTTTTATCTTTTTATAGTTTTATGGCTTTATGGGCGGAAGATAAGATAGGACATTAGATAATGGGATCTGGAATGTACGTAAAGCTCATTCTTTTTGGAGGGAATGTAAAGAAAGAAAATGAAGAATGTGGTGGGGAGTTTGTGTGTAAGAGAGAGAGAGAGCTTGCTATTACAATACAATAGCATTTCAGACTCCAATTGCTGAATTTTTTTATGAGTGTGGGTTGGTTTTGGTTTTGGTTCTGGTTTAGTCTTGGTCTTGGTCTTAGTTGGGGCTGTTCCTTCGTTTGGATGTGGTGTCACCAGCCGGAAATGTAAATGTGCAAATAAATCACATTTAGAACGAGCTACAATTTTTTTCCCCCTGCTACATATATATATATATGAAAGGAAACTGAGGAAGAACGCCAACGCGAGACGGAGATGTAATAAGTTCACCAAGAGAAAGAAAGAAAAATCTCTTTTCTTTTCATCGCTCATCTTTTTCCTCTCTTTTTTTTCCTGCACATAGAACCTTATTTTGACTTGGTTGATTTGTACTTTATTGGATCCTTATCAGATTACCTTTTTGTATTTACTTGTATTGTAAAGCTGTGTAAATAATCTTGGGAGGGAGCATTCATAAGGCACTTTGTGAAAGTATAGGTAATTTTTTTTAAAGTTAAAGTAAAATTCAAAAATGTCAATATACTTCACAATTTTGCAGCTATAATAATTCTAAACAGAAATAACTGTAAAACTATTCAATTAATTTGATAATTTATTTTTGTGACACTCCGCAGTAACAAAAATCACTTCTCTTAATTAAACGAAAAGAAATCTCTACTTTGAATTGTGCGCTGTTTATTGTTGACAGTTTTGAAAATTGTGTTTTTATAAAATATTGACGTAGTTTAATAAAAGTTTGTAACAGAAAATGATCGATATTATAATAACAGGCCATTGATACCGTTACTGGTACTGGTCTTGGCGCTGGCATTACTGGTGACTCCTTTCTTAAAGAATATTTAAGAATATTATATTATGCTCCGCATAATATTTGTCAGCGTGCTATATAATTTTAGAAAGTGCACCCTATTATTTCATATGCTATATATAATATTATGAAGTTGATATATTTTGACTAGCCTTGAGCATGTGTAAAGTATATGAGAGCTGAGAGAAAAAGAAGAAGAAAAAAAAGGAAAAGAAAGGGAACTTTCCCCCACCTTTGTTTTTCTCCATGTTTTTTGTTTTTGATGTTGATTCAAAGTGAAAGGAAAATTGTCTTTTTCCTTATTCCTTTGCCATCCCGTTTACTTAGATACTCTGTCAAATAAAAGGAAGTATAATACTATGCAAAAAAAGGTATCAGTCCCTACCTATATTCATATGAATTTGAGGACATATATGTATAGAAACGTGAGTGCATCCCAGTTGCCAGCTGGAGCTGGAGCTGGTCATACATAACCTACATATAAAAAGAATATTAGTGGCAGAAATGGAGCACTCGTAGACAGTAGATAGACAGATTCACATAATATTATCTAAGGAAGTTTTGTATACTCATATATTTTAAACACCTACTACATACATTTATATATTGTACGTATATATCCATCTTTCAGTATAGCTTGTGTAGTTCTGCCTACGTGAGCATGAATTTTTTTTTGTAACGTCAGTAATTTTTAAAGGAGCAGGAGGAGGAGGAGAATTTCACGAATTTAGGAATTTATAAAATAAAGAATTTTTGTGGTATTTTCAAATTCGATAAAATAACATGTCATGAGAAAAGCGTTTGAGGTTCCGAGCTGTGTGTATGTATATAGTGCTGAAGTTGACAGAGACGAGGGAGGACAGACGCTACAGAGCTCTCTTTCCCTCACTTCTACTAGACTAGAAGTGGTCTGCTGCTGCATTTAATTCCAGTGATCATGGGTTCAACTTTTATTAGAGTGTAGATAGATCTCATGTCCTTGTCCTGTTCTAACTTGTCTTGTCCTGTCTTCCCTTGTCTTGTAAAGTCCTTCCTTGTCTTTGAGGAGTCTGAATTGGATTTCGACAGACTTAACTTTGTTATCCTTCCACTTGAGCTTCTCTCTACCTCTATTTCTCTCTCCGTCGATCCGAACAAAATCCAGATTCTGTTCGAATCAATACAGAAAGAAAAATAGAGTATAATATATATGCAGGAGGGCGTAGGGTGTCGACGTCGACATCGACATTGGCGGAGCTAGGTTTTTAGCAGTATATTCCTACGCGTACCTCGTAACTTTTCTTCAATTTTCTTGCTTCTTCTGTACTTAATAACTGTAAGTCGTTGGTTTTAAAACCGAAGAAAAAACTTGTAGCCTTAATGTGAACTTTCTCCACACTTTCTCCATGCCATCCCCAGTACCAGGTGCCTAAAGCTTTAGCTTTTTACTAGATTATATTAGCCCATACTACTCGCAAGGAAAACTAAATACTAAATCTATAATAATAATTACACAGGGAAGAATTTAGAATTCTGAGTTGTATAAAATATTAGAATTCACCGCCTACAATAACAAGGAGATGCTGAGCTAAGAGTCTCAGCACAATGTCTACTACGACTCACGTTATTAATGTTCTATTGAGAATGAGACTGACGATGGAGTCTTTGGGAAACTTTGGGTGGAACAGTGGATTGGATGAAAGTACAGGACTGGAGATAGAACTAAAATTAAATGTCTACACAATGCCTCCCTGCCCGTGGCCATATGACCGTTTCAATGATCCTATTATATACATACGGGGAAAGTCATACAGACAGAGTATAAAGTACAGTGAATACAGATGGTGTATATACACAAATATAGTTTTGAATGAGCTGATTAGAATGCAATGGACACAATTGAGATGTCATAATATGAACATTAGTTGAAAGTAAATGTCTGCTTTCCTCCCACACGCGTCCCAATTATTTTTCGTTTACGAGCTTTGGCTCCGGCGAGTAGTTTATCCACAGCATCCTCCTCCACCTCCTCCTCCTCCCAATCCCAATCCATTCCATGTAGCTTGAGCACTCGCCATACTCGAAAGTATCCAGGAAAATCCTGTAAACTGTGAAATCAAAGTCGAGGTAAAGTGGGGAGATTCTGCTCTATGTCTACCTAGGCAGGTACCTACGCATGGATGTAGGTACGTAATAGTACAATTACAAATCCAAACAGGCAGAAGCTCACATTCCGGATCCACATCAGTCCAGATCAGATGGGTCAGTCAAGAACCAAACTGGAGGCGAGGCATTATTATAGAGAGCTTCGTTTTGACGGGCCCCTTCCGAAAATTTTAGAGGTATCTGTATATATATAAATGTAGCTTCCAGATAGTTGTGGTGTATGGCCATAACAGTAGCCAGCAGAATTCCAAGTACCTAAGGACCTATTAGATATTACCTACTACCTACTAGGTACGTACCTATAAATATGTATGGACATTGTACATTTTGTTTGGCTCGGTTTGGTAGGAAAATGGGAGTGGAGTGAGATATACGTATAGAAAACTGAAACTGGGGAAGGAAGGAGCATCCTGATGATAATAATATGATTTGATAGGACACACTCCACTGCACACTTTTCCTGTCCTAATGGCCATCCAACACATTTCCTTTTTCCATTCACGTTCACATTTACTAAATCTGAATTGGGAAAAAGTCAAAAAGTATAGAGAGAGAGAGGCAGACCCGATAGGCTCAAGAACATACTGTATAGGCAACTCCGCTGGATCTGCTGGATACAGTGAATTTCGTACCTGTGTATATGCGCCTGGTTTACATATCTCGTATACTATATGGACTTATAGTGTATAGCTGTGTGAATAAAGAGATGTATGAGCGACAGGTGCAAATTGAAATATCGACATTACATTTAAAAATAGATGCAATTAAGCCAGTAAAAGTTCATTTCAAAATTGCCAAAAAAAACAATATTTAGACAGTAAATATTGTATTTTTAACTTGACAAATGCAAAGCAAACATTGGCAGCGTAGGTATATTAACTTTTTTTGTAGTTTTGGACCTGGGAGGCAATGGCGATTTTTATGCCTCTGAATAGATGGGCATAGGTACGCCGGTCGATGGTTGGGGTAATAGTAATGTGAGCTCTGTGCTGGCTTTATGTATGTGGGGGGCATGGAGTGCAGCTCTCGAGCACAATTTCCTAAAACCACAAACGATCCATAATTTTCTAGGTCTCGGCTCGAAATCAGTTTTTCGACGCCCAGGGAGGATACTCACCAGTCAGAGTCATCATCAGACTCACGATAAAGAATCAGTTCACTACCAATTTGCCGTGTAGAAAGTCAGCAAGTAGTGTAGAAAGTAGGAGCAGCAGGCAGGCGGGCAGGCAAGCCAGAAAAGTTGGGATTTTTTTTAGAGTTCATAATATGGACGCTCACTATGTAGAACGTATAACATGCTTTTGCTTTTGATGTAAGTTGGAAGGTTACATAATATAAACGTATAAAACTAAATGAACATTGTAGATGTAGAATTCAAGTAACTTGGACTTGGACACTCTCCCTGGTTTCTCCGTTCTCCATACTTTGTTTCATGTGCTACCCCAATTCAATATGGAGATGAAAATGAAAATCCATAAAACCCAATTTCGTTTCATCATTTTAGTTAGAGTAGCGGAGCATCCAGAGTGATAGGCATAATAATTCTGGAGACCGCCTGTATATACATAGATGGTACACAGAGAGAAGTACAAAACCATGTCGGTTTTTCTGTAAGTATCCCTAATAGGCTTGTCACCAATGTTTACCCTAACCTCAAACCCCATTAAAACTTGGCTTGCTTGGAACTTCTGTGAGGGGATTCCCATACTCTTTCATATTATGATCAGCCCCACACACTCAGCCATATAGTTGCAGAGTCAACGGCGGCAATATGCTACCATATTTGATTATATATACGCATATTCGTGGGTACTATGGTAATTCCCGTTTGCACTTGCACAAGTAGAGAATTCTGTGCGAGTATACAATGTAAATACTAGCTACATATACAACAAGTGTATTTTGCTAGACAAAATTGGTAGCTTCGTCAATTAATTATGGAAATTATGTAAAAACTATGTGTGCGTAATCATTTCATTTTATGAAAATGGCTAAATTAATGACCCATTCCTTTTTAATTTTAATTGCAGGAATAAGTACAGGCGGGAACAACATTCTTCTTCACACGAGAATTTCAACTGAGCTCAATTTACTGTAGTCGACGACGCTCCGCGGAAAACGTCAAGAAATAACAAAAATGAACGCTACAACTGGGAATAATAAAAATGGGAATATTTATTAAGTTTAATGAGATGAAAGGAACAATTAGACTTTTAATCCTGTGTTAAAATATGAACATGGGGGAGAAACAATAATATGTCGCCAAAATTTATATCAAAAAACGTTCGTGATTTTTTACTACTGTAGTAATTTCAATAATTGTCAAAATTAAGCTACAGCCTGCTGCCGCTGCTTTCAGACTGGGACTGCCTCCTTCTGTGTTTGTGATAGATAGGAACGTCAAAGTGTATTTTAATTGTTAAGCTAACTACTAACTAGGAAATTGAGTTGAGGAACACGTTTTTACTTTAAGGTAAGATTCTAAAAAATTCCTCAACAATTAATCAATGTTTTACCGTTTAAAAGTAGTTGAATTGGTGGACGCATGGAATTCTTTGGTAGTTTTTATTGCTCACTAATCAAAAACAATGAATAATTGTTCCTTGTTATAATTATTCTTTATTTTGCTCTCAACCAAAGGTTTCACCCTCCAAAGAAAGAGGGTGCACAAAGAGGGCAAAAAGTAGGATGTTGAGGTTGAGTTTGAAACTGTAGGGTAAGAAAAATGAAGGTCAAAATTATTTACAAACACGAAAGAAGTTGTAGGTTGCGAATTCAGAAATTAGGAGGCGAAAAATTGAGGGGGTTGACGAAATAAAAACAGCGCAATAATTACTTACTTAATGACGTGTTGGAGTTCTATAAAATGTTCATAAATCTTTGAAAGTAGGGTAAATAAAGAGGGTACTGTATGTAAAAAAGAGGGTAGGGTAATGAGGTAATTAGGGTAATTTGTATGGTACAACTACAACTTTTGCACATTATTTTGGTATTAAACTGAAATAGCTCATTAGTTGAGCTCATTTCAGCTCAACTGAATTATGCTCATTAGTCAAAGCTAAAACACTAGTTTTAAAAATCAAATTGCATGTAAATAATAATTAGTACATACAGAAAATATTGTTCAAGCTTTATTTTGGACTAATAATTACATGTGAAAAATAAAAAATCTGGCGCTTCTCGCTATATTTGTCCACCGTTGGTCCGAAGTAGGTGCTGAGCATTCAGGGAATATAGGATCCAACAAAAATGCACAACCTTATTTTAGTAGCACTCAATTAGGTGATCCAGGCAGTCTAAAGTTTTCTTGAAGCAGCAAAGGCAATTTCTAAAGTTACATTCCGTTCGAAAATAGCTCTAACCAGAGACAGCCCTTTGACGGAGTTGCGTCATTTGTTGACACAGTATTGTTATAAATAATCTAAAAAACAAAAAGCAATAATTTTGACAGAGGAAACAATGGTAGACTGTTAATATAGAATTAATATGAATATTTTGATTTGTCCTATCAGGTCTGATAGATGCAGTACCCGCACCGATGGTCGCTCTGGATTTGGACGTGGTCCAGGGAAAGTCCACCATTGTTACGGTTACAGTCACGGTCATCATTTTTCAACGAATTAAGAAGGTGAAAGTGTGCATCATTGGAAGACAAGGACGAGGAAGACTGCCGGAATTTCTCTTCGTCTTCCTCCTCACGAGTGATTCCATGTTGTGCTGCGGACGGCGAAAGGTCAGTAGTACAATTTAATGTTCTTTTTCTTAAAAAATAACATCTATTTATTTAAACTGTAAAGAATTTCAAAACATTACTGGATCATATCCTTTCCTCATTTTATTGTATAACATTAGCTAGCATTATTAAATTAAACTGTAAAGCCTTAAAATATCTAAATTCAAAAATCGCAAAAATGCAAAAAATACTTATGTGTCTGTAGCAGATAGTAAAATAAAAATAGAAAGTTATTCTCACTCTACACCAGAGAAAAAGTCCAACTTTCACCATCTGGTGGAAGACTAGGGATTTCCATGTGATCCCCAGCTTTCACCTTCCCTTCCTTCCGAGAGGAAGCAGGAGTGTCTCTTTAGTTGGAGAAAACTGGAGACGATCAATATAGGAAATGCAACATTAGGTTCTTCAATTGAAAGTCGAAGTAGTAGTAGTAGTCTTTCCCCTCTCGGTTTCTCGCTTCTTGTCCCTCCTTAGTTCTTCCATGGATTTCCTTTATTTTTTTATTTCATGGTTCAGGCTAAAAGGGTTGTTCTTATGACGGGGCATGGGGAATAGAGGGAGAGGGCAGTGCAATAGAAGCTTTGCTCAAAATTTCATTTCATATCTTCCCAATCCACTTCGCTAACTAAACAGTGTATCTTTCTTTCTTGAAAACTTTATTTTCAGATTCATGAGAAAGACAGAATTTTAGGGTGAAAGCAGGTGAAATATGTATAGATTAGCTACATACATTTTACTGCATTATTAGTGGTGTCAAATGTCTGATTATGAGAGGTGAGAGCACCTGACATATTATTCCACATTAAAATGTAATTTCTTGTATAAAAACATCTTTGCACTGCATTTTAATTTTAAATTAAATTTTAGTGTCGTTTTGAGTAATGCATATTATACTTGCCTATACATTTTCTGCATGTTAAAATGGATAGATATAGGCAAAGGTTTTACACTGGAGCAGATATTAGTATTCAGATTGACGTTATTTGTGTAGTAGTTTGATACTTGACACGCCGTGTCCTCACTTTTCTGGTCATATGGATCTATGTTTAATGCTGTTTTGAAGGTATTAAGTATATAGCTTTCTAGTATAGGCCACAGCTGTATTATCATGCCGTACAGCCGTACTGTATTATTTGCCATTTCGAATTCCCATTTTCATTCGTCTCTGTTATATAGGTATGAGCGCGCATGCTACACACTCATATATGCATGCAATATTATGTGTGGATGAAATTTGAAATTCGGCTTGGTATGGAATTGGAAAATGTCTTGTCCTGTTCTGACTTTTCTTGTACTTGTCCCTCACGTTCCCGTTCACGTTCAGACGTTCACGTTCCTTCCCGACGTTAACGTTCACGTTAGTTTCTAAGTTTCAGTTTTGTATTCTTACTTTTCTCCTGGCGTACTTTCACTTCTACATACATAATGCATAGGGAAAGATGGATAAGGGCAAAAGAAGGATGGATGGAGAGAGTGGGAATGTGAGGATATAAATGTTCCTGGCTTAACTCCATGCTTAACAGTATATATATACAATTTTCTATAGCTACGCTATACAGTCACCACTGTACGAATATCTGTACGGCTACACTATGTGATTTGAAATTATATGCATATACCTCCAGACACACACACACACACTCACACATATTATGTACATGAAAGTTTTATGCGTAGCATTTTATAGGAAATTATATGAAATGATATATTTATAGAAGCGTCTGGGTTGTATGTATATATAGTGTAATGTAATAGGCTATGACTACGGCTACAGCTACAGCTATAGTACAGGGCGGAGGGAGAGGCATAGGCAGAGGGAGCTCTCGTCTCCAGACTCTCTGGTCTGGTCTGGTGGAAGAGTTGGAAGAGTACGGGAAGTAGTGAAGCTCACGCTCCGCTCCTGTCAGAATACAAATTTTAATGGATCTCTCAACATGCCCAATACCCGGCTCGGGTTTGTCTTTATACGCGGGGCCAGAGCCAGAAGAGAGAGAGCGAGAGAGAGAAAGAAGGACGGTATGGATAAAAAAGTATGTAATGTCTCGTCTCGTTCGTGTTCGTACCGGCCTATGGCTGGATGTTGGATGTTGGATGGCGGGTAGTAGCTTTTGCTCCGTTCACGTTCTACACAGTGTATATAGGTGTGTGAGCGCTAGCTTATGGAGCTATGTAGTGTGTAGTAAGTGAGTGAAAATCCTCGAGTATTGATCCAGACCGAGTTCGGGGAAAGAGTCGTCCGTCCTTTAAACGTGAGACAAGTCTGGTGTATGGGTCTGGTCTGGAATGGAACTGGCACTGGCACTGGTACTGGCACTGGGAATGAAAGTACTGAAAACTGAAACTGGTCTGGCATGGAGTGGAGGGAGCAACCATGCTGCTCTGCTCCGCTCACTTCTATTCTCTTATTCTTCTTCGTCGTCTTCTTCTTCGTCTTATGTGTTTGTCTGTCTTTCGCTCTTTTGGCCTTACAGTTTTCTTCTACCGTCCTTCCCCTTCTCGTCTCTCCATCTCCATCTCTCTCACTCTCTCTCCCGCTTTCTCCTTCTGTATAAATGCTATCCTATTTTTTTTCAGTCCGTACTTTTTACTTTTTTTTTTTTACTTTTCAATTTTTACTTCTTTTTTTCTTCTACTTTCTTCCCGCTTTCCCGATTTCCTTTTACATTTTCTTTTGGCTTTTTTTCTCTTCATCTCAGTTCAGTCTCTTTTCACTTTCAAACCCATTTTCCTGTTGAGTGTATATAAGGTACCTACTGCACTACTGCTACTACTACTACTACTACTACTACGGCTGCTACTAGACGGTGACTATGTACCTACTCGATACGAATGCCATGCCTCCCATACTTCTCTTTATACTCTTCTGATTTAATTTATAAATTTAACAATTTAGGAAATGAAAGAGCACTCTCGTCAGCTCCAGTTCCAGATCCAAATCCAGATCTCTATATATAGCTATATATAGCACAGTTTCCTTTTATTTGACTTGTCTCCTTCTACAGTATATATAGTATGTACATATATCAGAAGGGATAAATCTTATTCTCGTTTCTTTTTCATCTTATATTTATTTGGCAATGGTTTGCTGGTAAACTGAAACTGATAATCTTGATATGATAATATGATAGGGCCGCGGCCCGCAAGTCGGGGTTTGTATGTAGAATATATATGTCATTGCGTATACACTATAGAATTGAGCCAATTTTTTAATGGATTAAATAATACATCACCAGGATAATATTTTTAATATTTGACAAGAGTTCTGTATAGGAATTATTGCCGGGGCCGCAAGTTGATACAATTATTATAATTAATTATTATTAATTATTGGTGCGTATAAGGCTGTATTTTCTACTCATATATATCTAACTATATATGGAGAACTTTAACTTTTATAGTACTATTTAAAATAATGGAATTTGGATTTTTAAGATTAGGGCGATAAGGCGCTTTATTATTAGGCTGTAAATTGAAGATCGCCTCTCGTCGTCCCTCACACCAGCACCAGCTTTGTTTCTTTCTCTTTTTTCCCCCAAAAACATAATACAGATTTAGAGACATAGAATTTTAGAGACAGATTTAAATGGTAATGGTATCATATTTTAGCTAAAGATTTTACAATTTCACTAGTGTTAAATCCTACATGCTCATGCGTGTGAGCGATGTAAAACAAAAGAAATGACTTTCCATATTCTATCCCACAGTTCCAGATAATTCAGTAGCAGTAGCTCCGCCGTCACCGTCTGTACTCAGAGACCAGAGAAAGTCATAGTCAGATAAAATAAAAACCGAAAATAGGTTCAACAAGGATTATGTGAATGTGGGAAATATTTAAATTTTCATGCCTCTTTCAAAATGGGAGATATGGTGCGTGAATGAAAGTTTTGGAAATAAATCTGAGCATATATAGTTTTTTTTCAGTTGGCCGGTGCCGGTTCCCGTGCCGGTACATTAGAAATTTATCATGTATACGCTTATATGTACATACATCCATATATCCATATATAAATTTACAAAAGGAATACATTTGGCTCCGGACATCATCATCAACATCATCAGATTATGTGAAGCCGTAGATTTTTGGTATTATTTTTAAAAAGTTCAAGAGTTGTGTGTGTGTTTTGTGTGTTTTGGAACTGCGTGGAGAGAGAAGAGAGAATGGACGTGTGAATCAAATATGTATATAGCTACATACGTATCACGTTTGTTTCAGTTTGCGTTCCCAGCACACCAGTACCAGTCCAAGACCGGTACCGGTACCAATACCGGTACGAGAGCCAGTACCTTTGTGGCTTCCGGTGAGAGTATCACATCCGAAAATTAAATATTTATTTTAAAGCGGAGCGGTTTTTGACTCTTGAAATAAATTTATTTTCTCTATAACAAATGTGAAAGCCCTCAAAGCTAGAAACTTTAATCGTATGGTAGCTCTACAAGTAGTAGTAGTCAAGTTGTTAAAATATATTTCAGTATATAAAGGCTCATGGCATAGTTTCATTATTCAGATATTTTATTTTTATTACAAAAACAGATACGATTACCAGTATACCTACCGCATGCATTGCACAGAACTTTAAAATAGGAATAGGATAACAATAATTACATGCAAATCCAAAAGGATCAAGTTTCATGTCTCTTGGTGAGACTATAATATATTATGAGTAGTTGAGAATTTCCATTGACATTCCAGCTTAATGTTATTGTCTATAGTAGAGTGAGTAGGAGAAAGATGCGTTCATTTGGGGAAAATAAAGTTTCGAGTCTATATCTTTGCATTCCCACGTAATTTCCTAAAATGGAAATGTCTACGCGTGTGGTGTGTGTGTATCTGTATTTTTGTTACTACTTCTGTCTGATCCGCATATCATAGTAGCTATATGTTTGGATTGGGGAGGGTGCCTGGGTAAATTATGGGCCTGGTGGACTGGGATATCTATAGACAATAGGTCTCTTCTGTGTGTGTGTGTGGGAGAGAATCTGATTTGAGCGTAAGCTGACTCTGACTCTCCGACTTTGACTCTGAGTGAGTGGAATTTGAATTTGAATCTCTGCGTGTGGAAAATGAGTCGTTTATGTTGCTGTGTTTGAGTCCTGGAGTTGGATTTGGATTCCGAGTGAGTAGTGTGGGTGGATGTGAAAGTGCATGGGAGTCTTGTGGAGCGGATTGTGAAAGCATGCTTAGGAGTAAAGATGGGTCTTTGGATGAATTGCTTCACTTTTCTGGTTCCGTTTCCGTTGTCTTGATCTTCGGCTTCGGCATTGGCATCCACATCGGTATCGGAATCGGCATCGGCATTGGCATCGGCATGAACATTAGTATTGTGAGCGGGATCGAGCGCTTTCACTATGTACAGATGAGCTTGGCAGCTCTTTAGCGCGGCTAAGAATAAACATTACATATGTATTGGTATAGGTATTCCTATATACAGGAACCTATGCCTACCTAGTACCGGTACCGGTATGTTAGAAACAGATATATTTGGTTTCCCTGCCTACATATAGCTACATGTCTGACTCTCACTGGTTACTGGTTCCTGGTTCTGGGAGGTAGAGTTCTGCAACCATGAAATAATAAAGTAACGCACCGTTGTTCCCAATAGCAGAAGCCATGCTGTACATTTTGTTCGTCTTCATACCTTATTTTACTTGAGCACCGTCTTGGGTCTTCTGTCCTTAGCGAGCCGAACGCTCAAGTTATATAATTGAAGTTGAGTATATACTGAATGGCTATATATAGGGAAGACTATGCGGCTTGACTTTTATATTGGTTAGATTCAGTATAGGTGTACATATATAGTTGCATTGTTCTTGTTCTTACTGCGTCTATATGCTTGTTCTTCCTGGGGTCGTTCTATCAAAATCCAATACATCCATCTCCATTACGGCTAATTCCCATTTGTTACTCCTATGACTACACACCTTACATGTGACATAGAGCAGCAGTATACTGGCAGGCTTACACCCACCACCACCACTATGAGAGTGCACTGTAAAAGAGGGAAAGCGCCGAGTGCCAGATCTTGCAGATCGGTGGGCTCATGCTATTAAGTTGAGCTGAGACACCTTAAAAGCAAAACCAAACGAAACGAGAAACCCATATTATGTAGGTATATTATGTGTGCGACTCCTATAGCGTTTGTAGATACTCTAATCTAGAGTTGGGAATGCAGATTGCATGGAACATTCATACAGCCATACAGCAGGGGCTTTTAATAATATGCATAATTATATAGGTACTTTGCTTTGAGCGTCAGTCAGTGCAGAGTGGAGGCTTAAAAAGTTCTATTTCATTTTTTCCCCAATAAAACCAGCATTTTTTCCAATAAAATTAAATGAATTACCAAGTTTAAAATAATATACCGCGACATAATTTTTGTATAATTGTAAATATCACAATTTGAATTTTGAACACTTGGAAAATTTAAATAAACTACTTTGCTTCCACTGAATTGTGTAAAGTATTATACCTATCTCACTTAATATGTATGTAGGTAGGTTGGTAAGTTACTGTGTGAACAAAAGTGCCTACATTCCGTGTGTAGTATACTATGTATAGCGAAGCGAATAACAAACAGCTAACCGAAACTGAAACCGAACCAAAACCGAGACCGAGCCGAGGTTTTCTCTTCTCTGTATAAATGTGCATGACATATTGGACCGAACGAAATATAGTATTATACTGTATGGTAATGGTTATATGTATTATCGTTCTATCGTTAGTGTTAATGCCAGTCAGAGCCAGATGATATTATTTTGGTTTGTTTTAGCTTTGTGGATTAGTTCAGTGTGGCAACATATGCCACATTTGTTATCCTTTTACATTCTTTTATCGTCGTTTCTCATTCTTTTTTGAAATCCTCAGAAAATTTTACTACAACTACACACTACACACACACACGCTGTAATTTCCAGTCCGGTACAGTCTTCAAAATTCAACTCCATGCATGGCTCGGATCCCATTTTAAGGTGGTGGTGGTGGTAGAGCCGGTGCCGGTGCCGGTGCCGGTGCGCCCCATCAAAAGGGAAAGTAGAGAGAAAAGAAATAAAGGCTCTGTGTATGCGCTCCCCACTCTCTGGTTTAGATTACCTTTTACAACACTTTCTTTTTGTTCTCCACCTTTCTCGTCTTATTATTTGTTCTCCTGAGTCTGAGTCGGAGTCGGGCGGCCGTATCTTTTTCTAAGGACCAAGTTATATAGCAACTTACACAGAGCGTATACATCAATTACGTGGATAACGAATTGCGTCTATGTATTATTATTATTAATATGCTTTTGGGTGTCTGTATAATAATACAATATATGATATTATGTCGACGCTATGGCAGCGGCGGTGGCGGTCTTTGAATGTGTGATTTAGATTTAGGAGAGTACAGTACAGACTACAGACGGCGACTATGGCGTTTTACTTGAAATTTCCCCCACAATGTAATACGATGATGATTATATTATATATTTTTTGTATGGAATAATGCAAGTGCCTTATAGTACAGTTCCACTATATGTATGCACAGTGTATAGCGTTCAAGAACCTGTTTGAGTCTTTGAGCTAATGGGGTTTCCCCTTAATGCCTATATATTTCTCTATTGCCTATTATGAACACAATAAGATTAAGATTAAGGGAACATTAGAACAGTGAGTCAAGGAAACGAAGGAAAGAAAGAAAGTTATAAATATGGATGCAGGGTGTTGATAGGATTGTGTGGCACTGGACTGAGGTTGGTATGGGCATCGTGATTTAGGTTTCGCTATTTCTACTTTTCTGCGCTGCTACGACACGTATCTGTAGAATTAAAAATGATTGACAAATTAAATTAATGGTTATTAGCCAACTTATATAATCTCACACTTTTTTACATTTAGAGTTTAAAATCAACTGGAAACGCAGCTCGCAAAGCTTGAACGTGCTAAAAACAAACTAAGAAATTAAAAGTGTTGGATTTTAGTCATACCATATTTTTCTCATTGGGCACGGCTGGTGCTGGTACTGGTTTTTTGACAGGCCAAAGCTCAACCAAAACAATGTATAAAAATGGCCAAGCTTTTGTTTAAAACAAAACAAAAATAATACCTGTTTTGAAAGGCACTTTATTAAATTATTTTTGAGATATCTTTAGTATTTTATAAACCAGCCGCAGACGCTTATTTATTTAAAAAAAAAACTGTTTAAAAGTTGGAAATGAAAGCAATCTTAAATTAGCCAGGAGTTTTAGCGGTTACCACACTTGTTTTTAAAATAGATTTGTTCACTATAGAAATGAAATAGAAAAAAAAATCCCTTCTAGAAACTTTTAAAAAATGCACAGAAATAATAAAATAAATACGAAACACGTGACGAGTCCGTGGACTTTTGAGTGGCTCAATCCTCAATCGTTATTTAGTATCCCTGTACTCATAGTGATCATTGGCTTATACACATGTACGTGCATATACCGTACCTTACTAGGTAGGTATATGCATATATTTTGCGGTACTTGCTCTTTATCGTATGGTGAGAATAAAAATGTTTACGTCTTTTGTCATTTGACCTCTTTGCTTTGTTTTATTTTGTTTGTTAGTCGAGTTATAGAGCTTGTTTGTAGTTATTTTCTGTGGTCCATTTATACTTTGTAGGGTTTTACAGAGGAACACATTGTGTAGATTGTTGGCAGTACGCTTTTATGTTGATGATCAGTTTGGTTTCGGTTTTTTGGGCTCGGGGCTTTGAAGCTTGGTGGTGTGGTGATTGAGAGAGGTTGATGTGGCGTCTGTGGAAATAGGGAAATACATAACATACCTAAGGTGAGGTGTGAGAGGGGTGGAGAGAGTGAGTGGAAGTTGGGCTATATAGTCAGAGTATAGAGCATCCAGTATAGTACACAGTGCAGGTTCTTGTCGGCGTCGGCATCGGCATCGGCCTAAGATGAAGATGAAATGAGGCTGTAGAGTGGGTAGTGACGGTGCCTTTGTAGCTACACATATACACCACTGCTTCATACGTCCGTGCTCCATACTCTAAAAGAATGAGATTGATTTAGTGTAAATTGGAATTGGGACTCTCTCCTCGGAACGACGACTTCATTCACTTCCAAATACCGGAGAAAACCGGCCAGTACCACTCCAGTATTACTGAAAGCGTGCTACACCTTAAGTGTGCATACCTACCTATAGTTATGTTGGATATATGTATATATGTATAGCCTGCCTACCTTCATATTATATTCAAAGGCAGGTATAATTGTAGCGTGTGCGAAGTGTCAGTACATATAGCGATGGCAACGGCAACGGTATCAGCAACGGCTCTTTTATCTTTTTTTTCCGCATTTTTACATGTGCCCAACAGAGGTCGATTATCTTCTCCTCTTACATCACCTAATCCAATCTTACACGTCTGAGACGAAAACTTATAATGAGAATGAAAGCAAGTATGTAGCTCACTTGCCCTTTCTTTGTATGCTTTATGAGGTCTATCGTTGTGCAAAAAATCTATTCGTAGGTTTAAAAAAGCACTTATTCCCTGTTAAAAAGTGAAGCTAGGAGTGAAAGTGCATGTATAAAAAAATGTATAATTAGATTTTTATAAAATGTGTATCGACACTTTTCACCAGTAAACGGAATACTTTATAGTAATTTACGGGGAGTTTAGCATTCAAAACTCTGTCAACCTTTGTGTAATTCCTTGTATTGTATTAAATAATCGAAAATTCCTATCTGGTATGCATATATTCAAGATTAAAGAGAATATGATATATCGTCTGTGAAGAACCAAAATGATCTAAATCCATTTGTGTAGCTAAAAACAATATCTACTATCTACAAAAACATTGAAACATGTTTTGAAAGCATTTCAATAGAATATCTTGGAATAGAAAATTTTGCACTTTTCAAAAATATGTAGGCATGGTCCATAAATGATGTCATTCAAATTTCACACTTTTTAGGACCGACCCACCCCCATGTCATTTCAAGTCATATTAGGGATTTAGACCCACCCACCCCCTAGTATGACATCACTTATGTCATATTTACTAATACAGGGTGGGCCATTTATTACGAAAGATTCTAACATGCCATAAATTATAAGTTTATCATTTGATTTTAATAAACAATATACCAAAATAAAGTCAATTTCTGGGAGATTTGTTTGACACCTCATTTATTTAATCAGTTAGGAATAAGTTACAAAATGGCCTAACCAACAAAAATCATAGTTTTTAGATTTTTTGGTCAATCCTAAAATTAAGTTGTAATTAAAAAAATTTTAACAACTTCCATTTAAAATTAAATCGTAAAACAATTTAGACTATAAACATTTGACTTTAAATATCCCAACAGAAAAAAACCTAGCAAACATTTAAAAATTTCTAAATTTTTTTGAAAATTTTCACATTTTAAAATGTTTGCCAGGTTTTTTTCTGTTGGGATATTTGAAGTCCAAAGTTTCTAGTCTGCATTTGTTTACCCTTTAATTTTAAATCAAAGTTGTTAAAAAACAATTTTAGGATTGTCGAAACAAATCTAAAACCTGTGCTTTTTGTTAGTTAGGCCATTTTGTAACTTATTCCTAACTGATTTAAATAAATGAGGTGTCAAACAAATTTCCCAGAAATTGTCTTTATTTTGGTACTTAAAATGCATTCTTGTTTTTCGTAAAATGTTTTAATTATAGTTAAGAAAGTATTGTATTGTATACTGAGCTGTACGGCTATTGCAATTGTGCAACAGTGACTTAATAAAGTTTTCCTCTCTGCTCGGTTTATTCGAATAATAAACTTGGCTTTTATAGCCTGTTAGAATCTTTCGGAATAAATGGCCAACAAACGTCATCCGCCATGCCGTTAGAGAGATTTTTGATAAATTTTTTTTGTAAAAAGAGCGTCCATAAAACTTTGAATTGCTTAACAAGAGTGGGTATTTTATTCAAAAAATACTTTTTAGAAAAACCGAAAAATGCCTGAAAATGATTTTTTAATACTATTTTTATTCTTTTAAAAATAATTTACGCACAATTTTTTAAAATTATGTATAATGAACCATTTAAAAATATTCTGACTTCAAAAACAAATAAAATTAAAAACCTTGAAATTTTTTTCGAAATTTTGAAGGAACCGGGGTATGATCCTTTAAATGGAAAGAAAAAAAATATTTCGGAATTTTAAATTTTTTTTTTGAATTATATGTTAAAATGGCCTTTTATGCACAATTTAAACAAGTTGTGCATACATATTTTTGGATTCAAAATGCTTGTTTCTTGCAAATATAAATTTAATCTACGGAAACATCGGATGACATCATCCAAGCCCGTTTGAGGGACCCACTGTGTCATTTAAGTCACTTTTTCCTGAATTGAGGGACCCACCTAAACGATGACATCATTTATGGACCATAAAATAGAATATAATAATGCAAGTTTCAAAAAAATGTAAATAGAATATAATAATGCAAGTTTCAAAAACATGTAATTAGAACATTTTACACTTTTCAAAAACATGTAAATAGAATATTTTACACTTTTCAAAAACATGTAAATAGGACATTTTACGTTTTTAAAAAACTCGTAATTAACATTTGACGCATGTTTCTCATTTTGTTTTGACATAGCTCGATGTGATTCTAGCTGAAATTGGACATGGGTAATTTTGGTTCTTCACAGACGATATCTACGAATCTTGAGTTTGATTTGTAAGTCTTTCTTTGTCTCAAATGGGTGCTAACTAAATACATAAACAAACAAAAAATCATGGAAGCCTTTCCTTTCTCCACTTTCCCCACATCTTGAGTCTCGGTCTCGAGTTTTCGAGTGGGGACTTTACAATGGTACTATGTAGTAGCAATACAGTAGTAGGGGAAATACGACGGGGAAAAGTAGCTTGTTAAAAATTTTGAAAAAAAAAGTTTAAAAGGAGTCATGTCAAGTCTCACAAGTCTCAAGTGAAGCCTTTCCCTTCACATTATTCTTCGTTCCTTATTATGACTTTCCTCTCCCCTCCCCTCACCACTCCGTCCCCTATTCTTCGCCTGGTTTACCTACAGTTAAGTTTTAGCCTTAGAGTTTGTGGAGGCTGGAGAGAGCCTTAAGTGAGAAAATAATTTGAAGAGCAAAGGATATTTTATTGGTCTCAGCCGTTGGTTATTTCCTCGACGATTTCACCCACCACCACATTAGCCACTCCAAACACGTCCACTATCTCCCAGCTCCTTTCTTATTCTTCTCACTTCCACAACTTCCAATCTTCTCAGTCTCTCCTCCGCGCGTTCTCCCCATGTCTCCCTCCATCTGTGTACATGTGTGCATTATACAGATTAGTACCACCTTATGTATGTATACCCTATAGTCTCCATATATACTACAATATAGGGTCGATAGTCAATATATGAAGACTTTTTTCGCAAAACGGGCCAAGTCAATCATCAAAGAAAATTTTACAGGAACAACAATGGATAATTAATAATACTACAAGTAGTTTCATAAATCAGGACTGATTCTGGAATTTTTTGGAAAATTTTCAAAAATTTCATTCTGTGGACTTTTTACATTTTGTCCCAAAATCAATAACTTAACGTGGAGGAAAATGTCCGTGAGATGAAATTTTAATCGTTTTGAGTAAAACCAACCTTTTTTAAGTTTGAAACTTTTTCTTGCATAAAAACATTTACGCACTGTAATTGTCTTCTACAAACTACGAAAACACTGGAAAACCAAATATAAACCATAAATGCACGTTTTAGGTGGACTTATCCCGTTTTGCCAAAAAAAACGACATTTTGTGAATTAAAAAAAAATTTCTTTGGTTGAAATTTTACCTTTACCATTCAGCACAGTAACGTAGCTAGCTGAATGGTACATGTTATTATGTAACTCAAATAATCTCATTTTTGAAAAAAAATAGACTTGCACCGTTTTGCTAAACAACTCTTCATATGTAGGCCCGCGATATGACTTACTTCAATAATAAGGGAGTGCATGTAAGCATTGCTTGGTAGCCCATAGAGAGTACAGAGCTTCCATATGATCCCATCAAGGGACGGTATGGCACCATGTCGTCAAGTCAAACCAGCGAATACTGACTGGCACTGGTACTGGAACCGGTACCGGTAGTAGCTAGTGGTAACTGTGGAGAACTCGAGTCTGGAGTCTGGAGTTGTGGAGTAAGCACTTCTTAACTTGTTCCTCTCTTCTCCCTTCATTTAACTACTACACCTAATCTATTCTGCACTTATACATGTATGCAAGCTATATGACAATCCCCCATATGCCTTATATATGCACTTATGTGTGTGGTCACTATTAAAGGCATATATAGAGATAGTTACAAAGTGTATATATCCATAGTTGCTTTTTTTTCTTCAAAATTTTACCGTTCAACTTTGAATGGTCGTGGTCGTGGTCGTGGTCGTAGTCGTCCCCAGCAGTCCCCATTATAGACCCAACATGTTCAAAACTACGCTTCAAAATCTGAAGCCGGTTACTTAACTTAACCCTTGCATACATTATTATTCAGGGAAGGCTCTAAATTAGGAGGGGAAACCCCAATTCATATTCAAGGAACGAATCTAAACATGGCCATGAGTTGGCTTCGTAGTGTGTACACCGAGGAGCGTATTTTGACACTGTATTATATTATGTATAGTACTCAAAATAATTATTATTGCTCCATTTTATTTTATTCTGACTGTGTATCCTACGAACAGAATTTTTTTCAAAAAAAAGAAGTGAGGATTGGCGGTATTTATATATAATGTGCTGACAGTAGTTGTAGTTGTAATACTCTGGTTCTGGTTCTGGTCCTGGTTCTCGCGTACTGTTGAGTGTGGAACACCGAGCAAAATGATACGCTCGGACGTTTTTGTAATACAAACAGTCGCATTACATTACATTTTAAATTACATCCCGTCTCTCCTTACGCGCTATTTTCCTAGTCCTATACATTCCTCTCAAGTCTGAGTCAGCTCAGCACACAACACAACAATGCCATGCTGCCGAACCTAATCGTGTACCATCCACATCCGTGGTCCATGCTCCAAGCAAAAGGGAAGCTAATGCCAAAAAAAGAGAGAATAGTTCAGGTCCAGCCTGCCATAGGTTCAGTTTTTCTGTTCTAAGGAACTCACCATCACCACCACCACCGACGCCGCCGACGAAAAGAAGGGAGAAAAGTAAATGTATAAAAAAGAATGGACGAGAATATATTTGTAGCCGGAGAGTATCTACTTGTTAGTCTTGGCCGAGTGAAGCCAAGTTAAGTCAAGCCAAGCAGAAGAGCATGTAAGAAAGAAGGGAAAGAGAGACAAAAAATATACAGGGGAAAGCCAGACTTGGAATTTTTATTTATTTTGTTTGTGTGTGTGTCTTTCGATTCTATGCTATTTTGAAACTGTATCGGAATTCTATTCTATCAGCAGAGAAATTCCGTGTGCTTTCCTTTAACTAGAATGGACTGGACTGGACTGGGCTGGACCAACTGGCCTGGTCTGGTCTGGTTTGGACTTGTGGACTGAGCTACAGACTGACTGAGTGAGCATCATAACATGCCTTGGGTCAAATGACTAATGGCTAATGGCTCAACAGAAGCAGCATAACTTTCCTCATAGTTTTCCTGAGTAACGTCACAAATTCTGAACGCTCCGATTATTGGGGAATATTAAAGGGAAATGATTATTATATTATTTCCAATTTGTTTTTTTTCGTCCAATCTTTCGTTTTCTAGGTTGCTACAGTAGAGACCACAGATAGGGCAAAGGTTAACGTTTGCGAGAGAAATTTTGTAAATAAAATTATTTTGAAGCGACGAGGCTCCAAAATCCAAAAAACATTCATGAAATACAGTTGACGCTGACAGTGTGTATTAATTTGACTTTCCACTTTGCATGAGATTTACATTTACAAAATTAGAAAGAGTACAGCACGTGGAAAGACGGCAGTTATTGCAAAAGACAGTGTGTTTGAAAAGATGTAAAGTCAGGTACTTTCTTTATGAATACTTACATAATATTATACAATTAAAATATGTACATTTATTCATATTGGTGTTTTGTATGCCAAAATTATTTTTAGAAAATGTAATGAAAGGAATTCGCTGACATGTGAGTGCACAAAATGATGCAAATGATGTGTAAAATTCGATAATTTTGTAATTAAAAAACACGTTAAAGTTTTCGCACCCTCAAGCTATATCTGCAATATGCTCAAATGAAAAGCCTCTCAGAAATTACAAAAGTGTAAGTGCTTGTTATATTTTCCTTTGTGATGAACTCGCCCACTGCATCCCACTGCCCCGAAAGAAAATACAGGGCTGCAACAGCACACTCCATGGCCTATTGGTATTGGTGGATGGTGGATTAGGAATTTTGAATGTTGACGTGTGGATTAAATTCTAAATAGTGTTGTTATTTATATCTATCCATGATGTATTATACACAACACAATATTCAATTTGGCCAAATAAATTCTATCTCCTGCTGCTATGCTGGAGAGAATCCTCCAAATGTCAGATTGAAAAGCCCAGTTTATATATATAGGTAGGTACATATAATATGGCTTAGTGGTTTGAGAGTATTTATGAAAGCATTGAAAAGATTGGAGAGTGAAGACAGAGAGGACGTGCTCTTTCTGTCAGTAGCTTGGCTTGCGGAATTGGAATGTTTGGTTTGAATGCTACATTATATACAAGTAACTTGGTTGGGAGCCAATACCCAATACCATAGTTCCAATACAAATACCAATACCGATAAGCACGAAAGGAAAAGCTGTACATGTTTCTATGCCGATGCTGATACCGGTTATGGTTTCAATACTTGTTAAGTTTAGTTGGTGAGAGACAAATACAGGAAGAGGAAAATCATGTCACCCTCGCCTTGCGGTTGGTTTCCGTTTTTGATTTCTATTGATTTTGTCGATTTTACACTCAGCATTATTTCCACTCTGGGTCTATGTAACTACCTACATATGTCTATTCTATAGGGAAGCTTATGTAGTGTGTGTGACAGGGGCATGGGGCTATGGGACTATGGGACTTTTGACAAGGAGCATATATGTATCAGTATATTTATATATTTTATACATGAGTTTATGATACATGTTCATGTTATGTTCGTCGTCTTGTTCCCTTTTTCTCGGTCGTATTCGTCCTATATGTATAGCCTCCCATATAGGGGCACAGTCCTCATTCTAAATATATTTCTATTATTTTCCCATTGTGTTATGTAGTATTTGCAGGATAGGAGACTGGTGGGTACAAGCTGCATGGAGGAAGGGATGATGTAGTCCTCACGAGGCCGATGAGTAGCGTGCATACTTCCCTCTGTACATGTGTTATTTATTTGTGTACACATTTTGTCAAATTGCTTGTACACTCACTCTCGAAACTTGCTCCTTAGCGCTTTCACTGCACGCCTTTCATATTCCTTATAGAATTGAGTGAGTGCAGTGCATTCCTTCTATATGTATATATCCATCCGTATTTGAGTCTAATTTCTATTCCCAGTCCTATTGTGTAGCCCTCATTCATACATGCACAGATGGATACATAATAAATATGTTGTAGTATTGGTAGGAATCATAGGAATACATATGAGTGACATAGTTAGTGCTGCTGCTACGGTACGGTTGGAGTTGGAGATATACACACACATATAAGTCGTCAGTTTGGTTTATTTTCCATTTTCAACATTTTCACTCTGGTTCTGATGGGGACTGGGACTGGGACTGGGACTGGGCTACGTGTACTATGTACAATGTGGATCGTGGATTGCTAAGTCTTCTGCTGTAGCTTGTGTGGGTCTGATGGGATGTGGGAGAGGACAGTGAAGTCTGTGTCAGGACAGATGATACATGAGTCGTTCCGATGCGGGAAGTCTGTCTGGAGTAAATAGGGAGAACAAGAAAACAAAGCTATATACTTGAGCACCCGGCCGTACCGTAGGACCAGGACGCGTAGTAGGAGTCCCAGCCTCTGTCTCCCGCTCTTATACTGTATGCTTGTCAATTCCAAAAATATGAGCACAAAATTCAGGGGAAATTGTGGGGGGAAATTTAATTTACTGCTGTCTTTGTAATTCATATATAATATATGTACCCACTGGCAGGCCAGCGCCAGCTCAATGCCAAATGCTGTACAAATAATGTGACGCACCTAGGCTACATGGTCGTTTCCGTTTTTCCAAGTATCCAGCTATAATATTACACTGAAGAAAAAAACTAAAAAATAAAACAATGTGTATATTCTAAACAGTGTATACGCTCTGCCTATAAAATTGCCGACATTTATATTGTTTTAATTTTAATTTCGTATCTTGACCATGTAGTGATGTAGTAGCTGGTTGTGCTGCAATAATGACTGTAGATGTACCCCCATGCGGAATGCAAATAGAAATGTGGAAATCAATGAGATACTAAACAAATAGTGGAATGTATTGTGAATAACAGGAATACTGATATATATAGGAGAAAGGTAGAATTTAAAATTTAAATTTCCCGCTCCTATCTATCATGCCCTCGTCCTGCTATGGTACTCCTGTGAGAAATAGGGTGGAAATATATGTAGGTACATGGGATGCAATGGTGAGTGAGCTTCTGTGGGGACGACAACGAAAACGAAAACGAAAACGAGGGAAGAAGCAGAAGAAGAGAAGTATATCCAAAAGTATATAGATGTGTATAGGAGAGACGAGGACGAGGGGAAAGGAATAAAAGCGAAGGGAAAATGCATTGTGGTCATTGATGCATGTAGATTGTAGGATTGCGACTCTGTCTACACTCTACACAGTCTACACAGCACTACACTTTTCTCCATCCCGCTCCCGCTACACACACAGACTCCAGGACAGAGTCGGTCTCGGGTTTTCCTTGTACGTGGAACGTGTGTGGTGGTAGTATCAGGAGTCGGTAGGCCGTACTGGCTATGGTACACTGTATATATAGGTACAGATGGGACAGTCTGGAGAGGGAATGAACCCAGCCACACACACACACACATTTTCAAAGATGCATTATATGATAGTTGTTTTAGATTGCCGGATTGTTGATGAGAAAAGAACCGGGTAATATCCATACCGTTCCTATTGACGGGGAAGGGAATGTTGTGTGGATGAGAATGGCAACAGGGGGACATTCACCCTATTGAGTTTTTCCTTCTCTCTCTCGTTCTCTCGTCCTTCCCTTCCCTTCTCCAACCATCCATCCATCCATCCATCCTCCGGCTCTCTTCTCGGTTTTCGGGTTTTCGGTTTTCTTTCTACTTTCTACTCTGTACTATCAAACTATCCCTCGCTCTTTCTCTATATACTGTATGGATGGATGGGCCGAAGCCGAAACCGAAGCCGAATGTGTGTGTGGCAGAGTAGAAAAGTAGAAAACCTTCGAGCTGCTGCCACCACCAACCACCACCACCACCACCACCACCGCTTCTGCTGCTGCTACTACCACCAACTTCCACTTCCTATACAGCTACTACTGTGCTAATAATAATAATACTACCCGCTCAAACTCCCTTACGCGGAATTCTTTAGTCCGCCTTTCCCGAAGCACTCCGCTCCTTCTTTCACTCTAATGTAAGTCGACAACCCAAACTCTGTCTGCCTCCTGTCCTGAGTTCAAGCTGAGCTGAGAAAGCTGAGAGTTTCTTCATCACGATCACGATCACGATCAGGACCACTACGGCTACGGCGACGGCTACGGCTATTCTGCTACGAATACACCAATTCAACATTTAGCACCATCAACTTTAAAAATTACTATTCCAGTTTTACAGGAATTTATTAAAATACAATTTAATTGAACAATTTTTTAAATACAATAATTAAATAGGTTCACTCCACTACACCGTATCGTACCACTCATGAGTGAACTGACAAAAAATTAATAAAATTGAAATGCAAGATCAATATATTGACAATAAAATTACATAGTTCAGCTTGACTCTGGAGTTCCGCATTAAATATTTAAAAAAAGAATAATAAATACATACTAACCATATAGCAAGTGAACATTTGAAAATTTGAAAAATATTGAATACCGAAGTGTGTGTGTGTGACAGCATTATTTAATTAAAATAATTAAACAGTCAAGAGTGTGAGTTGCTATGGGAAGGTACTATTTCTACTTGAACTGTATTTAAATCCTTAAAGTACTTACGTTTAGTGTGCGTGTTGGGAATTTATGTGGTCGCCGGGGTGTCATTTATTTGATGAAGTGAAAGCAGGACTCTCACCTTACCTTGTATGTGTAAAACCAACGACAGCAAGTCTCTCACACGATTGAAACATTTAAAAGAAGTTTTTGGATTGTATTAAGAAGACTAAAGTGAAGAAGTACTAAAGTTTAATAACAATACGTATTTAATTTACCAAAATAAATAAGCTATATGGACATTGTACAGATATTGGACATGAGGAGAAAGTGACGAAAATTTATTAATTCGCTCATTCATCCCACCATGACATGGATTTGAATTTTGGATTTTCATGTTGGATTAGAGCTTCGTTTAATTTTTGCGGGAATTAAAAAAAAATTACATTTAAATTCTGTAAATCAGGATTTTATGCGTACAGGCAGAAAAACAAGTTTAAAATCCAAAGTAAGTTTGTTTTTTTTTTCTCATCATCAATCATAATTTTTTTTAAACATTTTATTACAAACCCACATATATACGTATTATCTACATTTGTAAATAATTATTTTTGACATGAAAACTTCAAAACCAAGACTAAAACCTGTACTAATGGAATGGGCTGCTGGACTATGAGAATTAAATTGATTTTAATTTTTAATTAACACCAGCCCCCCACACACTCGTTCGTACACTTAAAGGCTACTCAAATTTTGAACATACAGAGATGGACATTATGACGAAATTTAAACCTGCCTAAAATTAACTTACAATTTTTGTATTTACATCTATATGCCATTTATCACGTGACCTTGACAGTCTCACATATTTTGCATTACTATGCAATTTTGAATTTCTTATTCATTTTTGATTAAGTACTGACATTTAGTGCACCTAATATTTTTGAAAACACTAATGTATATTTGAAGTTTTGAATAATTAATATAGTGTTTGACTCTCACACCAAATTTACTCACAATTTTTTTACAAATCTCTCACAAAATATCACAAAGTAATCTACTAAAATTTCTTATTTTATAGTTATAATTTAATTTGATCAAATATTACTATAGAAGAGCATATGGAAGCCGTGACAAAGCAGACCCACTCTTACAAGTCTCCGTAAAGAATAAAAAAGAATGTTCTTCAACTTAATAAAAAAAACTGTTCATATATTTGTCCCAGACCCAGAACCAGAACCAGAACGTGACTCCAAGTACCAAAATATATGAAACAAAACCTGAAATAAAGATGTAAATGTGTACATATTATTTAAATAATACTATTGCTACATGCTATACATACTTAGCTTGAACGAAATGGGGAGGGAGAGTGAGTGAGGGAATAAATTGAGGACGGATTATACGGCAACGGCCACGGTAACGGATTGTATCTCTCTTGAAATCGACTCCTCTGACTACTCGGACGAATGAATGAGGCGGTCGGTTTTGTTGAGCTTGGGTACAGAAGAGTCGAGGGACTGGAAATGATAATGGTAGAAAATTGTGAACGTTGTCATTCCATAATGGAATTCTCAGAGGATGATCACTCATCGGAATTGGGAGTGTGTGAAAAACGCACGGATTTATGTATCATACGGAATTCCAAGAATTTTCCAAGATAGTATATATCAAATTATATTCTTCACATCACACTCTCTACTATACCTATAATTATTATATACTGTATACTATACTATATGGGCCTCTTTTTTGGGTTCTTCTCCTATAGTTAATTTCCAGTCTCACAACATTCTATCTGAAAGTACACACACACACATATATAAAAATATATATCTATACCAAATCAAAATCAAAGTGATCATTCAATCCATTTCCATTAAAATCCTCCCAACATTACTATATTTCCAAAAGTGGACTTACTACTATTCTAATAGTATTTCTCTGTGTAGTACATACACGTCTTTCCCTTTTCTCTTCCTGGGTCCTGGAGTGAGCGAAATACAATAATCAGATATGAGACCCAGACCCGCAAAATACCACCATTACGCACCCTTGCAATTACCCATATGAAATATATAAAGTGACTGAGAGTGAGCCTAATTTCATTACTGCGACGACTTGAACAGTTGAACTACACTCAGTAGTAGTAGTGTGTGTGTGTTTAATTCATATCCGCTCAATCAATCAGTCAGTCAATCAATAGGAGTTATCTTCAATTTCCATTTCCATCTCCAAAAATTCTCAAAAAAACTACAACTGCTCCTACTACTCCAAATTGAAGACATTCATTCATTTCCAATTCCATCTATCATAATAATCTTGGACTTTGTACCAACACTAATACCGCAGTAGCAGTGTAACACCAAGCTGAAAAAAACTCTAAAAAATTTTGTTAAAAAATTAAATTTGACCTCCTATAATAATAGCACCGCCAAATTTAATACTGTCGTGATTTGGAATTTTTATCAAAGGCTTCCATAGTGTGAATTTTCAATTCATTGTGTGTTAAAAAATAGAGGAATTTTGATATGGAAATTAATACCAGTTAAGAAACAGAAACAAAGTGCAATGAAGAAGAAGGCTCTTGCTACATTTTAGAATTGAACTTGGAAGCAAGAAGATGGATTTGGATATTGAAGAAAAAAATAATTCTAATATTAAAAAAATGTGCGACTTTAAATACAAACAATGACACATATTGTTCAAGTCAAGAGAAGTGACGTCGGAAATTACACAGCCTCATAATATAGTGTTATTAGTGTTTAATACTACGGGATCCTGGTATAGAAGCTATACCGAAGAAACCCACACACAAAGATTAAAAATAGCGTCACAAGTTTCTCTCGACCGATTTTGTCTTGTTCATGCAATTAAAAATAATCCCCACTAAAATTATTGTTGTTGCAAATTAAATTGTCAAAGAAAAATTAAATCACTGTGCCCTGTCTGTCCTTGTTCTTAAGTTCTCTCATTGGTTGACTTTGGGAGTCTTATAATCAGTGGATGAATGTGTGAAACGTACGATCTACCCAAATCTCAGTGCGGCTCTGGCGTTTGTTTCTTCTCTCGTTTTCGTACCAGCAAAAATGCGAAAAAAGTAATGACAAAAAAAATACAAATAACGAATATATGGAAAGGATTCGTAGATAAATATACGTGCATATTTTAGAAATATGAGTCCTTTTATTAGAATTAAAGTAGAAGAATGATGCATAAACTTGCATAAGATTATAGTTATGCACTTTATATACTAACCTATATAGTTGCTATATGTATAGCTTTCTTAAACTTGTACGCCCTTTTTGTTTGCCTTTGTCCTGGCTCGGCTCTAGCTCTGTATGTCTATTAACATTATGAGCATTTAAGCATTTGATGTGTAGCACCTTCTTTATCTTTTGTATTTCTTGCTTCTCTTGTCCTTTGTCACAATATCACAAAAGTTGCATATTGTAGTCATTATTTCCAGTCTGCACTTGAAATATATGCTTAAGTCTAATTAACCACGTGCATACCATAATTATTCTTTAATACATTTTTAATAGGACGACATCCTATTTCAAACGAGAATTAGTACGAAACTCGGGGTAGGCATTACAGTGTGTAAATATGTAAGAACTTTATATACTCAATATATGAAGAGTTTTTTGGCAAAACGGGTTAAGTCCATCAAACCAAATTTTTTCTTGCTTAAAAAATTTACGCACGTGTATTGTCTTCTACAAACTACGAAAACACTCAGAAACGATGTGATGTTTAATATGCGGACTCATCTTATTTTACAAAAAATTATTTAATGGCTAAAAAACGACATGTTGCCTATTTTTCAAAATTTCTTTTTGGTTGAACCTTAAACTTTACCATTCAAAACAGTAATGTATCTAGTTGAAAATAGCACGCGTAATACAAATTATCTCATTTAAAAAAAAGAGTTATCCCGTTTTGCTAAAAACCTCTTCATGTATCATCGGTAGCAAAAATAATTTTCACACTTATAGATTATTTGTACAGATGGTCGTACAATTAATTAAATAGGTACTTCAATACTAGACAGCTGCAAATCCAAAACAAAATCGACATTAAAATGTTACCCCTAATTGGTGCGACAGGCCCGTCCTTTGTAGAAGCCTATAAAGTATTTAGCTGCAAGTTTAATAACTTTGCTGTCCACTGATTGCCCACATTACTCTAATGTAAAGGAGGCAGAAATTTGGATATTGGATTTGGTTGAATCTCAAAGGGGAAAAAAATGTACAGTTGGATTACTTGGATTTTTTGTGAAATGTTGAATGTTAAAATGCAAGAAGAAAGAAAGAAGGAAGTATGAGGGAGAGAGTGGAGGGATATAACTAGGGACTCGGGCCACAGCCACTATTCTATTGTATATACATACGTACAGACTAAAAATCAATATTTGCTGTGTCTCCTCTGTTCTCTTCCGTATACTACTACTACTACTTCTACTACTACCGCTACACGAGGGACAAAAATAGGAAAGAATATACACAGGAATGAAAGTAGTGAGGAAGACTGTAAGCTTTTCAATGCAGTCTCCTATTTTGTAGTAAGGGCTAGTAAAACTCAACCTATATGCGTACATAATTACTATGTAACATACATAATAAAAAAACGAAGGAACAAATGAATGGTTTTGGAGGGTACAGTGCAGCAGTGGTTGCAGTTTTTTTTAGCTTTTTAACTCCTTCCGTGTGTAATTTATGAGGTGACCTGTGTAAACAGTGGCATTATTTAAAAATTATGGCTTTCCTCTCGCCTCCCTTCCCCTCAGAATTCATCTCTTCATTCTCCGCACTCAACTTTCCTGGAGAGGAATGAATGTCAACTATACGAGGGACTCGGATGAGACGACAAATGAACTGATGCTTTAATTATAAATTTAGTTTGCCTACCTACTACATATTTTTCTAATTGTTCAATTTTCCCCTTGTACTGTCTCATGAATTCCATTTCTAATAATTCTATAAGTAATTTTAAATTCAGTCATTTTCAAAATAAATTTCGCCAAATTATTACAAGGGAATAGTTTCACATGGTACGCGCCAATTTCAAAAAGAGCCCCTAAAAAATCAAATTCTTTTTGAAATAGCAGAATTCCAAGGTTCCAACTTCCAACGTAATTCGATTGCATTTTCCGTTTGTTGGTCACAGTGGCCCGGAAAATTTTAAAAACATAAAACCTTGAAATTTTGCCGCCCGTAACTTTCACATTTCTCCTCCAATTTTGATCTTTAGTTTTAAAACCCTAAGACTTGTTTCTAAACCGCGATTTCAAGATTTTTCAAAATTCCAAAATAATTTGAAAAAATGTATAATTTTGAGGCACAGATTTTTGGTTGTTTTTTTTCAAAAAAATACAAAATTTTCGAATTTAAAGAAATTTTGAAATTTATTTTTAGAACACAGTCTGAGGATTTGAAAACTGTAAATTTCATCAAAATTGGAAAAGAAATGTGGAAGATATGGGGCGGCAAAGTTTCAAAATTGTGATGTTATAAAACTTTGGCGGCCACTGCTACCAAACAACGTAAAATGCAATCGGGTTACGTTTACGTTGGATCTCTGCCATTTAAAAGTAGCCTAATTTTTTTGAGTGGCTCTATTTGAAATTATCATTTGAAACCATTTCATTAGTTAGTTGTATTTTTAATTTTGACTTTAGTACTACTTGGTACGCTTTAGTTGCTAAGCTCCTGGCTTGATTAATAGTGATTGGATTCGCACCTACCAAGGCAATTGAAATTGTAAAGTGATTTCGTTGTTGTTTGAAAAGTTTATAAAAAACATTTCCTTAGTGTGTACAGAATTACCCATTCTATTATAGATACAGGTATCGTACTTCCAAAAATGTTTAAAGTGGAAATCAGCTCATAGCCAAGCTCAAAAGTTCGAGAGTGTAATCATAAAATTATATAGTAATTATACGTAATAGAACGAAAAAAAAGTTTTGCTAATTAAGATTAAAGTGTTGTAGGTTGTAGCCCGGAGTGAGTGGTAGGTAGGTGTAGGTAGGTCGAAGGAGGTAGAGGTACATGTTCATCCATGATAATGACTACTCCAAATGCATGCATGCTTAACTTTCCGTTGCGTTATGGCTTAGGAATTCGAAAATGCTTATAGGGAGGGAAGGAGTGAGGGAAGTATAGGGAGAGAAAGGAAAAGCGTGGAAAAAAAAAGAGTCAAGCTAACATTGTGGTGCACCTCTGCTCCTGCTGATCGATAAATCAATACTTTTGCTAGTCTTAAACAAACTAGCGTAAGTGTAAGTATTGATAGTTTGATAGTGTGTGTGTGTGGTAGTATGGGCTTCGGCTTCGGCATCGACATCGGCATCAACTTGGACTTCTTCTTCTTCTTGAAAAAACTTGAATGTCTTGAGAGTCTTATTGAGAGAGTATAGTTCTATGTACCTACGCCATTTCAATTTTTTACAATTTGCATGTGACATGTTCTGTTTCCTTTTCAATGAAATCATTATTAAGTTCTTCCATTATGCGGATGATTAGAATTCGATTGTAGACATCTAACAAGTTAGTACAGTATTCTGTATGAATAATCGGCCAAGGTTTGAAATTCACTATCTAAAATAAAATTGGGAGTATTTTTTTGTGCGTGTTGTTCACATCATTTGAGGCACACACATGTAAAATGACTTAGCCATTATTATTATTACATTTTAAATTCAAAACTTTTCTATTAATTCAAATCTATTAATGTAATGTATGGTAATAGGAGTATGGAGGAAAATTGTTACGAAGAGTTTTATGATCCGCGCTATTTTTTGCAAAATGTTTAATACGCAGCTAGTTTTAGAATTTTCAAAAATGCTATATTCTAATGTGCATACTATTCCATACAAAATATTAAGTTGAACTGTCACACCGGCAACTGCTACCGCTGGCACCGGTACCGGACCGGCTTGGTAAATATTCTTACACGATAAATGTGGTGAATGTTTTTCAAAACTTTTGAAGCTGCACTGCGCATGCGGAAAATTGTTTCGCATGTTACCTCTATAGCAATAATAGTAGTAAATTATTTAATGCTATTATGTGTATGAGAAACCAGTCGATATAGTATACAATATAGTATTCGGCTATCCTTGTTGGGCAATTAATTTGTGTAATCCGCAAGTCCTGATTATATAGACAAAAACTATTTTTTAAAAACAAAATGAGGAAAGGATATGTGAATTGTGAATGTTTAAATGTTTCAATGTTGTCAATTGTATTATGAGCACATAATAAATGTTTAAAATCAAAATAATAGAATTTAAAAAAAAACTAATAAAATTTTGAAAACAAAATGTTTACAGGATCAAGGTAGGGACATTCCACCGAACGCAGAGCCAGCTGCAAGTCCAAGACGACTCCAACTTGGCCAACTTGCCTCGACGCTTCAGCCATCTGGCGGGGCGGCGGGTCGAGTTGGTGGGACTGTCCCCAGTACCGCCAACAAAGATTTCCCTCATATGGTCCTCCAGCCAGACTTCCGCAAGGTAATTAATTAAACAATCTACAAAAAAAAATCTTTGTGTGTGTGTGTGCTAAATTATTAAATAATGTATATTCCAATTTCATTTTTATATCTTGGTTTTTCACAACTTTTCAATTTTTCAATGCTCTCCCTTAAAAGTACAATATTTGAACGAACCAAAGAGTAGCAGAAGAGTAGCAGTGCTTCTAATGTTGCTTTTTAAGACTTTTACATAGTCGCCACACTATAAATTATGCATGGGAATTTAATAGAAAGATCTCCACTAGTCCCATAGTCTCTACCTATATATGGCTCTGGAGTTAAGTGGTGGTTTTGGCCTCTATTGAAAACCCACGCCTACTTAAATATTTAGTGCTTGAAATTCTAATCGTAAACGTAAAGTAACGCCGCGGAGCACCCGAAACCGAAACCGAAACTCTCCTCTCTCCTCCTCACACAGAGTGATTCTGATTTTGAAGCTCGAGTAGTTAGTTTTCATTCTGTTTTTCCTTCAGCTTTTATTTACTCCACTTTAACGAGACTTGAAGTTGAAAGTGGAATATACGTATATAAAAGTATTTGGAACCACATATATAAAGGATAAAACATAGTAAATATAGACAAAGTTGTGTGTGTAGGATATACCATCTATATACATATATGGATATGGATACACAAGTTATATGTACATATGGATGAAATTACAAAAAGGAAAGTGTCTACTTACTTACTTGTTAGACACTTTGGGATTGCATACAAGTAGATATATATATATGGAGAGTTATTGATCTGATTTCATTGTAGAAATTTCCTGTCTTGTTTAAAATTGAATTGAAATTGGTTAATGAGGAAATTGGAGTTGAAAGTGAACTCGTGTTCTTTGCCGAGAGTGGAAAGGAATGGAGAAAGTTTCCATGTTACTTATATATGACGCGCTCTCAGTTACAACTTCCGTCACTTTCCATCTTCTTCTATAATTACAAGTGTGCACACATTAGGTTAAGTAAGTTATTTTGATTCGGCTTCGGCGTCGGCTTCGGCTTCGATTTGGACTTCTTCTGAGCTAAGGCTAAGAGCCTGAGAGGCCCTCCTTTGATTGAGTGGGTTTGATCTATTTAACTAAGGAGTAAGTACATTTCACGTCCTAGTCTCCTTCACACTGCTGTTTACACACACACAGACACACGCGCAGAGTCAAGACCAGTTTTAATGCTTAATTAAATATGATTAAATACATACAGTATCTATCCATATATATTTAATATTATGACTCTTGATTTTGATTTTGAAAGTAATTTTATCATTTTAAGTGTATAGGTATATAATATATAAAAAATTATCGACTACAGATAATTTGTTTGAACTCAATTTCCCTTCCAATATACATGGATCTGCATACCTAGGTACTTCCTTAATTTGATCGCTGCCGTCAAATAGGCTACCTCCGCTTCAGCCTCCTCCTCATGCCTTATTACTTTAAGTTTTAATTAGTTTAGAATTTAATTTTGCAAACTTGGGAAAGTCAAAACAGTCCTTCACATAGTCATCATCATCATCAAGATCCGGCACTCTTGAGTAAACTAATTTTAATTTTAATTTCATTTTGTTGAATTTAGTTTGAAAAATTAATGACTATAATAATAGAAGGTTGAAGGATTTTATTAGATATAGTATTAAAAATAATTATATAGTTTTCATTATACATATAGTACGCGCAGTGCCATTGCAGTTATTATGGGCTCTCATTAGAACATGAACATTTGTAACTATGTACATACACATTTGTTCCCATACATGTACTTGCTACATAATTATGTAAGATAACTACTGCCGACTGCCGATACTACTAACTACATATTGTGTGAGACTGTGTGTTCCATTTACGTATCCGTCCGTGCTATTATGCAGATAAATGAGGGGTTTTAGTTCAATTTATATACAGGGTCATTTAAATTACTTATAAAAGTATACATATATTGCGTATTATGTCGCATGTTGACATGAATGTGACACGAGAGACGATTATAGAGTGTTTCACAGTCCACTCCAGAGAACATAATTTGAAAATAACAGATGAGACGTTTCACTTATTCTAATTTATAATTTCCAGTCTTGTCAACTTTACTTCCTCATTTAGAGTTATGGATAGCTTTGTTTTCTTCCTGCTGCATTGCACTGTACTACTAGGTAGTACTAAACTTTACGCATGCATTGCGTCCAAACATCGGGTCTTTTTGTATTTTGTTGGTGTTTCATACTTTGAACAATTTCAACTGTGTGTGTATACAAAATAAACCGAGATAAAAATTACTGTGTGGACTGTAGGTATAATGATAAATCTTAAATTCTCATGTGTATAATAGGAAGTTACCGTCAACAAAAGAAAGAAGAACAAAACCATGCGGTCTTGCGGTGCGGTGTGTGTGCTCTCCGTCCTCTGTATGCGCTTTGAATTTTGAATACTTCCCCCTCTATTACACAACTATGGGAGCGAAGCTCTCATATTTCAAAGCATGATTTTGATTTTTGACTATACATGGTCTCTAAATCGCATCTTAATCACATACATGATCACTTCCATCGTTCAATTTCCTTCCAGTCTGTGTAGTCATGTGCCTCCAAAATTGTACTGAAGTACTGCAGACACTTTATTATAGAGACACAAGCAGGCGGAGCTTTTCCGTTTCTCGTTTTTGTAGGGTAATCATTCTCGTGTTTTGTCGTTTTGTGTGTCCCGTTTATTTTTCCTTCACACAACACCGTCCTCCTGGATCGATTTATTCCAGCACGAATGAGTGAATCTGATTAATGAGTTTTCCTTCAATTTTCAATCTAATTAATTAAAAGATACAAAAAATTATTTAGATTTTGCAAAACACTTTCCAGTTTCTCCAGGGACTCTCAAAATTAATTCGCAGTAGAGTGGAACTTAATGTAAAAATCCCTTCCCTTCTCAACCCTTCTCGTTTTAAAAGTAAATTCATACATAAAAGGTACTTTTGCATATATGTAATTATAATTATGCTGCAACATACCAATATCATAGCAGTACAGCAGCAAAGGGCACGTAACATACGGATGTCATGCGTTCAGTTTCTGGTCTTGACACTTGGAATATTTTGTATCCTTTCTCGGCCCCTTGCGGATTTCTTTTCAAATATCTATATAGAAAATAACAACAATTTTAAATTACCCTTTCAACAAATAAATAGAATGACAGAGCGTAATCCACAATATATAATAGTCATCAATAATGGAGCCTGGCTTCAAAGGCGTTTAGATTAAAAGGGTGTAAAAATTAAAAGGGTGGTGGATATCATCATAATATTAGAACAGGAAAGCAATGTGGGTTGACAGATAGAAAAGAATCAAATTATGTTCTGCGGAATATCTGCAGTCATAATCATACTCTCTCGAGGGATTGAGAAGGGAGGAGTGTGAACTGTGAAGGTTTTTTAGATATAATGTTTATTTTGTACAGAATAGAATTTTCAGCTTAGAACCTAAAGAAGTGGAACTAATGAGGTTACTCTACACACAGTATAAAGAACAACTAATAAGTAGAATGAAGAAGAATGAATTTAACCATTATTTGAGGCTCATAACCCGAGGCTTACAGACTCATCAATAACTTGTATATAGTCAACAGTCAGTTTGGCTTGTTGGCTTACAATATAGCACAATACAATACTATGACTTCGGCTCGGTGCCGTTGAATAATGTGACTACTAGTTTGCGAAAATACAAAATTTTGCAAATACACCCTCCTTGAAAATCCTTTCTACTAGAAAATATGTAGACGATGACGATATTATTATTTTGCCGCAAATCCGGCTCTCGGCTACGACTATTGTCGTCCACTACCCGGCTCCATCATACATACAACACCACACCATACCAGTGCCTTTTCCTATCTTTATTATAACCGTCATCAAAAACGTGCCTAAACATTAACACTCCGCACTCACTGCATTGCACTATGGGACTGTATGTTTATTATGGATCACTATCTCCTTTCAATCTCAAATTGAAATTTACTCTGAGCTCGACTTCTACTCACCGGACGGACATGCAAAGGGATAGACATAAAGTGTGTGTACATAAATGTTCGGGTACCAAGTACAAACAACACACAACATATTATTATACTCCTATACATAGGAGCTAGGAGGTCATAATAACAATATTATTTAGAATACACTATACACTATATAGTTCAGAATATATCGACCCAGAGATCCGTATCAGATTCAGAAACAGACCAACGCAAAATTACTGTAAACTCTATGTCGTTTGAAATTGTATGTCTTTTAGGAACTGTATGTATGTGTGCTCCCACCACCAGCTTCAGTATCCGTACTGATATAAAATGGTTCAAATAGTAGGGAGGTACCTAGGTATAGGTAGGTAGTTTAGATATTCTCATGAAAATAACATGATAATAAATATAGCCATACAAAAGCAGTACATTGAGTAGCACATTGAAAAGATCCTGGAGCCCAGAGCTGACATGATTAAAGTCACTTCATAAAGTTTGACAAGAGAGTCTTCTGGAGGAAACGTAAAGTGTTGGGAAAACTGAAAATACTGGAACTGGAAATGAGCCCTCGTGCGACACTACATACAAAGCGTATTATGAACGTGTCTCCTTTCTCTTTCTGAGCGAATAAACTAAAAACTAAAAACGGGTGTTAGTCCTTTGAACTCCGACTTTACTAAATACAAAGGTATCTAGATAATATTCTATGTAGTATATGTATAGGTATTCATCAACTTTGTGGGACGTAATATATACATATATTTTGTACTGTATATCCCGGATGAAGCGGCAGTGTGGCGTATTTCTACGCAAATCTCTCATCAGATTCCGTGAAGGTTGTGCGTCACTTTGCTCCTTCACCCATGATACAGACAACAGATACGGGAATGTCTAGGCCCTTATTGCCTTGTTTAGCATTTGTCTTGGTTTGGCCAGCATGATCAGGCCAGGATCTAGCACCAGACCAAGACCAAACTCTACTTAGAGCCGACAACAGAAGCTTGAGACTTTTGGATTCTACTAATAGGTACAGGCTACAACTACAGTAATAACGGTACCGGTTTCGGTACCGGTACCAGTACCAACCAACCGATGCAAATCCAGTGAAGCAACTGTAGTGACTCCACGCACTACAACAATAATGGAATTTTCAAATGAAACGACATAGTAAATCGATAGTTTCTTCTCTCCCTCGATCCGTGTCTTATACGTTATTTTCATATGTACCAAAGGAACTTAATCAATTCCTACACTACCTATATCTATTATATACACTTGCCCGCCTGTGTATTATTACTGTATATTTCCCTAGAGTTCCATAATACGCATTTTACACAGCTCCCAAAATGATACTAGTCAGACCTAATTTCCCCTTTCCCAGTATCAGCTCTAATATAGTCGAAGCGGTTAATGGCCTCTGCTCAATTTTGTATGAAAAGTTTGACTATCAAATAATAAAATCAGAGTTCAAAATATTTGCTACGTTTAGAGGAGCGTGAGAGAGGTAGTGGTAGGCAATTAATATAGTATCACGGTACGGAACTTTAACTTGATGTTTAACTCTGAAAATAACTATCTACTTCATTCTGTCTGACTAACTGATCAAAGATCAAAATATCTCCTCCAAAGAGTTGAAAATAAATGTTTATTCAATTGGGGGAGACGATGGTTAGTGAAAGGGCTGATGGTCCAAATTGCTGGTTTATTTTCTTTAACAATATAAGAAGTAAAAGAAGACAAGGGAACATTTTTTATCCGATCCATCCCTTTAGCAGTGGAAGCCTAAAAAAGATTGAAGAATATCATGTGAACAGTCAACAGTGAATCCTTAAAATGAATTTATATAAAAGAATAACGGTAATGACAATAAAAGTATACACGTTAATAAAATACGTTCCTATATATATCAGGCTTTCGGAAGAACAACAAATGGGTGTAGGATGAGCACAAAAATGAATCGGATATTTTATGGAACTTGAGAAGTTGGGAGTTTCTCGAGTCGAGTCAGTCAGATTGATGTGTATCGTTAGTTGTAGATCACGGGGGGTGGTCAGTGTAATAGCAAAGTTATGCCGACTTCATTTTTCAACGTTTCACTCAACCTCTCCGCAAATCTCAACCTCATATTTATTCTCTTAGCTTCAGCATTCATCAAATCCAAGAAAGAATTTTATTTACTAAGAAAAATAGACAAAATAAAATGACACCTAAAAAGGTTTTCATGGTGAAGGATAGGGCTCTCTGTAATAAAGTAGTCTACCTATATATAGGCTTAGAGACTCAAGAAATTTGATTTATAGTTTACACAGACAGTAGATGGATCATGGTCAGGGAAAAGTAGCCAGAAAAAAAACTACTTCGCAAGGCCAACGGCCAACACTAAAAGTTGTCAGAGTTCACTGAGCTCCTCCAAATTTTCCATCACCATTTATACAAAAATATTTGCAAGTGCAGGCAGGGTTAACGTATTTTTCGAGAAAATCCTGAAGCTGACAGTAGTTTAATATGTATAAATTTATTGATAACACATGACACAACAACATACTTTAAAAGTTTTCAGTGACCGTAATTTTTTCTATACGTTTCCAAAACGCTTTACAATCACGACATTGCTCTACTTAATTTCAAACTCGAATTCGCAATTCATTGTAAATCGATTTCAATTCTTGGCAGTTTGTGAAGATTGTCCAAGTGAAACGAGAAAAATTGGCACCATGCTGCTTTTATTTTCTCGTCGGTGTCCCAACTTAAAGGTAATACGAAAAGCCATAAAAAATACAAAGCACGAGCTCGCCTTGACAAAATACTCAACCACACGATATGTACAATATAAGTACATATGTATATTCATACGTACGTAGTTCAGATACTTCGTTCTTGACGTAAACCTTATAATATCTATGCTCAAAATATTGTATATAAAATCATACGATGTAAAACTATAATATGGAGTGGGGACTGAAATAAGGAACGGAAACGATTACGATGGCTGATTGAAGCAAATAAGGGTATCTTGATGATTTCGAGACCCAGATCAAGGGTTATTGGTTATTGACAGTCAACAGTGTAGACGAGTCAGGACGTGCGGAGAGCACAACGGAAGGAAGTGACGGAAGGGTGGGAGCCAGTCACCAGTTCCAAATTCCTGGAATTCAATTTTGTTGGTTTGACAGTTGATGGGTATGTGAATTTTATAATTTCATCCAAATGCCATATTCACTTCACGTCAGCAGATTCTCGGTTGTCGGTAGTATAGTGTCTAGTGTCGTAGTAGTCTCCAAGTCACCAACGTTATATTCTAAAATATTGTCAACTTACTACTTAACTGTTGACTGTGTCATTTTTTGTGTTTCCTCATGCTTGAGGCCTGTTTTATTGTTTTTTCAATTCTCAAGTATTTTCAAGGAAACCAAAAACCACAAAACCTTTGCTGAAGCAGGGCTCGGAAATTTTCGTAAAAGAAAACGAACTGAACTACAAAATGAATAAATGGTAGTACTGATTGTGATGAGTGCTGACTGATCAAACTCCGCCCATTGAAATTTATCCGGAAATAAAGTTAACGTCTGACAGTCATAGATTTTAGTATTACTTTATATTTGAGAGAGTTGGAGTTGGAGTTAGCTTTTTTATTTTTACTGCTTCTCGCTCAGATTCAGACTTCAGAAAGGAAGAGAGTCGACATTATTGTCAAAAGTCGAAAGCAGGCATGTGGTCCGCTCGATACTTGAAAGACTTGAAACTTTAGTTTCCTCGTTTTTGTGAGCTGGAGAATTTTGCCCAGAATATAAGAATTTTGAATCAGTGCTCAACATTCAGCTTTCATGAATAAAAAAAGTTTCCGATGAAATTCCTGCACATAGTACAAAAAATATAACCCGACTATATATTGGTATTATTATTATATATATATATAATGTTAGTACTATAACAGACAGTATGTAATATGTATACAGAATGTTTGGATGAAATACCTTGTCACTTGTGCCTTGCTTGTATAAGTGCCCCCCAAGTTTAAGAGGCATAGGTTCAGGTTCGAGATAAGTTCCAGCAGGCTTCCAGCCAGAAGAGTCAGCATTCAACATTATTAACGGGCGACCAAGTCCCAGTTTGCTCATATTTACGGATTTATGATACATGGCCAAAGCAGAGTAATTTGAAAGTTGTGTGAATTCCAAGACTGTTTTGTTCCGTCGGATCGAATCCTCTCGTTCGTGTTTCACGATGAGGAGGGTGAGCTGAAGTACTGTGTGGCTATGATTTTGAGTCTCCAGTATGACGATTGACGATTCACGATGTGAGAGACGATTGCCGATATCAAGGGAAGGATCTGATTTTATTCGACAAGAAAATAAATTTCTGATTCGGATGTTGTTGACTGCTAAATGTTGAAACTTCCCACTTTTCTCGCTTTATCGAGGTTATGGACTTGAACGCGCTAAGGCTAAAGATATTGACAAGCGGAAAAGGACGAAATAATGTTAAAGGGTATGAAAGAAGGGGAAGCGAAAATAGATTCTCGATGTATCCCAAAATACAACTATCAACTATTATCAACTATTTTTTACAAGTACAAAATATCGCATCAGATTAGATAAGTGAGTGAGTACAGACATACTCCTATGTACAATGTATGTGGATAATAAATACATAGAATAAAAATATCTACCACTTCAAAACTTTGACCCGACTAATTTAATTCCAAAACTTTTTTATGTGTGTAATTTGGTGAAATTAAATGAAGTTGGATGCATCGCTTTATCAGAAAATCGATTTAAAAATCGTAACCTAAGTTGGAAGATTTACTTCTAATCTTTTTTCAAATTACTCGAGCTGCGTTGGGACAGAACTTAAGTTACATTATAATAACGCACGAAGTTTTTAAAACTTCCGTGTACCTACGTATAAATACTGTACAACCTTGAAGGAGATATTTTTTTGTGTTACAATCGGGCTAATGTTTTTCTAATTGATTGTGCTTACAGGTTAGTGGAATCTCGACAGAAATATTCCGGCAATTGGAGTCAGTTGAGAATGACCATGATGCGACGACGGCGGCGGCATTGGGTGCCGTGGAAAGACGAGGTGAAATGTTGGTCCGAATGCTTGATCCACGACAATTTTCCCGTCCAGTCCAAGACAGCGTACGAAAATTCCTATCCATGCAGGTAATACATACAGGCAACCTTTTACTTTGTTCGAGAGATTGTCGTATCATATAACCATATCAGTAATAGTTGTACGTTATACCTTTATAATTTATACTGCTAATGTTGTACTTGTGTAAAGTAGTACTTGCCTAAACACAGTGATACTCAAACAGCAAAAAGATTTAAATAATTCTGTGCAGATTGTTATTAGGATCTAACTACCGGATAGTTCATTATTTTGGAATTATTTTCATAATTTACAATTTCATTATTTGTTGGAAATATTTACCTGTGTAGACGATAGTACAGAATCAGCTAGGTGCTTTAATATAATTAACCAAATGAACTATTTCCCCATCCGGTGTATTTGTTTTGAAGCCATTATGGTCACTGCTATTTGACAATCTTAAATGTAAAATTAATAGCTCAGTCATTTTCTGCATGAGTAAATAGAATACATTAAAATGTAAAATGGACTCTTGTCCCTTGGCAGGAAGTATGGTTAATTAGTAAAACGAGAGAAGGAAATGAGATGTAGTTTAATTTTGACTTTTGGGCATAATTTAATATATCTTGTAGGACGGACTGCACACAGTTCATTTTGTGGAGATAGTAAAGCGTCCCGGACAAACTCTCGGCCTGTACATCCGTGAAGGGAATGGACTGGATCGCTACGATGGTGTCTTCATCTCACGAATTGCCATCGAGTCCGCTGTCTTCAATAGTGGTTGTCTGGGGGTGGGTGATGAGATCCTAGCTGTGAATTTAGTGGATGTGACACACATGAGTTTAGATGATGTGGTCATCCTCATGTCCATTCCTCGTCGACTCGTCCTCACGATCCGTCAGAGGAAGGGTCAACGAATCATGAGTGGGACGACGCAGTCCATTCTTCGATCCGAGAGTAAATTACCGCCAGTAGTTGTCATTAAGAAGGAATTAGGTGCGGATGAGGAGGGTTTCGATGAGAGTAATGAAGAGAATGGACCTCATGGAATGGGACATCATCCGTCTTACTATGGTCATCATCCCCCTGGGGGTGGGATCATCAACCACTATGCCAATATACCTCCTGGACAATTACAAAGTTTGGGGCGGGGTCGGACGAGTACATTGACCACCATGGGACAATTAGGAGGGGGTGGTGGGGGAAGACTCTTCTCTGCTCCTCCTGGGATTCGTACACAGCCAAGCCATTCGATCCAGTCACTTCCAAGACATGCTTCATATCAACCGTCGTATGCAAATTTACAGCTTCAGCACTTGCCTGATGTGACAGACTACTCCAGGATCCCAAGTCGACATGATGATTTTAGGTTTGTAGCCTCTTTTTTTTACATCTAAAATCTACTTCCAGTTTTTTCTCCTTTTATTACATTATAACTTAAGCTACGTACGTATATAGATGAAAGGGGAAACTACGGGAATAACGGCGCCGATAACCCAGGTTTGAGACATGAAAATGTTGGAGAGCTTTGGCGGCTCTCTATTCGATATCAATAATGCATGCATATCTACATAGACAGCCGCGTAGCAGTCGTTGAGTAGTCGTCGACTCGGTCGCTTTTTTAGTTGAAATAATAAAATCTGAAAGAAGCTAAAGGAGAAGCAAGCCTTCATATTAGTTCAAACATTGGTGCCGTATCTTCATGCATAATTATATTCTGTCCTCTCTCTCTCTCTTTCGGTCTCTATCTTTCTCTCGAGTTCTCGACTTAACTCCATGAAAATTTTGATGGTTTTCATTTTTGCATTATTCAATTCATGAATGTCATTGCTACGGATTTAACGTAAGGCGCTCTGTGCTAACTTCCCTCAACGCCTCAACTCTACTTGTAGTCCCCCCACACTACATATATTTGTCAATATTATTATAAAATCCTCTAAGATTTTTATATTCGAATTCAACTTCCCAGATTCAGATTCCAATCCGAATTTTCAGAGAAAGCTTCGCAAAAAAAATAGGGATGGTGAGAGGATTCTATCAACTTATCTGTATTCACCTACCTATGTTGTAGGTATACAACAACAGGGTGCTTATTCTGCCTATGTAGGCTTAAACTATAGCGACACTATTTCCTTCGCTTCGCGTTAGTTTCGTTAGTACGTATGTATCTTTTAATCTTTTTTTTTGCTTCTGTATAGTTCGTTAAAACTTCACCTTTTCTTGAATATTTTTTTTGTACGAGATGCAATGGCATTTCTACATATCCCTCTGGTGTCCTAATAGTGGAATTTGAATTTCGCACGAGTAGTATACCTTATGGGATATTTGCGCTTATATATAGTAATGATATGAATGATCTTTTCATGCCCGTCCGTACTACTTGTGTAATATTCTTCTATCTATTCTACGTTCTATTCTCTTATGTAATTATATCTATATATAGTGGATAAAGGATGGGCTAAGATAGTAAGGATAGGGTACTCGTACTATGCTCGTACCCATGGTATATGGCGCATGGCATTTTATCTGTGACATTTTTATCTAAAACTACATATAGGCAGGCACTTGTAAACTTGAAAATTAATTAAATCGGCGATGTTCTCTGCATGGAAGATTTCTGCAGGAAATTTGTTCTGCTTTCCCTTTATTGAAGATAAAAGTAATTTTTGCTTTGATATATAAAGTCATACATGTATGTATACTTACACAAAAACTCTTCTTTTTAACCTATACTTTTTCTATGCAATTGGGCTTGAAGAATAAAAGAGTACAAAAAAAACTGTGTTACAATTTGTGTTATTTTTTAAGGAAAAAAAAACTAGGCAAAGTAAAAGTTCCAAATCACACGTTTGCATTTATTTTGCACAAAGTTTTCTTTTCTAAAAAAAAGCTAAAGAAAAAAAAGTAGATCACACAAGTTTATTCCTTTAGTTAAGGAAGTTAGCGTATATATAGCTTCAGCTTGCTTTTTGCACTTTACATTTTGATTCTATTTCTTATATACTGGTCTGGCCTGGTCTGGTCTGGTGACTGTTGTCTGTGCGGAATTTACACTATGCACCAAGTCAATAGTAGGTCCCTAGTCATAAGTACTTACTGGTATGTAGTTGTTATCTCAGCTCGTAGGTTAGGTTCCACTCAAAAGACACGAGAAACTCACGAAACATTGTTAACTTTTTATTGGCTATTTATGCTTAATTTAGCTAAATTTTTCTACAGTTCTCTCTCTCTCTATCATATGCTTGCTACGTTACCGCTGAATATCTTAGGTCACCCCTCCCCCTTACATTTTTATACATTTTGTTTATGTAAGTGTGTGTGCACCTTTTTAGACTGAGAGTGTCCTAGGGCTGTAGAGAGAGATCTAGTGTTCTAAAGCAATATAATTATACCATTCCATGGCTTGTACAATATATACTTGACCTGAATTTGGTGTAAAAGTAATTTCCTCAAAGAAATTCTCCTAGGTATATATGCATACACAACTTAACATGGTTCGTATGGGGAAATAATGAATTCTGGATCACGAACAAATGCCTTTGTTATTAGAGGAACTAAAAACATGTCATGTGCTGTATATAGTTATTTCATCTATGATTTTTTAGATATATCTCAATATATATTATAATATGCGTCGTCTGGATTTCTGGATTCTGGATCTTTATATAGGGACTAGAAAAAGTCAAGTCGAGAGTCAAGCCAAAGCCATAGGAAAAGAACATTAACATTTAAGATCAAATTTTATTTTATTTTATTTAAGCCATATTATGCAGTAGTGTGCAGTCGTATCGCGTCGTAATAGTAATTTATACATAGTTTATGTCCAGACGTGTGCTTGTGTGTGTAAAAGAGATTTTTTTTGGGCGGAATACCTCTATAGATTTAATAATACGGGCACGGGCGCGACATTGAGAAAAAAGCGGCTTGGCTTGACTTGGCTTGTTGGCTATCATTTGCTCAATGTACCAAAAAATTTAAATGACTTACCAAATTGCTCTGTGTTGTCGTTTTCCATCTCCTTGTCCTGGGTCTAGACTCTAGACTTCCCTCTTTTTACATTACATTACATTTTATACAATCTTTTAGAGGAGAACCACATATTTAGACTGGTTGACTGACTCACTCTCGAGAGAGGATCTAGATCGAGGATTTGATGAGAGAATGAGAGAAATATTTGTAACCGCAGAATGTTGGTCGTTGGTTGGTTTATTTTCAAGTTTATTTCCTGGTTAAAATTTCTTGTTTTTTTGTTGCTCCATTCAAATTCTCCTCAATCCTCAATTCTATAGTCGGTCCTTCATATACTCTCTTTACACAGAGTAAACAAATAAGGCATTGGCAGTGTGGAAATTCTCATATTGTCCGACTTACAATTGTTATAGACGTGAAGAGAATAGACAGGCAGATAAAGGGTCTGGCGACTTTCGACCGGAACGACATTACGTCGACGACAGTTCGAAGAAAGACATTTTGCCTAAAGACATTGCGTCGAGTGGATATTGAGTCGACGACGTTGCGTCGATAGACATCAAGTAGGAGACTGTAAGTCGACGACATTACGTTGGTAGACTTTACGTCTAATTAATTTACGCCGATAGACATTACGTGGTTGTTTAATGCAGTGCTAACTGAAATGATGTAATTTTATAAAAACGAAAAGAAAGTGAGGAGTAGAGATAAAGACAGCTTTATGCAATTAAATTCGGTCTCGTACTCCAGTACAGATAGCACAAAGGCCTCAGTATACATGTGTGATAATCTACATTTTATTTTTTTCAACTTATTAAGAAACTAATTTATCGAGTAATACCAAACAAAGTAAAATATGTGAATTCAGTTATTTTGGCAATATAAACACCAAACAACAGAACAATGTTACCCATACTCTGTAAATAAAATTAAAATTAACAATTATACATAAACCAGCAGAATCTAACATCAGGCCCCACATTTATATTTGTAATTTATGTACAATAGGTACGCCGTAACTGTTTGACATACACAATAAACGATATAAAAAATCTGCTTGCCAATCACATATTCGTGTTTCCGCTAAAACTTTAAAGTATTATCTAAATAGTACTATCGGACTGAATAACTGTGTTCTGCAAGAATTCTTTCGTAAAAATAGGAACGAACTAAAAAATATTACAAAATCTTCTTTATACCATTGACGTCTTCATATATACATTTTTTTTTCTAAAGCAATAAAAGTAGCATCTAATTATTACTAGTGTAATGAATTACTGTACTATGAAATAATTTCACCTTAAAATTAAACAAACAAAACAACGCAAACTACAAATTACTCACTGTCGCTATCACTGGACACAACATTGGGACCAGAATAAGTAAACTGAAAAAAGGCAATTCCCTCCAAATATTCTTCGATAGACTTATTAGAATACGAAATAAAACATTGCTTAAGCCTTTGTGTCAAATCTGCAAAATCTTTTATTTGTTTTCGGAAGGAGCAACGAAAATATTTTTTTTCACTATCTTTTTTGTTATCGCTGGTGTACGTGTAGTAATCACAATCCACCAATTTCTTCTCGCCGGCTTTTGAAGTAACAAACCAGTGCGAATTAATACTATTAGAAACCTGATTCGATGCCATTCTGAAAGGCAATTATGGCAGTAAATAATTATAACTAGCAGGCGCAGAAAACAGGGAACAACTGAACATAGTTTTAGATATTTTTGTTTCAGAATAAAAGTGTAATGCCAAAGCCAAAATTTAAATGAAAGTAAAAATAGCGACTGACGATATGCGTGAGGTAAATTAAACATTAATTTGTATAGGATATGATTGAAATATGCAAAATTAGAATATAGCTTGCTTGTTTTCATATTCATATGATTAGATTTAGTTATGAAAATTAAAATTAAAATATTTAGATGCTCAAATGAACTACTTAAGGAAATATGTTATCGACGGACTTTATTTCAACGCATTGTCCGTCGGCAAAACACATTATACGCAATGTCTTTCAACGAGATGTCTTCGCCGAAGAGTCCACTACGAACTGTCTGACCCCGTACTGTCGTGAGCACGCAAAGTCGCCTACGTACTGTCGTTCGACGAAAAGTCGTTCCGGTACAAAGTCGTAGAATCGATAAAGACATTTATGCCCGTGCTCATGCTGAATGCTAGTGCTATTTTGAGTGACTTGAAATTAAGAGATTTTTAGTGGATGGATCCCGATGGCATGGTACTTCCCACACTGTGGTATTTTGTATGATCAGTCAGTATATAATATGGGATATGTTAGTTTAATTTAATGTTCACATTGGGTTTTTAGTATGAGAGTAATCACTTCCGCTCCACATACTTATATACATCATATATATACGAACATTTCCATGAACACTATATTCAGGAACATATTTACCTACTCCTCCTCATCCCTTTGAATTCAAATCCGAGTCCGAGTCCGAAACCGAACCCGAAACCGAAACTTTGGAAATTTACAACTTTGAAAGTTTGGGCGAGAATTATGCTGGGTACTTAGGTTGAAGACATATAATATGTATATATGGCTGTAATATCAAATAAAACAATGCTTGACTGGCCTTATGTGTTGTTGCTCATAATGGAGCCATTGGGTCTTTTAGTTTGTTTGCGAAGGCATTTTAAAAATTAGAACAATCCTTCCTCTCCCCTTTCCTTTTAACTTACTAACTTATCCTCCTTTCGGCTTTCACTACTATCCCCATAATATCTTTCTACAATATTCTACACAGTTTACCGCTCCCATATAACACAGTCACAGACGGTTGGGGTCTCTCGAGTCTTTGTGTAGTTTAGTTTTAGTTTTACCGTAAAGTATGAGTGTTGATAGTAGTGATATGATATGTATATTTGCGTCAGCTGGCGGTTAAATTTTAGTCAAATAAAGGCTCCGTCCCTCCACCCCGCCTTCATTCTCATAAAAGTAAACCTGCCTAGGTAGGTAGATAATCGCATTGTGTCTGTACATTCTATACTATCAAGCTGTGTAGGGGGCATTCATATATGGTATATATGTCGTAGTCCAGGAGCCGATTAGTCCATTGGACCAATGGACTAGGCCACAAGCTCAGATCTCCTGGCCTAGTCCAGGAGGTCAGTCCACAAGCCGCCGTTTCTCTCTCTCCTTTTCTTCCCCTGGACTAGTCCAGGGAAAGAAACTTAAGCAAACTCATGCAAACTCATGCACAGCTGAGGCAGCTTAATAATGAAACGGTAAATTAACAAAACATTTTCAATCCAAATAGGTTTCTCTCTCATTTTCTTCTAATGGAAACGTAGTATAATAATTCATGCATATTTATTCATGTCAAAATAAGATAATGCAAATATAGCCTTATCGTCGTTGAAATTCACAACTTGGAGCATTGCATCTGCCTCACTAAATCATGTCAGTCAATCGCTTCAGTCACACCATAGAATTCAAGATGGAATCCGAGTTTATGGGAGAGTTGACAAAAGTAAGAAATAATCCAAAGTTTCGTAACCAGCTAATTTTTCCAACTAAGGCGGAATACGACTCATACGTGAAATTTTTGACTGGAAGTAAGGACTGTGATATTACAAGAAAGCGGTTAGGTAGCTTGTGTGTAGTTCAAAACAGTGGTGTATTTGACCTGTGTCATAACCAAAGCAAAAAAAATTATATCTTATGAAAATTGTGAATCTGTGTTCCAAAATTACCTCGACCACACAGGTAACGTTTTAACTTATTATCAGTATATTATTGTTAGTTGTACTAGGTGTGAAATTTTTTTAAATAATTAATACTGGTATGTGTTAAGTGTGAACATTTCCTATAGTAGTGTGTAAGAAGCATTATTATATTTATTTTTATTTATTCATTTCTAATAAGGGCATGGCGGAAGAGATTCCACATTAACATGTTGGAAACTAATGGCCGAGGAATATTTTTACAGTGGTTGAGTCGTTTATATTCTTTATTTTAATTAACTGTTATTCAAGGCGAAGTGTTAAATAAAATAATTAAATTGAAATTATTGGTGGTTTTCGGTCATTTCCCATTATTTGGACATTTAATTATTAGGCTGCCTCAGCTGTGCATGAGTTTGCATGAGTTTGCTTAAGTTTCTTCCCCTGGACTAGTCCAGGGGAAGAAAAGGAGAGAGAGAAACGGCGGCTTGTGGACTGACCTCCTGGACTAGGCCAGAAGATCTGAGCTTGTGGCCTAGTCCATTGGGCCAATGGACTAATCGGCTCCTGGACTACGACATATATATTTGACTATATGCGGGGAATATAATTGTACATCATCTTTCCACCATTTAGATGAGATAACAAAGAACTCTGTCGCGTTCGTCCACTTCCACTCATCCACCGTCCCTTCCCCGTATTACGTATTTCCACTTTCGTAATAATTGTGCACCCAATTCCACAATGTAAAGTACGGTACGCTACACTGGCAAGGGATATTAATTACTGTTTAGCTGTATGATTTCACGCATTTTCAAAGCTTAACGATCATATTTTCCTTTTGCAGGTTGTGCTCATTTAATAATCTGTGCAGGAATAGGAATATTCAAACTAGGTCACCATACGTAATAGTAGTAGTACTAACGATAAGCATGGTTGGACATAATAATATGTAAGAATGTGAGGAGTCCCGTGTGGATTGAATAAGGTATCTACCTATAGGTGGGTAGGTCCATATATAATAATCAAAATCCAGACTTGAGAATTATATATATCGATAATTAACGAGGATCGAATTTGAATCTTGATCTGGACATGTAAAATTCGAATGCGACTACATATTATACACACACTACATTTATACATAATATAGTGACTGGGTACAAGAGCGAATTTTGAATTCCTGGAATTGATATTCGAGATTTGAATTAATGACTATGTAGCGGGTGACTATATATTATGAACTCGTTAAGATGAGATTACAGACAGCGATTTCATTTTCCAGAGTAATTATATATCCATAGGCGTATGGCTGGGTTTTGACATTTGTATAATTATTTTATGGCGGGAGCTATATCAATGCGGAGGGAGAATGCATATATTTCCCATATTTTAGCATGCACATGGATAATTTAATTATTTTTCAACTTATTATTTTGGCACTAGAATTTTGTGAATACATGTGTTGTAATCGTAGGCAGACATCTCTTGTGTTTCAAATAATCTATATAATTACACCTTAATTATGGAAGTATTTCTATTTTATATCTACCTATCTACGTATGTATGTATATAGTTAGGTAGGTCCACCCGGGCGTATAGAGGTTTTTAAGAAATAGTATGAAAACAATAGGGCTAGTACAGATATCTATATAGGTTACATCTAGAATATAATTACTGTGGGCATTTTTTTCTATATAGTATTATAAAAGGGAGAAATTGTTCGTCATCCGTGTTACTTAGGTTACATGATTACTCTATATTATTTCATATAATTATAGGTGCGCAACATATATTATGTAGGTAGGTAGTTACATATCTGTATTTAAAGGTCTGGTAGACTTGGGATGATATTCAAGGAAGGAAGAAAGAAAGAAGGGAAGAATGAGTGAATGAATGAGCGCATCCATTTTGAGTTGGTTGGCAATTTGTCATGAGAGAACTTTTTGTTTTTCTCAATGGATAAAATGTTTTGATCCTTTTTTCCTTTTGCTTTTAGTCGCTCTTGCATGTACTATATAATTAATTGAGCTAATGCGTATATAAAACTATGAACGTAACCCATCCCGAGTCGTATCGTATGTATGTTGTAACTTAGACAAAAATTAAGCAAATATTGAAAGAAATTCAATCTGATTCCTTGGCATTATTTTTGGCAGTTGAATTGGGCTTATGGCGGACGTGACGATTAGTCATTTCAAGTTGGGTTTTCGTTCAAGGGGAAGCGTGTTGAGATTAGTAGTAGTAGTAGTAGTAGAAGACGACTAAAAGAAGAAGAAGACGAGGAAAAAAAATTGCGGGAAAGGAAAAACAAGCCAACAAAAGTTGGTGTGTAGTGTGTTTGAGAGTCAGTGTATAATATGTATATGTGTGTGTGAATTCTCAAGTTGTTTTCAGTTTGTGGTGAAGTCAATGCCAAGTGATGCATGTAACAAGCGTAACCAAATGCCTAGTCAAGCCTATAGCACATTTGTAAAGCTATATTAAAGTTTCTGAATAAACAAAAATTAGGTGTATAGTTTAGATATATTTAGAGTCTATATACAGAGCATTAAAGAAGAAGATTGACTATATATATATATGTTTGGCTATTGGAATAAGCCAATCTAAGTGGAAGTAACTTAAGTAAAGTGCATAGTATTGTGGATAGAAATAAAGTCTTACAAGTGCACTCTTGGGTGTAAATGGATTCCGTCCCATTTCGGGTTGGATTTGGATTTGGATTTTTATTTCGATTCAAATTCAGCCAAAAAAAAATATCCCATAGTTATATCACCCGGGGTGAAATGACAGGGAGCAGCAGGGCAGGCAGGTAGGCAATCCCTTGGGAGGGTATGTTTTTGTTAAAATGTCCAGTGGAGAGTCAACACAGAAAAATATCATGGCACATTTATTACAAATTAGTGAGAGAAAAAAACGTAGATTGTGTTGGGCTTTTCGCTCAAGGTGAATTCCATTACTTGCTTTCTCATTTTTTATTGAGCTTTATTTTGTTGTATCGTTGTATGGAGAACAATATGATTTTATGTTAATGCAAATCACATCTTTTACTACTGAACATGTGTAGATTCTATGTTTTGATTTTTAATTTTCTGTCTTATTGTATATTTGATTTGATTAGACGAATATATCACAAACATAGAAATTAACGTTAAAAATTACATATTTAGTTATTTTTGCATTTTCAGAATAGTTAAAATAGGAAAGTTTGTATTTAAAACAGTTTGCAAGTTGGTTGATAAAATCGCATTCAGCTGCCGTTCTATCTATACAGAATTGTAGTTTTCGTCTGTGTAGTGCAGCTGTGAAATAGTAGTTGGGATCAGGAGGACTAGGACGAGGATTTGAGTTGAAGTTTGAATTGCATTTCGCTTATGAGATTCGCTAGTATTGAGCTGGATCGGATTGGATTATGGCTCTATGGCCTCCCTCATTTTGATTTGATTTTGATGGAATTGGGAATGAGGATGTTGATCCGGGTCGCGTGCTTTTATGTTCATGCAAAAATTCGGTGTCTGTCTGGCTGTACCTATACCTACCTACCTACCTAGTAGCTATACATATATGTAATATCTCATCGTCAGAGTACATAAGTCCAGTGGTGTGCTGTTTCTGTAGAATACTGATATATAAATATACGTGGACTATGGAGGAAATCCAAACCAAAGTTTAAAAAAATTCCAAATTCAAATCCAAACGTAGTGTCGTCTTCGTCGTCGTGATCGTCATCATTGTCAATCTATGGCTGGTAGAGGAAGGGAAGGATAGGCTGCGGAAGCAGAGCAGTGACAGTGCAGACGGGAGACAGTGCTCTCTCGAAGAGGAAGATTATCTCGATCTCAAAACTCTCTACACTCTGCACTAGACGCATAGGGCATAGGTACCGTACCGACTATAGAGCGAGGTTATGACATCATCCACGATCACGATCGACCTCACACTGAGGTGCTATAGGTTAAGCTTTCTTTTTCCTTCCTTCCTTCCTTTCTTCCAAAAAGCCGCGTCGCATCCCTCGCATCTCTCTATCCCTCTCTAAAATCCCATTCGTGGAGTCAGTTCGGATTGTGGATTTGGCTAAGGTGAAAAGTTATGCTAATGCCTTGTCCGGCCCATCGCATCCCATCCCATCCTGTCATATCACACCCTCCACTTTTATCATTCAAATTCCACATACTCCACATTTGAGCTTCGGGAGTTGGAGTCTTTCGCATGTGTTCATTCCTTCCCGATGCGATCTGGCGCTGGTTCTGGTTCTGGTCCTGGTCCTGGTCCTGGATTTTGATCTCTATTTGGATATGGATTTGGATTTCATGGAATTATTGATGGTGGATTTTGTTTGTGTGTGTGGATGTGTGTGGAGTTAGTATGCATCAACTATGTATGTAGATAATTATGTAGTCACACGTAGTATTAGCATTGGCCTCAAACATCTTTACTGATGTATTATTCTGGATTATGAAGCGGGCCATAGGGGAAATGAGTGTTCCCTTCCTCTTTATGTGTAGATACCTCAGACAGGGTACTTAATATTTTGTGTGTGTGCTTTTATCTTTTTTTTTATCCGGATCAAGTGTCTTTGTAGTAGTTTTTAAGGGTGAGTTCCTTTCAAGAGGATTCCCAAACGAAACCAAAACTAAACCGAAAACCGAACTAGACCATAGAAACGAACCAGTGTGAGTCGTCTGTGCTGTAACTACCATGATTCGAATTCGAATTCGAACAGGCGCCGGGGCTGGGACCGGGTCCGGGTCCGGCTCCGACTCCGGTGTGAACCTAGTGCTGTGAGAGTAACCAGCGAACCAGCCAGTGAAAGTAGACGGTGCGGTAGTGGTGGTAGAGTGAGAGTGAAAGCCAGGGCCAATGCCCCATCAAGCTCCCGCCTTCCCAACAGAGAGTAGAGACACAACTTGAATTCTATAGATATCTCCAGTTAGATACGATGGAAGATAGTGAACTCTTGGTTTTCTGTTTTTCTCCAGCATTCCAGCAGCTCTCGAGCCCCAGCTTTTCCGTGTTCTTCCTCAAGTATATAAGTCTTGTCTACTGTCTACTCTCTCTACTATATTACCTATACCTACCTAGTGTATAGAGCGCTTGTCTGGGATACTAGGATAAAAAGGAAGAAGACTGTGGATGTGTACAGATGATAGTAGTACATAGCTGAAGTTGGTTCGTGTTGGTGTTCCTTCTCGCATTGGTTGTAAGGGTAGGACAGTGTGGATGGGGATGGGGAAATGTGTGTGTAGGACTCTGCTTCTTACTGGATCGATAGAATGGCGAAGTGAAAGGACCCACACTTGAGCACACACTCTCTCAGCAACATTTCATTTCCCTCACGAGGGTTTCCATCAAAGCCTTTAGCTCTTCCCTCTTTTTCTTCTTCTCCCCAGTCTACACATAGCTATCTGGCTCGAGTCTGTATCTCGGAGTTCTATCTCGGAGTGAGTAGTCTCCCATAGTCAGTCCAAGTCCTAGAGCTCTAGACGACGGTAGGATGAGTAGCTACTACGAATACGACTACGACCTTCCTTGTACATATCTCTCCCTCTCTCTCTCTATTTCCTCTTCTGTTTCTGTTTCTGGGATATTTAATGGTCCATTTGGATGTTCCTTCCTTCCTTTGATTCCTTCACGTTTGGATTCTCTCTTCCCTTCCCTCATCCTATCCTGGTGTCTAGAGCTCAGTAGCTATGCGGGGAATAGTAGTAGTATTTACTCACAAGTCTTCGGGACCGAGTCCGGGATGATAGTGACTTGGCGTTAGATTCTCTCTTGTATTTCCCATTCCGTCCTTGTCGTCCTTATGTGGACGTAAATGGCTATAAAGTATACAAGGTTACAAAGTAAATAGTTTCTTACTAAAATAGCTAAATCCAAGTTAAATAAATAGGGAGATGGGTAGCAGGGGGTTCCTCTCCTATAATATGTAATCATCATGTATTTATGGCATATATAGCAAATCAAGACGTGCTTTCTCAATGCGTCCTTATTACGCGTTCATCTTGGTCTTTGGAGTAGAACCAAGGAAGTAGCAGTGTGTAGTGGTACCTAAGTAACGCTCTTTAGCTGCTTAGATACGGAATTTGTATTGGTATGTGTGTAGATTATTTCGTAGAATTCCAAACTCCAATGCTACCGTTCCATATCAGTTATGTAGGATAGGAGGAACGTGATGCATTGTGTATGTATGTATGTGACGGTGTATTTACAGTGTACCTAGGTACCTTTAGATAAATTATCTAAACTGCTATCTATATTATGTATATACACTTTTTCCCAACGATCCATTTACACATCTCAAGTCAGAATCGGCAATTTCAACACACGTTGTTAATACGAAGGTATACAAGTTGTAATTTATATTCATATTATGTGTTTGTATGTTACTCCTTTATGAAAATGTGTGTAGATTTTTTTTCAAAAAAATGTGGAGCAATGTACATAAAAATAAATGCTATTATTATGACTCTCATTTAGAGATTATGTAATTAGAGCATTTTTTTAAATGTGTGCATATTACACTAATATGAGCCTCCAGTAACAATTGGTACGCCGATCGTGTTACTGTGTTTTTATATGATATATTATTAATTATTTAAGAAATACTCATACAAACACGTACTGTACCCAGGACTCAACATTAATTTTTCCTAAAAACAAAATATTTATTAACTAAACTACATAATATATTTTCAGTTAATAAAGCAGTAAATCGTAAAGCTTGAGTGAATATGTATGCCAGTTTGCGCTATACTGTTGGCCGTAGCTGTAGCAGAATGTAGGTTAGATGGTGTAGCTTAACTGATTAGATTATTTCCTTCAGCTAAATAATTTTCATTTCCTTTGATAGGGAATCTCTCCATGATATAGACCCTTGATAACAGGAGCCACATTTATCTCTTCCACATTGTTTTGCAAAAAAGGACAAAAATGTGTGTTCAAGCTCGTTAAAAAAATTAAAGTTAAAGCAGAGGTTGGACATTGCGTTCGAATCTAAAAACCAACCAAGAGACCATTGAGATTGAGAGTGAGTACATATATAGAATTAAATTACAGACACAGATAGTTATCTGCGTGATGAATGCTCACGGTGTAGCATTCATTCATGAGTGAATTCTGAATGGAACAGTAAATATAAAGACGGGACGACGACGACGACGATGGTTTTAATAAAATCCCTTCCACATGGCACTATGTCTATAAATGAGAGAATATAAAGTAGGTACCTAGGAGAATGTAGAAATTCAGATAGAAAATCAAATCAAGTTTGGACGGATGACGATGAAGGAAAACGTAAACGAAAACGAAAACGATCAAGTGGGTAGATGAGGAATGAGCATTACGTCCAGAAGAATACAATCGTCCAGTAATATAATAGTACCTTCCTACCTATACAGTATAATATCCTTGGTAAACTGGCATATTGCTCCCTATTATGTACCTACATAATATAGTATCGCCGTTAGAGTGTAATACGAATCAGATGAGTACACAGTATCCACATACTTATCCTATCGCCTACTATCGGAGATCCTTTGTTGTTGTCTTTTGTTTTTATTCCTGGGTCTATATACTACATGTATATGTGTCTATAGAACTTTACCCTCTGCCCTCAATCCTCTCCAACTTTTTGTGTTCAAGTGTTTTTTTTCCTTCGTTTAAGTAGCCGATGATCGGCTACAAGAAAGTATAGACGAAAGAGAAAGAGAGATAGAGCCTAGGAAATAAAAGAGACAAGAGGAATGGAGAGATTACTGGAATTGCGTGGGTAATATGGAGGGAAAGAAAGGATTAGGCATTAACGGAACGTTACCTTAACGAAGTAAAGGGAAGAGAGGGAGGGGAGTTCAGTTGCCCACACTTGTCCATGTGTTTTCCCCTTGTACGATAAGTAAAAGTATGTAGGTACATGCAAGCAGTGGACGTGTAAGGGAAAGTTTTTTGGTATTTTAGTATTTTTTATTTCTTCGTCTTCTTCCTCGTCTTCTTCTTTTTCTCAAGTTTAAGTAGAGTTGCACTAGTTGTTGTTTTGCTCGGCTCGGGATCGTGGGCATTGGCTGTATCTGTATAGTTCCACTTGGTTCTAGTATGTACAATCTACTTTGATGTTTTTAATGTCTACTCACTTAATTTTATCATGGAATTCGGGTGAAACAACTCTACTACTACACACTCTCATCCTCGTCTAGCATTTTTGCTTTGTCTGGGACTGTGGGTCCTGGTCCTGGTCCCTATACAGCTCTGCATCTTCTTCTGTCCCAGCTCAAAATTAAATGGATGTAATTACTTTGTAAATTGACTGAGTGTTTCCCCCTTTTTTCTGAAATTCCGAAACACGAAACACCAAAAAAAAACACCCCTAAAGTTTCTTGTTCTTTTTTTTGTGTGTTTTTACTTTATATTATATGGGAAGTTACATTTATAGGTTTTATTTATAGGCTAAAAAATGTATCTGGTCTCCGTTCAGGCTGTTGAAGAAAATAATATTATACGCAATCTTATCAAAAGTAATAAGTATGCTCTATGTTATTATTGGAGTGTAAAGGGAAGGAAATGTAGCTAGTTGTTCTATTTATAGGGAGGTGCTTAGGTGAGGTGGTGAAACTATAATCATAATTGTATTTGTCAAGGCTATGTGGTGGTGGTGGTGGTCGTCGTGACGAGTGGTTGGTGTAGCATCTCACACTATATTTTAACTGACTACCATTCGAACACGCAGCCCTCACCTATGATTAATAGCTCTTCTGTCTCTCTCTTAGTAACATTATATGTGCTTTTCACTATTTTTTTTCCCCTCGTGACAGCTTTTACATTTTAGCTTCTGAGATTGGTTTTATAATTACTTGGGTTACTTATTAGGTATGTAGCTACGAATACGAATGTATCCATGTTCATGTCCTTTGCGTGTGCTTTGGGATTTTTGCTCTGGGAAGTGTGGATGGAAAAGTGTGGTATAATTTAATTTATTCTGGCCATCATCGATGGGCTTCAAGTTCGGCGTTGAGCGTTCGCTTTCAGGTGTCCCTTTTTCTACTATTTTTTTAATGGAGATGGTTTTTAGTTTAGGTTAGACTAGAGGACAATTTAAAAAATTTGAAATATGACAACCATATCGTCTGTGAAGAACCAAAATGACCGACTTCCATTTTTAGCTAAAACCAACATCCAATAACTACAAAAATATTAAAACATTTCTTGAAAGCATTTAAATAGAACATTTTGCACTTTCCAAACACATGAAATTAGAACATTTTGCACCTTTTGAAAAACGTGGCATTAAAACTTTTTACGTTTTTCAAAAACTCGTAACGGATTCTTCACACACGATATGGAAATTGTTGAGCGGGAACAAACATTTAAAGCTGGGTCGAGTCTCTGGGATTTAATTATATGGCACAATACAATAGTGATAGTTGTTCTTATAAGAAAATTTTTGTTTGTAACTTAATTAGATAAAAATGGAAGGTTTATAGAAGCGCCCCGGCGCTCATTCGAGCATTCACGGTATATTACAGTATGGGTAATTCTAGCCGAATTCAAAAGTCAATGTTCTATTTAAGACAGTGAGTATTATTACAGACAATTAATTTTACGTATGTAGGCACTTATTTAGCATTGTTGGGTTTTGAGGCGTAGGATTAGTGAGTACAGTTTGTTCATGTCTTTGACTTTGATGGGATTAATTATGTAATGAAAAAATAACTGGGAAAGGTAGTGGTTCTGCATACGTGAAGAGATGGAGAGAGAGAGAATCGTTGTTATTTCATTTGTTGGGGTTTCTGGTCGTTTCGTTCTGAGTCCCTGCGCTATTGTGCATGTGGAGTGGTACTATTCCTACTAATGAGTCTTTGGAATGTCATTGAATCAAGAGAATCGAGGGACCGCTTTTGATGTAAAAGCTTATTAAGTTCACTCAGGCGAGCTCTTATATATGTAGGTAGTTTAGCTTTTCTGTCTCTATACTCTATCTGTACCTACCTATATGTAACATGCTATTCTCGTGATTCATGAACTCTCCCGCCTTTTATGAGGGTCACATTACATTCATAGTATTTCTGCATACATATATCTATACCACCACCACCTATACAAGTACGGGCATTTTTAAGACGTTTTTCGTTTCAACGTTACGTGAGGCAAGTTAAAAGGCGTATATGAACAAACTAAACAATCTTCTCAACCATGTACCTACATGAAGCCATCTCTGTATTATATAACGTACATGTTACATATTAGGTACCTAGAAACTTTTTTAGAGTACGTCTTAAACATGCAAATTTTGTTGTCAAATTGCTACTAAACCTCCATATTATATTCAATACTTCTTTCCGGTAATAATACAAGTTTCAGGTTAGATTTTAAATTATAACTAGGACTACCTACCAAAATACATTTTCCCCTGAATGTGTTTACAGAAAGGATTACGTATTATGTATAAAGTTGTTATGATGAATACTGCAATCATTAATTCCCTTAAAATAGAAAGTTGCAAATGGTTAGGAAATTAGCAGATTAGGGCTTACTCAGGTTTTGGGCATATAATGTGTTTGTTACTTTTTTTTAGAGTTTTTGTATAAATTATACAGTTTATACTATAGACACGGGATTAGCTGCAGATGTACTATGTATGAGCACGAGGAGGTTCATTATATATTCAAGTTGAAGTTCCCCCCCCCCCTACAACTAACTTCTATTTTATATTAGAGTCAAAGAAGGGAGTAGAGTTATGAGTAGACTGCACTGTTACTGTCAACTGTTGTACAGCTTTCATTGAGTTTGTGCGGTTTTTTATTTTTTTTCCTCGAAGTTGGACTGTATCTATGAGGTAGATTTTAGTCTACCTGACGACGACGACTGACTACTGACTACGCTAATTGAATTGAAGCTATAGTCGTTCGTTGTGTGGTGGTAGACAATATATTGTAGTTAGTTGGTGGGTGGGTGGGTTGGTGGTATGGATACAGAAATGGTCCTTATAATGAGAATTGGTAGGGTAATGAAGACACTTGAAGAAATAATAGGTTGGTTAAGGTTAGGATTAAAATTACTTAAGTCGTAAGTAAGCATAAGCTGGGTTTGCGTTCTTTATTTTGGAAGGATATTACATTACTAATCCTCTACGGTCTCCAGACTTTCATCATTTCAACTAATTAATCTTTGTGGAATTAAGTGAGAGAGAGAGAGGGCGAGAGGGAGAGAGAGAGAATGAATGATTCTACGACTTTGTACCGGAACGACTTTTCGTCGAACGACAGTGCGTAGGCGACATTGCGTGCTCACGACAGTACGGCGTCAGATAGTTCGTAGTGGACTATTTGTCGAAGACATTTCGTTGAACGACATTACGTATAACGTGTTTTGACGACGGACAATGCGTTGAATTAAAGTCCGTCGATAACAAATTTCCAGAACAGTTTATTTGAGTATCTGAATGTAAGTCTCGAATATTCTAATTTTTAATTTCATAACCAGGAATGCTTGACAACACTAGTAGAGATACAAGTAATACAGGTATCGCCAGGGTTCTATTCACCTGAATATGAATGAAATTAAGTTGTATTCTAATTTTGCATATTTCTATCATATCCAATACAAATTAAGGAGATTTTTTAATATTTTTTCATTTCGTCCCTATTCTGTACGAAAGAATTGTTGCAGAACACAATTATTCAGTCCAATAGTACTATTTAGATAACACTCTAAAGTTTTAGCGGAAACACGAATATGTGATTGGGAAACAGATTTTTACATCAATTATTGTTTGTGTCAAGCAGTTACGGCGTACCTATATTGGTTTTAAATTACAAATATTAATGTAAGGCCTAATAATAGATGTCAGCTGGTTTATGTATGATTGTAATTTTAAATTTTTTTTTACAGAATATGGGCAACATTAAAAAGTTGTTTGTATTGCTAAATAACTATTCACATAGTTACTTGATGAATTAGTTTCTTTAAAAGTTGAAAAGCATAAAATGTAGATTATCACACAATACGTAATACGTATACTGACTAGTGAGACCTGTGTGCTATATGTACTGGAGTACGTACGGTCTCAAATGTATTTAAATAAAGCTGTCTTTCTCTCTACTTCTCCTTTTCTTTTCGTTTATATAAAATGACATCAATGCCGTTATCACTGCATTAAACAACTACGTAATGTCTAACGGCGTAATGTAATTAGACGTATTGTCTAACAGCGTAATGTCGTCGACTTACAGTCTTCTGCTCGATGTCTATCGACGCAACGTCGTCGACTCAATGTCCACTCGACGCAATGTCTTTAGGCAAAATGTCTTTCTTCGAACTGTCGTCGACTTAATGTCGTTCCGGTCGAAAGTCGCCAGACCGAATGAATGAATGGTGACTGTAGAAGTTACTGGCACTGGTCGCAAACTCTATGGCCTACTATTATTCTTACAAAATTACAATTTCATTCCGCTAAAATAATTATTCTCTCTCTCTCTCTCTTTCTTTCTCTGACTGCCTAGTGTCTGTCTTTCTCACTCTAGAATAGTACTTTGTGCTTGTGTTAGTTAATTAAAATTTATTCAAATTATGTAAAAATATGTTCTTAAATATAAATGATTTTTTTTCTTCTTCATTGTAGACTGGAGCCACCGCAACCGCCCATTCGTCGCCCACAGTATTCTGACTACTATGACGGGATGAGACCAGAGCCTCCCTCAAGACCATCATCCCAGCAGGGTGGTTACATGGGTCAGGGTGGTGGTGGTGGAGGTGGGGGTGGTGGGGGTCATGGCCCATCCTCCACCAGCTCCTATGACTGGTACCGAGCCAGCTCGGAGAGGGATCGACGAGATCGAATGATGATGGATGGTCCAGAGTCCCTCCATAGTAATCATGGTCACAGTCACGGTCATGGTCATCCCCAGTCCCAACAACAAGTTCAACATCATCATCATCATCCCCAGTCCCACCTGTCACATGAGCCCTCAAGGGATATAAGTAGCACTGCCTCAATCTCATATCAACCACCACCCCCGGTCATCACGGAGCAGCCCCGCTCCATCGTCCCCGCACATTTTCAACCCTTTGACCGAGCCTATCCAAAAACGCTTGAGTCACTCGCCGAGAAAGTTCATACTTTTTATACTGGACCCCGACCCATCCGTCAACATGGTCCACATCATCGTGACCCCGCACGAAGTAGTTTGAGAATGCCCCGAACTGGCAGTGACCATCGACTCAGTATTAGTAGTTCACGAGGGGAGCAGCAATTATGGTATGGCTCCATGCCGCGACAGAGGATCAGTGACTATAGGTCGCTCACACTCCAGCCCCTCACTCCTCAACAACAGCAGCAGCAACAACAACAGCAGCAGCAGCAAGTATTAGCATCCAGATATTCCTCAGGTTAGTATTATATTTTTAGCACATTATACATACCTAGTACAGTCCCCCCTTCCTTCCCTCCATATCATCATCTCTGTCATCAAAAATTAAAAGATTAAATGCCACTCCTTTGAGCTTGAAAGTTATGAGGAAGCCAAAGTGGAAGTCATTCTTGTTTTTTCTTCATCTTTTCATTTTCGTCTTTTGTAATTCATGACCTGCGTATGAAGTGACGTATGTTTCGTGTAGTGAACTGTAGAGTAGTGTAGACCCACGCACCGGCACCGGCATCGGCATCCGCACAGACATAGGCGAATTTAAATTCCAGATTAATTCTCTTGCAATGTGTAAGTACAATGGATGGGGCGCTTAGGGTTTCATGAGGAGGCTGAATAGAAGTATAAGTGCCTCCTTGGATTTGGATTGGATGGACGTTGAGGGGTATATTTCACTTTTTGGAATCTCTCCTCACCATCCTTATACACTCTACAGCATATTACACAGTGCATATAATTCCCGTTGTAAGAACTAAATTGTTGGAAGGAATAAAGTTTGTAAGTAGGATTGTTTTGGAAATAATATGGGAATAAGGGAACGGAAATGCGGGAACTGTGTAGAAGAATTTGGCCTCAGCTTTTTGGCGTTAGAGTTGTAGCTCCGGTTTTTCTTATTCTCGTGTCTTCTGGTCCTGGTCCTGTGCTGGTCCTGGTTATATTTGTATGCTGTTTGTGCTGGGGGGTGAGTTGGAGAAGATTGCATTCTAGTCTAGTCTGTGTATAGTAGTAATAGGGAAGGAGACCTACCTACTACATAGTACGTGGTCATTGTACATAGAACGTAAGGAGGTACTCAAGCACTCAAGCTCAAGATGGAAAAATAGTTTCACCCTTGAGAGAACATTCTTGAATAGAAGAAGACGGTGAAGAAGACGAAGGAATGGAGGGAAGTGGAAGATTTCTCTGTGCATTTTAATGCAACCTATTTCCACGATTTTCTCTCTCCTTTTCCCAGTTACTGCAGTTTCTTATTCTTATTCTTATCATCGCCTCTGCTTCGCCTCCCGCACTCCTTCTCCTTTTGACTTAAGCTCCGACTTGGAAGTGAGCTCTGACTCTCTCTCTCTCTGTGTTATTTCACGTTGACTTGACTTGACTTCACTTGGACTTTCTCTCTGTCTCTCTCTCTCACTACACGTAGTTTATCGTCCTTGTTTGGTTAGTTTTGGTTTGCTACTCTCTCCAGTTCCAGCTCCAGCTCCAGCCTCATCTTCCTCCGAACCTTGTTGCGTGCCTGCTTAGGTTAGAGTTGGATTGGTTTCGTCTCGTCCAGGACCTGTGTGTGTGGAGACGCTGTGCAAATATATTAGACACACATGTTTATATATAAATGCTTGGGCGCTTCTGTAGTGGATGTTAGTGGTCCCAATGGTCTGGTCTGGTCCCAATTTCATGGTCTGGTCTGGTCCAACTTCCTCGGACCAGACCAGTGGTCTGGTCCGGATTTTTGGACCAGACCAGACCAGACCAGACCATTTGGACCACATTACTGAAAAAAAAATAATTAAACTTAATTATACGAAATACGCAGGTATAATTTTGTGTTTAAATGGATTTTTAAAACAACTTAGTACTTGGAAATATTTACATTCACAAAAAAGCAAATAATCTAAAAAAAATTAGGTTGTTTTAAGTTGATATGTTGTATTTTCAAAAAGTCAAATTTTTAATTTTCGGACCACAAGATAGTGGTCTGGTCTGGTCTGGTCCGAAAAATTCTGGTCTGGTCCAAAATCCTCGGACCAGACCAGACCAGACCAGACCAGGACCAGACCATATTTTGTGGTCCGGACCAGACCATTGGGACCACTAGTGGATGTTGTAGTGTCTGAGAAGACAAAGTGAGAGATGTGCTGGATTGGGATGGGATGGGATGGCGTGTGTATCTTGTATTTCCTGACAAAATCTTTTGTGTACCTTCACTTTGACTTCCACAACTACTCCTGTTAAAACTACCTTTCTTCTTCCTCTAACAAGTACATCGGAGAAAGCAAGCCACTCAGACGACGCTATCAGTGGACTGTAGACATACAACGGAACAGCACTTTATCATGTGTCTCTCCTATAAAAAAAGGAGAGACAAATGTCTGTGTTGTCTGTCTCTCTCTCTCTTTCTCCCTTTATCAGTAGGTATATTATATTATGTACTTGAGCCTCTCTTTTTCTTGTTGTGCACTTACTTTCTTTGCTTTAGTTGTGATTTCGGCATTTAGGTGTCATTTAAAAGCTATTAAAATTAAATTATGTAGAATGCGTAGAGCTATTCTAACGTAAGTACTCACCTCTAGGGGCGGATCAAGAAAATGTTTATGGGGTATGGGCAATGTAAAATGTTATGAGTGAAGAATCAAAATAGGCTATTTCCAGTTTGAGCAGTAGGATTAAATAATGAACTATATGTCAAAAAATAAAACTTAGGGAGTTAAATGCGCAAAATTTTAATTATGAGTTTTTTGAAAAGCGCTAAATTTTGTATTTACATGTTTTTGAAACGTGGAAAACTTTGTACTTATACGTTTTCCAAGGATGCAAAACGTTCAATTTACATGATTTTTGAATCGAGCTAAATGTTCTATTTACATGTTTTTGAAATGAGCAAAATTTTCTATTTGCATTTTTTTGAAATGAGCAGAATGTTCTATTTACATGATTTTTGAAACGAGCAAAATGTTCTATTTAGGTACATGTTTTGAAAAGAAAAAAATGTTCAATTTACATGTTTTTGAAAAGAGCAAATATGTTCAATTTACAAGTTTTTAAAACAAGCGAAATGTTCTATTTAAATGTTTTTGAAACGCGCACAATGTTCCATTCACATGTTTTTGAAATGAGCAAAATTTTCTATTCACATGTTTTTGATACGGCCAAAATGTTTTATTCACATGTTTTTGAAATGAGCAAAATGTTCTATTTTACATGTTTTTTGAAACAAGCAAATTATTCTGTTTACATAATGCTTTTAGGATCATTATATTTAAATGTAGACACTGAATTTTGTTTCTAGTTAAAAATAGATATGAACCATTTTGATTCTTCATTCACGATATATAAGCGTCCCGTCTTTGTTGGAATGCCTCCTTAAAAATTTCATTTAGGGATATGTGCAACTGTCCTCTTGCCAATCCCATGGATCCGCACCTGCCCATACCTACTGTTTTTTTATTGATTTAGCTTGAGCGCAGGAAGAGTACATGACAGTGAATTGTTTCTTGACTTTGAAGGGTGAGAGTAATTCCATTCCGCACCCATTATATTTTTTGAATCGCAAACAATAACAATTGAAATTAGTTTGATTTGGTTTGGTACTGGTATTTCCTTCTTATATGATTCAAGTTACATACCCTATTACAACCAACCAAAAATCAGTATAACAGATCAAACCAAGAAGCCGGCTGAGTATCCTTTAGGTTCTGTATACAATTTTATATTTGCGGGGTTGTCTATGTGTAACTTAGGGTATAGGTCATAGGCACTTTAGATTTTGTTTTTATAGAGTATTTTTATGGATATGTTGTAAACCTGAGCCTGTACTATATTCTATTATGTAGGTGGGTAATTATATTAGCCTTTAGACACACGGTGTCGGGATTCGGTTTAGAGTTTCAGAGACCGATAAAAAGTTTCATTACTGAAAACACTTAGATAGTATATGTAGCCACGTACCTATAGGGAAGTATTGGATATATAGTGGCACAGCACACGGATATATGGATTTCTATATTATACTATAGGAGCGACAGCGAGTGTGTCTTAAGGGAGGGAGGAGGTAGTATTATTTTTGGACTTGGAGTTATAACTGGAACAAGTTAGTGCTTGGAAGATTGAAGGTAACACGCCATGTGTGAATTTTAGGGCTGGATGGTCGTGATTACGAAATGAACTTATTGCTCCCGCCGATTATTATGTAGTAGGCATGCTACAGTAGGGATTGCTCAAAAAGTCCCCTAGTAACATTAATAACTAGGAAGGCAATTAAATGAGCAATTTAGTAATTTTTCCAAGTTTATTTTTTGTGAGAGAACAAAAAGGTTTAATCTTTTTACAACATGGCCGGCAGCGTACATTCGTATAAACTTATGATGTATTGAACTTTTTACAGTACTTAACATGGGCTGTGTCATATAATATCATATTTACGCCCACAATTTATTACATTTGCCTCCAGCCTGTTGTAAGATCTATATTAGTAAATACTGTTACTGTTGTAGATGCCAATACTGTTAGTATCTATAGGCATACATAGCTATAATTTGGTGCAAGTAAATATTGCGAAATGCACCCAAGAGGTTATGTATATAATTATAGCGTAAAATCTTTAAAAGTATGCAAGACGCCGCATTTATATTGTATGCCTATAGTAGGTATCAAGTATCAATTTACAATTTACATGGCGTACGGATTTTAAAGGATTTGACTATTGGAATAGGAACTGGGCAGAGCCCTATATCCGGGTATCTCAGGGTATAGGTATATTGTCACTTTAATTTTTGCAATGGAAATGGCAAATAAATAATTATTATTATAGGATTTCCCACTTAACCACCAAACCAATACCGCCGCACTTAAGTGGTCGAGAATAAAATTTGAATTGCCCGCTTTTAATACAGACTTTTGTACACCTATATTAAAATGCCCGTAGCTATTTATGTATGTTATACGACTTTGACTTCTTTCTTAAATGTTGAGTACGAGTACCTTCTGCTCTATTGCTTTACTACAGTGTACTGCTATATGTACTCTTGTAGTGGTAATAAATTCATAAAAGTAGTTACCTGTCCATAGACCATTAGGAAGGAAGCATGAAAGAAAAGCTCTCTCCAAAAATCCTATCTTTGGGCTTCTTTTTAGAAAAGTAACAAGAACAAAAAGCTTGCGATTAAAATATATAGAATTATAGTCATAAAAAAAGGAGCTATAGTGTATGTACACACGGGTTTACTTGCACACTTCCGTAGTGAGCTTGTGCTGTGGTTTTATTTTAATACCGCTCAGCTGATGTAATATTCCTAGAAACTATAGAGTAGCCAAAAGTCTCTCTGGTCGTGGCTCTGCTCGTGTGTAATGAAGAGTCACCATGACAGGATCAGGATCATAATCATTGACAGTATTTTAGTACTCCGTCGTAGTAGGCATCTTTAACTTCATCTCCACTCCCACTCTCCACATCCACAGACATTCCCATATCGTCAATGAAGAACCGAAATGACCCATGTCCATTTTTAGGTAAAACTAATATCAACTATCTACAAAAATATTCAAATATGTCTTGAGAGCATTTATTTAAATAGAATTTTTTGAGCTTTTCAAACACATGGAATTAAAACACTTTGCACCTTTTCAAAAAACATGGAATTAGAAAATTTTGCACCTTTCCAAAAACATGGAATTAGAAAATTCTGCACCTTTTCAAAAACATGGAATTAATATTTTACGCATGTTTCTCATTTTGTTTTTCTGACATAGCTCATTTTGATTGTAGCTTAAATTGGATATGGGCCATTTTGGTTCTTCAAAGACGAAATATATCTAACTATGCTCTGGAACTCTGGACTTATATTAATGACCGCCTCTGATTGTTCCTCTCGGTTCTACGTGCTGACGTATGTATGTATAGTAATTATATTACGTATGGACGTATGTATATTAGATGTACATTTTGAGCCAAGAGGGAGAGCGCGGTAACGGTAACGGTACTGCGTAGACTGTAGACTGTAGACGGAGTAGAGTTGTGTAGACATTGAGGCCATAACCATGGCACCGGCACCGGGACCGGCATCAAGGCACGACGGGAAGGATCGATCGTTATGCGGGATAAAATTAGGTGCACTCAGTATCAGATTAAAATGGAGAAGCAATAAGGCGCGTGTAAAAGTTAATCTGAACATTGAACATATCAGCTGTGAGAGAGCTATGCGTGTCATCGAGGTAGGTGGGTAGACCTCTCTCTATAGATATAGGAAGGTTTTTTAAAGACCGCGCTGCTTTGAGCGCCTACCATGACTTAAGGAACAAATAAAGGGAATGTCATATAATTAGGATGTATATGTATGTCCTGCGTTATTATAGACATTTAGTGGGAAGTGTGCAAGTACATTAGATAGATGAATGGTTTGAGCTGGGAAGTGGAAGGAAGAGGCTGGTGTCAAACTCATCAAAAAAGATGAAAAGTGGGAGAGAGAGAGACGTGGAAACTTGATGGGATGGGATGGGAGGGAGGCTCGACGGAACCTCACTCCTCTCACACTAATGTTAATACCAGTACTAATATGAATAACAATATACATAAGTTCCCTTCCTTGCCATCCTTACACTTCCTCCAGCTCACTGTCTTTCCCGTCTTGAACATCTTAATAAACTTTTGACGAAGGACCCCATATAGATGAGAACTAGAACGTCTTCTATTCTAGATTCTAGTAACGAAAGTTACATATTATAAACTATGCGACTCCCTGTCCGTAGTTGGTAGTAATAAAAGGCTTTTGAGTCTTGAACTTTTGAGCTCATCCTATAATATACTGTGAGTTTTCATTTTGAGAAAATTTTGAAGAAGCACGAGACAGGGGAGAGACAGGAGGAGTGACATGAGTTAGTTGAGCGACGATGAGGTTAAGACTTGACTGTACAAGGTTGTTGGAGGTAGGTAGGGGGTCGTCCATAAGTGACATCATCAAATCATCCGTCACGTAGCCACTCACTCATCCCTCTAATAATGACGCGCGAACAACATGACATATGATTAATTGTTGCGCTATCCTCTCCTCAGGAGGAGCACATCTCTCATTCCAGACTGTTGACCGACGATGCGACTGTTGACGACATTTGTGGACGACCCTCTGAGTATATGTAGGTACTGTACAAGTTGCCAGTAATATCTACTATCGAAGGGTTTTACTTTTACGTTTTACCTCAAATTATACGTAGCATATAGGCGCTTAAGTGCTTTAAGGATGATACTCGGCACATACTTAATAATATAGACTCTTTGCTATATTATTATTTACTTGTGCTAATAAATGGCATCATTATCAAGTATGAACTATGATCATGAAGCTGATGAGGATGGTCGCACAGGTCCTGAATTCAAGCACGTGTCTCTCTCTCTCTCTCTACATACACTGCCTGCACAGTCCCACAAGTGTAAGTCTCAGGAGCGCGAGAGGATTTTGAGTACTTTCCGAATCCCTTTTTCTTGGGAGTTGGAGTTTGCTGTTGATCCTCTTATTTTTAGGAGGCTTTGTATTTAATTGGAGTGTAATAAATTTATAGCCTTAGTTTATGCCTCAGTGCCATCACGTTATAAGAGTTGACTCGCACTCCCGTGACACTCTATTGTTAACATTAATGTTGCTACGGGTATATATTATGTTTGTGGGAAGGTGCACTCACAAAATGCTTGTTGGTGTGACGATGACGATGATGTTGGTGTTGGTGTTGGTGTTGATGCCATTATTATTATTACTATTACAGTATTGGTAATATATGGTAATGGTAATAGTAGGTACCTTAAAAAGAAAAGCTTTTTTGTCGTTTTCTTTTTAGTGAGTGCCATGGATTTTCCTTTGATTTAGACATAGCCAAATTCATATAGAGTTTTGCTCTTTCTATAATATGGTGATATGTTAATGTTATGATAGGATGTGTATTCTGTGTTATGAACATGGGAATGAGAACAAACAGAAGAAAAAAAATCTTTTAAGGATATTTCGTGGAAAAAAAAGAGATATAGAAAGAGAGATACAATGATGATAATGTTAAAAAATGCTGAAATACACCAAAGTAAATATACCTAGGTGCGTATATGTATAATGGACGGGGGTGGTTTTATTACATAAATATTATGAACAAGTAAAATTGGAATGATACACTCTCAGCTCTCAAATTTACCATGAGAGATGGAAATGCAATAATGTTTTTGTAACTTTGCAAATATTTACGTTATACAACACAGCTTGAGAGAGAAATCTAAATTTGCATTGCATAAAAATGAAAATAAAATCCGTATCGTTGGTTGGTCATTTACTCTCGTACACTTTGTTTTTTTATACGTCTCATGAAACAACAATTTCCTCTATTTTTTTTCTTCTGTGTGTAGTCCAGTTCAACTTGGGAACTTTTGTAGAGCAAAAATATTTTATTATATAACTTCATGAACGTTGTTCTATTTGTGTTTGTATATCTACACCTATAGAGACATGAATGTAGGTAGGTACTTACATAAATTAAATGAATGCATACACCTATACTTTAATCTATGAGCCCGTATAAGTAGTAATGACATAATAATAAAATGTGTAAAGTGCATATTGCTATGCCCTCCTTCTGAATTTCCAACAACAAAAGTCTGTCTGAATTCATAATTTAGATCATCTTTTATTTTTTTACTGAACGTATATAGAGCGTCGGCACCGGGACCGGGACCGGCACCGGCAGTAATCCTATTCTGAAATGTCCATTCTCTATTTTTCTGTGTGAGAGAGATTTTATTTTTTACATAGTCTAATAAAATCTTACGTATTGTATAAAATAGTTGTGAATGTACATACAGGAGGTATAAAATATATATGGAGAGTTTACGAGTTAGGCAAAAATACTTGTACGTTATTATTTATTACTATTACCTCGGATGACATGGTAATGGCTGATAAGTTGATGGGACATGAAGTATTTCAGATTTTATTCAAAAGGGAAACGGAATTCCGATTTTCCGAATTCCTAAATGGCCAGTCTGCGCTCAGTGACTGACGCCAGGCCGCCGGTAGTGATGGAATATTGAAATTGCCAACGGCTTGCAGTGGTACTTGATAGTAACTACAGCTTGTACCTACCTATGTACTTACATATTATTATATGTATATTGCCGCCTGCATTCTCTCTTTTGTCATTTTCATTTCTCCACCTCCACCCACAATCCAGCAGCAGCAGCAGTACCAGCCTTGGAATTTTTTCAAGATACGTCGGATGCGTAAATCGTCATCCGGATTTCTTGCACTGTATTTTTATTATAAGCTTATGTAGGTACCTACATCCTGAGGACATTAAAGTATATTGTAGTTGTGGACTATTATAGGAAAACTTGGGGGCCTACCAACTTACCCTTGATATATTGTGAGTATGTCCTATGTCTTGGTAATGGTTGCTAGGTGTACATTTTACTGGTCTGTTTTCATTCTTATTTCCTGTAATGCTATTTATTGGTTCTTTATAGTCATAATACTATTCCCTTGTTTTTTTTGTCTTCTTCATACTTTACATGCATTGTTCTCGCGATGATTTTGAAGTATATAGGCAGACGAGAGATATTGCTGCCTGGTGCAAAAAGTATTATTGATTAGGTAACTGGAATTGGGTTTATTTACTTGAGCTAAATCTGAATCAAGTTTTTTATTTAGTATTGTTGATACAAATGTCCTATATATCTGTATGCATTATAATAGGCTCCGTAGTCCGTACCACCGCAAAAGAAGAATGAGATAAAGTGCATTATTATTCTGTCTAGCTAAAATAAATTGGGCGCAGATAGGAGGTTGATTGTTGATATTATTGGCGTTTTTTTATCTCTGTAATTCATTGGTCAACTGTTTCCATGGAAAAGGAATTTAACTATGTAACTATATTTATATAGTAGTACCTACGTCTGCCTGCAAGTCCATGCATGAGCTGCATATCATCTGTGAAGAACCAAAATGACACATATCCATTTTTACCTAAAAAAAATATCAACTGTCTACAAAAATATTGAAACATGTGTTGAAAGAATTTTAAATAGAACACTTTACTTTTTTCAAAAACATGTAAATAGGACATTTTACATTTTTCAAAAAAAATGTAAATAGAATATTTTACACTTTTTCAAAAACATGTAAATAGAACATTTTACACTTTTCAAAAACTATGTAAATAGGACATTTTACTCTTTTCAAAAATATGTACCTAAGTAGAAAATTTTAAGCTTTTTCAAAAATATGTAAATAGAACAATTTACACTTTTCAAAAACTCTTAATTATCATTTCACGCAAGTTTCTAATTTTGTTTTTACGACATAGCTCATTTTGATTCTAGCTTAAATTGGATATGGGTCATTTTGGTTCTTCACCGACGATATATATGCGTCCAAATTCTTAGTAAGAAAATTGTTGTCACTGCGGTTGCGGCCGTGCGGTGACGTAAAAGCAAAATAATCATTTGTTTTCGTTTAGCTTCATTATTATATCTAAAGAATTGGTTTTGTTGTTCGTGGGTAATTTTAAGATAATACATTCCATGGCATATCGACATGTCTCACGCCACGCCTACATGCATCAAGACTGTAAATGTGAAAGCGGGCATACTATATGGAACTCTATATATATATGTGTGTACGTTGGTATTTATAATAACAAATGTGCCTACGTGTAAGAATTTTCGTAGTAGCTTGAGAGAATATCTGTGGGGTTTGGTTTCCTTGGGATCCAAAGGGATGGTGGGTTATACCATTTACCATCCTTCTCAGATGATGAGAAAGAGACAGGCACTACTGCATTTGGAGTAGGAAGGATAGTAGATGTTCTGTACGCGTCTGAATTGTCTCGGGTAGCTTACGTAGAAGAATATAATGTAATAAGTTCTTTCGTTTCAGTTCGAGTTAGTCGAGCCGGGTGAGCCCGTCGGATTCCTCACACAAATATTTAAGTTTTTTTTGCTGGTGGTGGAGATGCGCAGGGATTGTGAGTGTGTACGTAAGGCGTAAGGTATGTATGCATTTTATCTATGGAATAGAGTTGGATTTGTCTGCCTTATCGCTGCCGCTCCCGATGCCCATGATGATGACAGTGTCTTTTGGTTATGAGACTGTCTGGGATGTCATGTACGTGTGAATAAGACGAGCTGTAGTTATATGTAGGTTGTACATTGAACCGTACAAGGAAGAGAAGAGACTGTGTGAGTGTGTCCTTGTATGCGAGAAAGGAGGCTGTGGCTGACGGTTGTGGAAATAATGATAGTTTGACATGTCGTAATTGTCACGGTGCTGACTTGTCGGTTTCTTTCTTTCTCCATTTCTTACTTTCTTCCCTTTCTCTCTCTCTCGGTGCTTCTTTCTCCTCCGTCTCATCTGATTGTGAAATGAATGTCTCTGTTGTCGTTCTCGCCATGCGTTCTTGTTTCTTGTCGAACCAACTAGAGAATAATATGTAGACGGAGAGCGATTTCTATTTCTATTTGGTGGATGTTGGAGGATGTGAACGAGAGGATAAGATCCAGAGATGCAGCAGTTCCAGAGAACAAGACCAAAAACATAATGATTGTATATATCAGTAGTCCTTCCACTAACATGTTCCAACCCAATGACAACGCAACGGCGGCAACGACCCACACCGACCAAGAGCTCCTATACGTTCCGATCACATTATTAGATCCATTTCCAACCAGAGCCTATTTTCACAATAATTCCAATACTACAGTATTTTTAAGGAAAAGTCTTTGTTACATCTGACACCCTTAACTATACAAGTTCAAAGTAGCCTTGGTCCAAAAGGTCCAAAATTTGAAAGTTTATTTATTTTACAAGTAATAATTAAAATTCCTATGCCCTATGGAAAATGAATCAGAGCTGTATATTTTTTCAACCAGTTATTTTGTATCTCGGGAAAGCTTCTTCTAAAAATACGCTCTGTTTCCATGAAGCTACAACTACTGTGACGCTGAAGACTGTGGTTTTCTAGTCGTTTTGGGTATTCGGCTTTTCAGCTCTCCGACACAACCCACCGATGACATATGTATGTTGCGTGTATAGTGCTCCTTTTTCTGTACTTACCCTGCATACATGTAGTATGTAGAGACTGATTCGCTTAGGAAGCTTGGTTTGACGTTGGTTCTGCTACTTGTTCTTACATTCTGATTGTTTCACGGGTCGTTGATTTGACTCGAGTTTTTCTTCTCACATCAGTCCACATCCAGATCCAGCATCTCCGTCTCACTCTTTTACTTTTACTCTGTGGCTTCTGAGTCGTCCTTGTCCTGTGCAGTCGTCTGCTTGCGTAGGTAGCGAAGGATGTGTGTGTGTGTGTGTACGTAGGTAGGTAGGTAGGTAGCTTATAGGTCGGTTTCTTTCTGACTTTCTGGGTTCGTAGTTGCTAGTTCACTAGAGAAATGGAAAATAAACTTTTCTAGATATATTTGATACCAGAACCAGAGGCGCGGGGAAGGAGCTGGGCAGACCAGTGACAGAGCATCACATTTCACATCGGCATCGGTTTCGGCTTTGGTATCGGCATCGTCTCCGTTTTCGACTTCGACTTTGACTTGAGCATGTACATGTACCTAAGTGTAAGTACTACGTCTCAAAATAAAACGAAAAAAAAAACTGGGGAAAAAATGGTTGTAGTCTCTGCTCTGTGGAGTATGCGGACTCCATTTGGGATTTTTCATCTACAGCATATTTTTAGTTGTTCTTAATTTCCTCCGTCATTTTGTCTTTCCCTTCACTTTATTACTTTTGGTCTCGTCTTTTGTCGTTGTCGTTGCCTTTATCTAAATAGGAGCGGAGCAAAAGTCCATTTCTTCATCTCCTGACCGCCTAAGTAAACCCTTGTTTCCCTTTTTCGAGTGGGTTTCACACTAATTTAATGCACTTAATTTCATTTGATGCACTTGCTTGAGTTCCTTCTGTAATTTCGTATTAATTAATTGTCATACAGTAATTACCTAATGTTTTGCCTTCCTCAGTTTTTAGTGTAATTACATAGTCAAATTAATTATATGGATATTAGGAAATTAAATACCAACCTGCTTTACTCCTTTTGTATAAATTATTTAATATATGGGTATGGACAATCGATGGCGATATATGCATATCTGAGTGCTGTAGTAGGGACACCATGAAAGAACAGTTAGCGCTGGAAAATTTAAAATATATTCTCACCAGAATTTAGCGTCGCTCAAAATGAATACTACAAACTAAAATGTGCTTTCCAATTTCTGTCGCAAATTCTACCGAATTAAAAACAAATCGATTTACCTACGTGCTCAGAAAATTGAATTTGAAAATTGACAATTTTTCTAAAAATTGCAAGTTGTAATTAACTTACATAATAAAACATCCTAAAAAAATTAAAGACCACAGGATATTTCCAGTTGCAGTTTGGAGACTAATTTGTAACTAGGATAGGCGGGAGTGAGTGTAGATGGTTTTCCATTTTGAAAAAGGAACATGAGAATGGCATTGTTTGTGCCAACAACCACGCATAGGAATTGTATACATACTTTTAAGGAGTGAGAGTGGCAGTGTGAGTGTATGTACTTAGGGAGAGTTAGTTAATTTTGTGTAATCGTAATAATAGTTATTGAGTCAAGTAGTGAGCTGCGTGAAGAGCCATATTAGATATAATTACATTACACATTGTATGTGTATACATATAGTGTTCATTTTTTTTAAACTTGTTCTTGGATATATGTAATTATTATATGTAGGGCCAGGGCCTGGCTATATATGGTTGTCTGTATAGATATAATTACTAGATGAGCTCTGTCTGTCTCTGTCTCTGACTGTCTGTATATACGTACAGTTCTAGTCTGGCTCTCTCTCTGGTGGTGGTAGTGGTGGTGGTGGTGGACTGCTGGAGTTGATTGGACTGGCATGATATTATTTTTGATGACATTGGTAAATGGTGTGCTTTGGTATGGAACAAGTTAATTGAATTGACTCTCTCACTCAAATAGATTCCCAGGATAGAACTCACATACATTTAACGACCCTATCCCCTCTGATTTCTTCAATTCCCACACAAATTTATGTCTTTGTCAGACAGGCCACTACTGCTCTGTCTCTTCTGTACTTCTTCTACATTCTACATCCATCTATAATCTGTATCTCTCGCCATCTTATTTCCACGTGGGTCTCGCGGAGCGTCCTCGTCCTCAGTCCTTGCCCTCCATGTTCGCCCATGTTCATAAATTTAGCGGGTCCGGGCCCATTGTCTCATCCATATGCATATAAAAAATCCATACATGTATGTAGGAAAGTGTAAGTAACTTTACGATTAGAATAATAAATATTGGAAAACTATATGCTATAGGTAGGTCTCATTACTTTTAATTTTACATTGGCTATGTTATGAGTTGTAAAGGGAACACACCTGGCTGAGTGAGAAATGTAAACAACTGCTACTGTTGTCTTTGGTGTCTACTCTATAAGCCTATGTGTTTAGTTGTGAAGAGTGCAGGCAATATTGTTCCTATAGTTTAAATGCTTTTAGTCGTATGGCCATGGTCATGGCCATTCCTTATTGGTTGCCTCAGGATATTTTCCCGTACTTTGTCGAGGCCCCGCGATCATGGTAATTGTCGTAAGACTAATGGAAGTAAGTGAAAGAATAAGAAATGATACGGATGAAAGTGGAAGGGTTATTAGGCTTAGAGGGCTGAGGTGAAAAATGTTCCACCATAATTTTAACTCTTTTTTACGGGGAGCGCGAGTATAGGTACCTACCTGTTTAGGTTCAGAGTACACATATTTTACATAGACTAAGTGTAGGTGGGCAGGCAATAATATGAAAGGGAGTGATAAGTTTAAGAAAAGAGCGTTTCGTGTTCAGTCCAGTTCTCTTCTAAAACAGGAAGAAAGAATAAAGGAGAAAGGGAAGTGAGGAAGGTGGGATAGTAGCCAAAGTTCTAGTGCCCCTGTAGTACATATATCTTCTGTTGACTAGAGTAGTTTCGCTATATATCCAGACTGCAGCTGGAATTCAGAACTACTGTACCTATACACACACTGCTGCACTGGCCAGACCAGGACCAGACCAGACGATGGACAACTTTACTATAGTTGAGCTGCACTCCCCATATACTGGCATATGTTTCTATGCATAATATGAATTGGAATTCTTCTCCTTGTTTGAAGTGAAGCCAAACCAAAACCAAGGAGGGAGAAAGACTTCCACGACGACGAGGACGAAGACGACGACGACGACCTCTTCCTATATTCCATGTATAAATTCCATAGATTCTAACTGTACGTAATTATATGTAAGGTAGGGAGGTATATTTGTACTACAAATAACTGTATTGAGTAGGTTTATAGGATCTGGTAGATTGGAGATCTATCTCGTGCCCCGATCAATGTATTGATTCACATTAAAAGCAAACTTGGGAATTTCGAATTCCAATTCGAAATTCTCTTTTTACCTCTCACTCCCCGTCGTACGTCGTACACTCTCTCGTCTGGGAAAGTGTATATGCGTATAGATACACCCTCCAGTATGGGAATATGGGGTATGAAATAAAAAAAAATTTTGTAATAAGACTACATAGGTTATGTAACCCTAGAAGTTCGTCCAAGTTCTAAAAGTGGACGAGGACGAGAGGCTCTTTATAGAGAGTGCTTCTTTACTACTGCTAGTACTCTTGCAAGTCGCTATGTGTAGAGTGGGGAGTGAGTGGAGGGCCTATATCTTCCACTGTCTCTCTGTGTGTGTGGACTTCATTTCTTACTTATTTAGTTGGTGACCTATTAGGTAGGTAGGTTCCTTGCCGTGCCGGCATATAGGTAGATTCCGAATAAATTGCTTCTGATGTTCCATCTGTACATGTACAGAGGACAGGAAGTCGCCCGTCTGGTCCTGGTCCGGTCCTTATAGTTTCCTTCCAAGACACTTCTCCAGATTGCATTAAGCTCATGAACATACAGAGCCAAACTAAAAGGGAGACGGCGTGTGTGTGTGTTTGTGTCGAGCCGAAATGCGTCCAAGTAACGATAAGTGACGGGGGACGAAAAGTGCGAAGGCGGACGTGGTTTCTTTGGGTTTTAATTTTAGCTCAGTCAGTGTAGGGATGTGAGCACTAGGTAGGTAGGTAGGTACATTGATTTGGATTTCATTTAACATTCAAAACGAGATAGGCCTCACTACTATACACTAGAACCTGATCGCTCAAAGTAAGATGGAAAATACAGGCAAATCTAATGGCCGGGTAGAGTCAAAGAATTTCTTTAAAATCTTACTCTTATGCCGGTATCCATACGACATATACATAGTATAGCTCAAAATCACAAATTATATTAAAAATCAAGCGGATTAAAGGGGACTACAAAAATAGATGGGTCAATAATGTAATTATAATCAATAGCTTCTAATCTAATGGGAAATTGGATGCAGCTGGGGAGCAATCCAAGTCTGAATTGCTTCGACCCACAATCATTTAATCTAATTAGTGCACAAAGTCACCACATAAAATAACAGTTGATATGCTATTAAATACCTATGCAGTAATGTGCTCTCGCTGATGCCAAATACGAACTTCAATGTTGATTGTACATAGTCATCAGATTCTGGTATGTGAATTGAGGCTATATAGTACCTGCGACCATCAAGCAAAAAATTATAAAAAAGTCGCGTTCGAAGGAATTCTTTACTTGGGAAAAAGTAATTTAAATGAGGTACATTATTGAATAGAAAAACTAATTAAATCTCAAAATCTCTTCCGGACAATAAGCAGAAACACAAATGAAGTCTCTACAATTTTACTATAAAGAGCAGTATACTGTCCAGTTCCTTTCTTCACGGCCTACAGACGGCTCCACAACCCATGATTAGTAGTTGACGAGAGACTGACACTAACAAAAGAAAGTTAATTAAATTGAGGGAAAAAATATGGATTTAAAGTATGTCAGTATTGTTGACTTGACGGTTGTCATTAAACTACTATTGTGAGGACCTAAGAAAAGAATCCTCATCGTGGACACGATGCTAACCGTCATTACCGCTCGAATGTTGTGTGACATATTAAAATTTAGAGCAAGTTACCGGTTGAAATTTAAAAATTTAACGTTGGCGGGAAGTTCAAAAATAGAATCAAATATTTTCTTTTCTTTTCTTGCAAAAACATTGTTCAGAAATAGCGTGTGCGGCACATCTTTCTGGTAGTTACTGCTGCTAATACGTGATTGTAATACAAATAAGGTATAGACATGTGTGTAGGTACATGCTTTATTATTTTAAGCTGTTTAAAAGCGGGAAGTAAATCTTGCAGAATGCTTTAAATTGGTGCGCCGTACTTTTTCGTATCCATTTTATGGCTCTTGGTTTTTTTGGTCGTCTCAAATGTCGGACTTGAGGAGACTTGAGAAGTGTCCATGAGTAGCTGACGATGACTTTGCTCTGGCTCTTGTGCACATCTCAAGTCTCAAGTTGTTCTCTATGTCTGTTGGTATTTTGGGCTCTTCTATTTCCTCGAGATAGAGGTCCTATATACATGGTTATTTATACAACTTCATCGTATAAAGTCATCCAAAGTTCAAAAGCGGAAGCAACAAAGCACGACGTGTTCGATGATAGGACAATGATGAGGGACTGAGGGACATGGCATAGCGCAGTAACAGACTATTTATGTAGCATATATTGACACCTAAAAGGTTCCGATAGTTGAGGGTTGAATAGAAGTTGATACCAATAGGAACATAATATACAGTCTAAATGGACGGAAGTATAGGACGGAAGGAGAGTTTGGAATAGGAGTGAAATACCGCTCACAAGAAAAATATAAATACCCATACACAGTTCACACATATATAGTCCTGCCTGATTTACAAGGAGAGACTCACTTATCTGTGTATCCGGGTGCATCGTCTGTTATGCTACGAATTGGATCTAAATTCTAAATCCAACCAACATCTTGCCGTCAATGGTATGGCTTGCTTTCACTTTCACTCCAGATCCAGACTTGAGAGTTCCGCATGTACGACCAGTACGACACGGTACGGCAGCGGTGGCGGTACGGTGTGTCATAGGTACCTAGGTGGGTTGATTGGATTGGTTTCGAGATACATTCAAAAGAGACATTCTAATCTAAAGAAAGATGCGAATTCTGGGAATATAACGGAAAGACAAGAACAGCAGAAGAAGAAGAAGATGTCTTATGAAGAAATCCTGTCTTTCCTTACTTTTACTTTCCACTTTTTAGATGCTGAGCTTAAGCATCTATTGTAATGGTCATGTCCGTCCGTCCGTCCGTCCGTCCGTCCGTTGGCCGTACACTACAGGTCACAGGTTACAACCGATTTTCATAAAAAAAATAGTATACGACCAGAAATGCGACTGTGCAGGTCTGTATTGTTTTTTAGTTGCAATTAGTCTAACCAGTTATCCACAATAACTTGATTACTGGACCTATGTCAGAAATTTGTAAATTGGAGAGGCTAAAAACGGCTGAACCAAATAGCTGAGGCAACTGAAAGAGGCGGCTGGCAAAGATAAAGCTGCCATTGTTTGCATGTAAAATTTATCCTTGCCAGCCTTCTCTTTCGGTTGCCGCTACTATACATACCTACCACTGAACAAACGTACCCAGGTACGATCGGCCTACGCTTCTCACTCTTAGCATTCCAACCCGTGTGTATAAATACCATACGAAATTGAATATTAAGGAGCGTTCACAAATGATGCTATCTCAATTTTCTGACCCACTTACCCATTTCCACTGATGTTAAACATAATGCAAACGGGGAATTTTCATATGCACGTACCCATTTGAATGATATCACCAGTTGTAAAAATGGGGTGTAGATGGTGACGGATCGTCCATAAACGACGTCCTCCACCATTAATATTTTTTCCAGCCTATTTTATCATACATGTATTGAACTAACTTATATTAGTTATAGATTATAGATATTTTTTAATTCAGATCCTACTTGTCGTTTTTCGACAATTAGTATTTGCATTGAGCAACTCTGAAATTTTTCCTTATACATTGTGAGGGACCGTCCGTTAATGACGTCTTTCAAAAATATCATAATTGTAGGTACCCCCTTCCCCCTCCCTTTTAATTATTTAACCATTTGTAGATGCTAAGCACATAATGACGTCCTTCAGTGTTATTGATATCGAGGGATCGTACATAATGACGTACTTTAAATTCAATAGTTTTTAAAACCCCCAGTATCAATTTTAAATGTTTTTCCATCCTATATTGACTACATGTAACGGACTTACCTATATGAGTTATAGATAGTCCGGAATTGTCCATAATGACATAGTTAGACCAATATGGACCACCACTATTGACATACCATAGTTTCTAGTATCCCCAGTCCCAACTTTAAACTTGTTTCCATCCTAATTTAACAACATGTCACGGACGTAACTATATGTGTTATTGATATTCAGGGATTGTCCATAATGACGTCATTCAAATATTATAGTTTTTAGGACCCCCACTGTTAACATCAAAATATTTTCCAACTTATTTTTAACTGCTTGCCACGTGCATTTGTATATATTTTATTGTTTATAGGAGAGAATCCATAAATGACGTCATTTGTTAATCATGCGATTCTCAAAAATATTCCAGCGTTTTTTAACTACATGCCACGTACTACTATATGGCTTATTGATGGTAAGAAAGCCTTCATAAATGACGTCATTTGTGAATAGTGTAATTTATAAAAAACTTTCAGCTATATTTAACTACATGCTACGCACATTCGTATGTCTTATTGATTGTAGGGGAGCTTCCATCAATCTTATACCACCTTTAAGCGTAACATAAATTGTCTTGCGCCTTTGTTGAAGCTCAGCATCTACTTCGGGCCAGCCCACGGTCGACAAATCCGGCGCGAAGCGCCGGATTTTTCACTCTAACATAGTAGAGTCTCGAGTCTAGTAGCAAGACTTACTTTCTCAGTCTCTTTTCCCTGTGTGTACATCACTGTTTCTATATGGCAGCTGCTGGAGCTGGTGCTGGTTGGTTGGTGTGTGAGACACTGAGTCGTCATTGGGGAATTATGTCTCTCTGTTTTGTTTTGCCAAGTTGGCTTTGGATTTGGATTTAGAGTTAAGACTGACTCGAAAACTTTGACTCCGTTAAACTTTTGTCGTGTGTGGTGGAAATGGAAATATAATCATATCTGAATCCGAATCCGTCAGAGACAGCCGCCGCGGATCTATACAGTTTTTTAGAAGGGGGGCTAATGACCTATGTTGTAGGGGGCTGAGGGGAGGAGAGGAGGGGGGGGTGGCTCTAATCGATGTTAAGCGGCCGGATTGAAAAAAAAAACATCTTGGATATAAGACAATAATGTCTTCCGCAATTTTTAAAATTACCTTTGGGATGTATACGCTCTAGCCCGCGTCCTTCCATTATTATGGATCCGCGGCTACTCGCAGATAGGTACCTGTAGTAAACGTAAGCTTTAGCGATTAGCTAAAAGCCTTTAGTGTATTTAGTGATCGGAATGTTCTGGTGGTTTTGTTCGGACCATTTTAAAACCTTGTCTGGTCTGAGATTTCTGGACTGAACCAGAACAAGAAAATTCTCAACCAAACCAAACCCAACATTTTTAATGGACATAAATGTAAAATAATGTTTTTCAAAAAGTATTTTAAAGAGCGTACACAAAAAGTTTGTTTTTGAAACTTTTTGTTTTTTGGCGCTTTGTGCAGTAAAATTCTTTTTAAAAAATGTCCTAGTCTAAAATAGCCTGGTCTGGTTTCGGTCTGGCGAGATCACGACAGAGCCAGACCAGACCATTTTTATCCCTATAAGTATGTATGCATCTATGTGTTGTTCAAAAAGTTTACTTTTTTACTAATTTATCTCATTTTTAGTTATAAGGCTGTAGAGGAATAATTTATACATGTACATAAGTATAGCTTTTCTTCATAGTCATATTTATTTATGATATCTCTATAGCTGCTAAGCAGTAGTAGCATGAATAATGAGCAAAGGTGGAAAGGAGCTTATATTTTTTTTAATATATATTTTCAAGTTTTTAGGTCGGAGAGACAAAAAGTATCCAAGTTTTGTCTAAAAGTATTGAACTCGAGAGTGCTCCTGACATTGGAGAGTGTAGAGTTGGAGAGTATTATGGTACATTAGCTACATTGTTCATAATATTATATACTTTTGTTTAAGTTTCGAATTTAGAGATGGATGTGAAGCATTGAGAGAATTTTGAACTTGATCAAATATTACAGGAAGGGAAGGGAAGGATATAGTAATGTTTAGGAGCTATACCAGGGAAAAGGTACATTACATACAGGTAGATGGATTTTACCAATGGGTGAGTGGTTGAATGTTATTTAAGTTAGAATTTATGTAGACGGTAAAAGTTGTAGCGTCTCTTTTTTTTCTTTTATTTTGTCCATGATTTTTATAGTGCTTACCCTATACCTAATATGTATTGAATGTGGACATAAAACAAAAGTTTTTTCCTCAGCTTTTATAACTTGTTTCTCTTTCTCTCGTCCCTTCTGACTCTTCTGACTGAGTTATGAATTATTCCCCGAATCTCGATTACGATCCGAGTCGGCAATCACATTTAGTTTTTACTATAGGCATCATCCTGCGGCCGCTATATTCTATGTAGCTTCCTTCCTTTTCCTTCCCTGGATTCTCATCATGTTGGCGGCTCGGTTTGGTTTCCTCTTTTGGTTTTTTGATCCTTTGGAGATGATGTGAGTGAGGAGGATGGTGGAAATAAATTTTCGTGAAATTAATACATAATTCCATACATCGTATTTGTATAGTTTGAAGCTGTGTAGCCAGCAATCATTTTTCTCTCTGTTTACCTTAACTTTTTATACACGAGAGTTTAGTTGAGTGTTCACATGTTATATTAGTAGGCTTGGTTTGGTTTGACTTGGTTTGACTCGGTTCGGATTTTGAATTGGTAGTAGACAGTGTAGCCAGGAAAGAAAGGCGCTGGCAATGGTCCTAACAACGTAACATATAATATGCTTTCACGCAGTAGCTAGGTACTTACTTACTTAGCTCTTTACATTTTATATTTTACAAAAGTTTTCTCATTTAACTTATACATTTAAGCGGAGCGGAAGGAAGTGTGCGTTTAGCCTATTACAGATTACATGATTTGCGTGGTAGTGTGTACCTAGTGGTTATGTACATTTCAAATTCAAACTAATTTTAGCTATGGTGAATTTTAATAGAAACTCGTGTTGCCAAACGCCAAACGCAACGTCCGCGTGTGTGTCCATAAAATGTATAATTAGACAATGCATGCACAATTATATTATTTTTAGAGCAGTTTAATATGTGGCTATTTATGTGGGCACGCAGTCAACAGCACAGGATGGACGGGTTTGCTTCTACATTTTCTGTGATAATGGTTACGTTACTGTATAGCCGCTCAAATACAACAGCACATATATATAAATGATAGTATATAGTATCTATAGTATTGTTACTGCTACTTAGGTTCTAATAATAATGATGCATCCTGCGGTACATGTTGGGAAGGCGGAGATGATTAGCTAGCGGTCTGTAATACTCTGTGTAATTTGAAATAACAGAAATAGACGGAGATGGAAGTAGAATCCGGAATCCTACTGATAGTCTCATCTGTACATTTCTTTCTCCAGAGTTTAGCTTTGGTTTTCTTTGAGTAGGAAATTGAATTTTATGTATGAATGCTCACTCAATGAGATTTGATTTGAGATACTTACTAAGCCCCATTACTATCGGATTCATTTAGTATGTAGGTAGGTACATACCTTGCCTTGGTAGGTAGGTACCTACGAATCTCACCGTAACCTCAAAACTTAATACCACTCTGATACACTCACATTTCCGTGTGTGATTTGATTTCTATTCTATAGAGCTATATAATTTTTCTTCACTATACAGATACATGGATTGTATAGCTTCTTCATTTATATTAGCCCTATATACCTATGCGTAGTATACGCATTAGAGATCCATACAATGCCTCATTTCACATGACAGTTGGAAATATGAAATCTTTTGCGGAATTGAAATCCCTGACCTGACGTAAGACTTTTAGTGTCTATGGTTTAAGATGTCGTGCCTCTATGACTATATATTTGTGACATTCATATAATATCCTTTATTTTCGGGTATATGTAGTGGTGAGATTTAATAGCGGAAAGAAGTAGGCGATTTTCGAGGAAATTCGATGATTCGAATAAATTGGTGGAAAGGTTTTTGAACTAAATCACATTTTATAAATTTATATGACACCAAGACAAGGAAATAAGTTAATACTTTATTGTACATTATTTAAATTTGTCTTTTACACGGTTAGGTTTTGCATACAATGTCATACATTATGTTTACGAAATTTTATATTATACAAGATGGAAATCCTCATCCTAATTTTGAAAAATAATGAAATTGAATTTTGAAATGTAATTAAATTTTTAAAAAACGAACCCGGATTTTTAATATTCTAAATTGTTGACTCTTTTTTTTAATAACAGGTATAAGTTCCCGCTTGGCCGGCATGCCTACCAGACGAAAGCCGATTCTAGACTATGCTTCGGACTCGGAGGCAATGTCGTACACGCCGTCATCCATGAGATCTGCGGGTCTGTCCCTCCCTGCCTCTACCCGAAGATCCTTAGGTCTTATGAATGGACGAAGTAATTCACTTCCACGGGATTTAATCCGTGGTCGTGGTGGTCGTAAACAAAATGTACGTTTTGATAAGAGAGGTGGTGGAGGCGGAGTTGTGGGGGATGTAACGGCCAGTATGGCGGGTCGACGGGCTCTTCTCCTCGCCTCAGGTCTTCACAGTGAGGATGAAAGTGATGGTGCTGCGTCCGCACCGGAGATGCCCACACCTCGGCGGGAACGAGGTAATTTAAGAGAAAAAAAAAGAAGGAAGCATATGATTCTAAATTAATCTATTAAATGCATAAATTCTTTACTGACTCATGTACTCCGCTCAGTCCTCAGTGCGTTTTTCCCACCAAATTAACCCATTTTGTTAATTGCTACAGTCTATATATAGTAACTATCCATCCCAGACGCTTTTTGTCATGCTCTGGCTTGCGTTATAAATACAAAAAAGCACTTTTTTACTGTACTGATATTTGAAAGGATATTGTGAATTGGACAGTATATGGATTTATGGGAGCTTAAACATGTAGATAGGAGACGTGGTTTTCTATTATTGACTGTTCCGGAAAGCTCCGTTGACTCTACCTTACATATCTCTATGTCATCATAATTCTCTTTTTAAATATATATATACGAAAACCAGAGTATAGGTATTGCCTAATAACTTATGTGGACGGGAGGATTATTACAAGCAGTGTTAAAAATGATTCGTTCATATTTCATAGCACAGAGATGCTCTCAAAGTCAAATATAGGACGAGAGAAAGGGAGAGAGAGAGACGAGAGAAAATAAGGTTTTTTGTTGGAAGATGGGAAAGAAAATATTTGAAGGACGGAACATGGAACGTTGTGAGCGGAGGGTATTTACGTAACAAATAGGAAGTTTGTGAGGAAATTTATATATAGAAGTTTTTATGTATTTTCCTAATATGAATTCGACCACAAGGCACAGACAATGCATACAAATTGTATTTTATCCTCTTTATGGACTTTTCAAGACTTTTACACGTTTTACGAGAGGCAGAAGAGAGGAGAGCATGTGGATTCTTGGAAATAAAAAATTCAAACTATATATATATTCTAAAATGCAATAAGAGTCTATAGCTTTGAGATCATACATATTCAAATACATGTATGTATATAATTCTGAAAGAGCCAAAACCAAAACTAAAACTAAAAAAAGAAAAAAGAGTATAGAGACCAGAGAGATACAGACTAAAAAACCGGTGTAGTCTCGGCTTGACTGCAGTCTGCCTGCGAGTCTGCGACACGCAATTCCCGCAATGTTAACTACTTACAGAATTTTTGAGTTTTTTCCCATCTCAAAACCTTAGCTCATGAATGATATGGTCATGTCCATGTACCATCACCTCATATAGTAGGTACTCGTATTATGTGTCCAGTATCAGATGGTTTTGAAATTTTATAGGAAATAACGATGATTTTTTATATATATGTTCAAGGTTTTTGAGGACTGAAATAAACATTCCGAGGGGGAAATTCTTATAAATGTGAAAACTCAAATTTAAAATATTATGTAGATAGCAGATGTTATTATGAGATACAATTATTATAATGAGCTGAGGCAGGACTATTGGACTTGAGAATGAACTAAATCAAACTATAACAGTTACTTTTAATTTCCCTCATGGTTAATGCAATATTTTGCGTGTACGTGTGTGTTTAAAACAAACTTTTGAATATTTTTTAGGGAGAATACCGTCGTCTCCAAGTGTGTTCACTTCAGCCGAATATCGAGCCTGGCTCACACGGGCTCCTTCAACTAGTGCGATTTATGAGAGACTGAAAACCAATCGAGATTCGGAATTACTGCAAACTCAGAGAGCTGCCAAATTTACGTACAGTGCAGAAAATCTGAGTCTCCTTGACCGAGCAAGAAATGTAAGTGAGAAGTATAGATAGATTCAAGTATGTAGATCTCATATGATTATTGGTATTTATATAATTAATTAATTATATTATGTGATTATGTATATAGTTTGTATAGTTCCCCGGGAAAACTGAGCTAATGTTAATTGGTCCTATGTCTTATGTCCGAATGGTTTTTGTACGAACGTCTTTTGTACGAATTTTCGATGTGCGAATTCAAGTCTTTTGTACGAAATATTTTTGTCCGAAATATTTTTGTACGAAAGTTTTTTGTACGACTGTCAAATTGCGTTCGAAAGCCCCAATCCGTAAATTAATGATGAATGTATGAAATGATGATTGAAATGTACCAACAAAATGGCTATCCTAATATTCTGCGATTTTTATCTGCCATATCGTATGTATACCATTTATTTTACTAATTTGTAATACAGTATCATTTCGTATATTGACATATTATTATATATGTTATTTAACATTTTGTCGTATATTTACATATTATTATATATGTTATTTAACATTTTTTCGTATATTTACATATTATTATATATGTTATTTAACATTTTTTCGTATATTTACATATTATTATATATGTTATTTAACATTATTATATTATTATATATTATATTCGTTATCTACGATTATAACAATTAATAAATGTTGGACTCTTTCGGACTAAAAACATTCGTACATCCTTATTTTCGTACAAAAAACTTTCGTACAACTTTCATTCGTACAACAAGTTTCGTACAAAGTGCATTCGGACATAAGACTATAGGCCTGTTAATTATATTATTTTTAAGTGTTCGATATATATGTATATTATATAGTATTTTTGAGAGGTATCGTTTAAGTATAAATTATTTTGATTGTATGAATGTGTTAATTAAACTCACATGGAAGATGATTGTGTTTTTTTAAACCATGATCATAGTTATATATATGTCTGATTGGTTGGTTGCTGAACCTTGCTGCCAAATAATTAATGAGTATTTTTAACAATGATTGCACTGCAAATTGCAAATAACGTTTTGCTCTGCTCTGCTGTACGATTAACCACTGGCTATTATTATTATGATTATTAATCTTTTAAATTTGGAACACACTCTGCATTGTGTTTTCTCTTTGTACTTTTACATTTTGACTTCTACACTTATTTGATATTTAAATGCTAATGCTTTCACTTTTTTGAACCCTTTGCTTATTTTCTTCCGCTATCCTCTGCTCTGCCCTCCCCTGATCTCTAATCTGCGTCCACCCGCACTTCCGCAACCTCATTCTGCGTCTGCCGCAATATGGACATTTGTAGAGAGCCGAGAGACATATTAAAATTCTGACTGAGGGTGAATTTGAACGTGACACTCAGACGAATTTGTCTCTGTGGGAAGCACGACTGAGAACACAGGTTAGCGACGTTTTGCCGAATCAAACAAAAATCCTTTTGCACCCCCTATGGGTATGTAAATGATGTACAGCACGCATGATTGTTTGTTTTGTAAGTGTACAGGAATATCAAAGCAATATGTAATTATATTAATTAAAAGTATTTACTATGAGAATGGTGGCATTTAGGTCTATTATATAAGTCATGTGTTAATCAAATGCAGATATGTATAAAACTTTGATTGTTAGTAATTGTAGCTGGACAAATGAATTAGGTGGTATAATACACTTTAAGGGGTTTTATTAACTTTTGCCTAGCAGGATCAGCCTTATTACTCGTACCGCTCGCACCTGATAAACACGGGACTGACGGGTGGAGACTCCACATTAGCCCGGGCCCTAGCTGGCCGCTCACCCTCAACAACCTCAGCTCTAGCATCTTTAGGTATTGGACAATCACCCCTGAGGGACGTGGCCGTTTCCAAAGAAGCGGTCACTCCATCATCGGATCCACTTCGTCGTCTTGGGATCAGCCCGAGTCGTTCCAGAGATCTTATCTCACCGTACAGCACTGCCGGGGTGGTATCAACCACTTCCACGGGAATCACCATTGACCCCACGGGAGGTCGAACGACCCCAACTTCATCCCTATATCACCGAATGACTTCGGATAAAGAGTCCGACTCAATTCGTAAAGAACTTTTAGCCCGAAGTTTAATCAGTAGAGACATGGTGTTAGTGGAGAGTCGAGACACTCTCAAGGAAGAGTTGGCGGACAAAAGTGAGAAGATGTCGTCACGTCTCATGTCTAGTGTTATTGGTGGCGTGTCTGGGGGTCCAGCCAGTATTTTGAGTCGACCGACAACCACGACATCCACGAGTGTGGGAGCGGGTCGAGTGGTAGTGGACCGAGATCGAGAGCGTGATCAAGAGAGAGAGCGAGAGCGGAGTGGAAGTGCATCCGGGGACTCACGTCTCAAACTATTGACAATTAATCCATCAGAGTTTATTCGCTACAAAATTGAGCGTCCCTCCTCGGTGTCGAGTGATGTTAGCACAAGTAATGTGAATGGTGTGGGTGGACCGCCACATGGTCACTCAGGAATCCTTCGTGTTCATCTATTGGCTGGTCGAGCACTTCGAAGTACTGTGCGGAGTACGGACTCGACGATAAGAACTCGGGATCTCTACTGTGTTCTCGAGTGTGATCGTGTCCATAAGGCAAGAACAGTTGTGTGTACAGGAGATCAAAATTTTGATTGGGATGAAGTGTTTGAGTTAGATCTTGTGAGCAATAAAGAATTAGATTTCCTCATCTACTCTTGGGATCCACAATTAAGACATCGATTGTGCTACAAGGGCAGTGTGAATCTTGTTCAAATTTTGAATGAGTCTAATGGACCCGGATCTGCCTTTCATCAACTAGCTATTAAAGTAGAACCTAGGGGTACTCTGTATGTCAAGTTGAAACACACACCACCGCAGGATGCTTTCAAAAGAGAACTCAAGGGTAATTGTTTATTTGGTGGGGACGTGGCTAATGTTGTTATGAAGGAGGACTCAGGTATCAATGTCCCACTCATTGTTCAAAGGTGCATTGAAGAGATTGAGCGACGCGGTTTAGATATTATTGGACTCTACAGACTCTGTGGTTCTGCTACTAAAAAACAAACATTGAGAGAAGCCTTTGAGAGAAATCCCAGGATTGTCGATCTATCCGCAGAGAATGTTCCCGATATTAATGTTATTGCAGGTAACTTCACTTAATCAAGCTTTACTTGAATTCATTTTATTTTTTTTTATTTTAAATAATTCAAGTAGAAACAAACCAAAACTAATCTGCTTTTCAATTCTAGGCGTATTAAAAGATTATCTACGAGAGCTACCCGAGCCTTTATTAACTAAATGTTTGTATCAAATGCTGGTGGATGCACTTGGTGTCTGTCTCCCTGATGATCCGGAAGGAAATGCACGATTACTCTTTTCGATTATCGAGTGCTTACCGAAGCCCAATAGAGTATGTTCTGTAATCGAGAAAATAAATTTTACATTCTTTAAACTCTAAACAACTCTAAACTGCGTATACTTAAACATATTACGACTAATTTTGAAAGGATTTTAGTATAATTTAAATTTTTCTTTAATTCTTTGTGACTATACAGTGTACTCTTTTACTGATCGTGGAGCATCTAAGTCTGGTTTGTTCTCTGAGTGATCGAAATAAAATGGGTCCTACACAATTAGCAGGAAGTTTTGGTCCCATTCTCATGGTTCATTACGATGGGAGTCCCGAGAGCATGGACTTTCAGCCTCCTATCAAAGTTCTCCAGTATTTACTTGAAGTTTGGCCGGCCAAATCAGGTAAACGTATTTCGATCACAGTCATTCACAGTTTTAGTTCGTAAGTATAGCTACGAAATAGTACGTACCGCGTAACAAGTTAGCTCGTAGTTATTACGTAGTTCATAGCATATTTTTGACTTTAGAAAATTTAATTTATAAGTGAATAATATTCCTTATTTTATAGTAACAACTACTTTTTTTAGCAAACTAAAATTACAATGGTTAGTGAGAATAGTATTTATGTTATTATTATATTTCATAGGGCTCAATTTATATTGACATTTATATAGAATCAAGTATACCTATTATAATAATAGCTGTAGTCGCACACACACGCAACATTTATTTCCTTCGAACTTGAAATTTTATCGTTATTCTTATAAATATTCTGCTGTCATATAGTATGTACGGAACTATTGTGATTTGATACTTGTATTGAGTCAGTGTACGTAATTATATTGAGAACAATAGAATTTGAATTTATCAATAATAGCCTGGGCTAGCACAAAATTACAAATATAATAGTAAAAAATTGTTTTTTTTCTTCTTCTCTCTTCGTCTTCTTGACATTTAGAGTTGATTTGACTTTGGCATTCTTGACGGTAATGCAATGGCATGAATGTAGAATCGTATCGTATCGTAGCGTACGTAGCATTGGAGTAGTCGTTGAGTCTGTAATGTTCTATTTAGTATAATGAAAAACTATAATATTAAATGATTATTATTTTATATTGTTTTGTTCCGACTCGAATGAACTCCTCTCCCAACCCCAACTCGACTTTTATGAGAGAGACTCAGAGACAATAGTATTATGCGACTTTCATTTCAAAGCAAAGACAACCAAGAACCAAAACCAAAACCAACCAACCAACCATCCACTGACAATATTGACAGTATAGATATAATTATATGGGTGACAGTTAAATTGTATAGTTTCGAATATACGGCCTGCGTACACAATATAGACTGACTAGTTAGCCTTTGTTTATATTATGTAAAAGAGGTTATACGTTTAGGTATATATTTATTTATAGAGTATGAAAGGGAAGGACTTCCGTGCGAGTTCTTATACTTCCCATTATTATCCTTATTACTATTATTATGATTCTGACGTTGACTTCATAGCTTCTCGGCATCCAGTCCACATCACATGGACTTGGACTTCTGTGGGGACGTCAAGTAAAATCGAAAGTGTTTGGAGCTCGAGAGTGCGAGCTAGTAGTCTACTTTACAAGGATGTAAGTATATTATATATCTCTGTCATAGTGGTGACGACGAGGACGACAGCTCGAGTTCCACTTGTCGTCAGTCAGTCAGTCAAAGTAGAACTAAATAAAATATCCCTATATTTATACATAGTTATTACTATTATTATTATTTCCCTGTTGACGTGATGTTCTAGTCTAGAGGTAAAGTTTTCGTATAAATTTCTACTGGTACTATTATCAAATATATATACAGTATAAAAGGGTATGTACTATAATAGTGGAGTATTGTGGTTCGGCTGAAACCTGAAACGAGGTTTAGTAATAATTCTGAGTTTCCGAGTTATTAACAACGTTCTGAGACTACATTCATGTATAACATAGGAGTGGGAGTTGGAGACTGATTGTACGTACGTGACATGAAATAAGTATAACATATTCCATAAATTCCTAATTCTTATGCTTACGTATTCATAATTAAATAATACAAAGGTACACACTATCACTCAAGCACTCAAGTCCCAACACATAGCTAGCAGAGGTGTGTAGCTTGTACCATGAAATGATGTGAATATTCTATAACTATACAGGCGTATTACGTGTGCACAACAAGTACATATGCTGTAGGAGAGGGTAAGTTAATATTAATTCTAGGTTTAGCTCTACACACGGATGTATTCCAGTATTGAACATGGACAAAAAAGATTTCATGACAACAACCCATACGTTGACAATCATGGAATTAATTGCTACTTTGCAAAAGTTTATCTTTCTTGTCTCTCGGCTCTCCTAGTAAGTGTTCTTCGTTGTTGTTGTTGTTGTTATTGGTTTGGGTCTGGGGATGGTGTTGGTTGGCGTTGGACTCACTGACTGACTGCTGGATACATTTGGAAAATAGACTGACTGGCAGGTTACATGTATTCCTTTCATTTCATTCAATTCAGGGAGTGAGGTTGACTTTGGAATGAATTATTATATTATACTGTCGACACTGGACCGGACTGGATTAGAGGGAAATACAATAATAACGTTTCCAAAGGATAATTTGTACCCTATTTTCATGAACTAATTATTGTCGGGACAGGGGAGTTATAACTCTTGTACTCTTGGTTTCATAGTCAGATTACAATTACATTTTGGTTCTCGAGTAGGTGTTATCAAGCTATATAAGCTTAGACGTGCTTCCTATATCACAGTTTGACATGTTCGATGTAATAATAAAGTTAAATCATGCGATTTTCCCTGGACGATAATTCATTTGTCTTTGTGTGTAGGCAGGCAGGCTTCGGGATTATACATATTCTCATAATGTATTAACTTTAACTAGGTATATATAATTATAATATATTGTGAAAAATCAAGTGCGCTTAATTGAATATATACCCATCTATCTGGGCATTTTAAGTATTAGAGGGGCAACCATAATGTACGTACATGCAGAAACTATATGTAAGGGTTTCCCATTATTTGATTTTTGTATTTACGTTTCGTACAATGTTGTGATGTACAATTATATTTTAATCTGGAATGTGATATTTTTAATTTATCTATGAAATTATGAATGCATTTCATTTTATTTTATTATTATTACATAAATCCAACTTAAATTTAATTCAGATTTTTGTTTAGGATGATCGTTTAATGTAATTGGAATGTATTATGTTTTATTGTAACAGGATGATGATCTTAGTGAGCTGTAGTTAATACTTCCTATTTACGGAGTACGGTCGTGTGTGTGATCGTGTCTTATTTCAGAAAATGTAACGTATCTAATAGAAGACAAGACATTACATACTTTTCCTACCTACATAAATATCGTGTCAAAAATCAATCTTGTGGACTTAATACGTATATACTTATAAATATTTCGCCTGTCGCATGTTCTCTTGTAAATATATATCCAATTTTTTGATGATCTGACTTAATAACTGTGACGCTACTGACTTTCATTCTTCGTACTATTTATGATTTAAATTTGAGTTTTGCCTATTTAAAATCAAGTTTTTTTAGAGCAATTATCTTGATAATCATAGTATAAAGTATGTTGTAAAGATAAAGTAACACATTCATATCGTGACTAGGTAAGTAGGTCCCCTAATTTGTTGCGTGTTTACTGATGAATACTTTATATAGACATTGTATGTATTAGTGAAAGTTATTAGACACAAGTATAAAGAGGATAGTATAATCTGTAATGTTAGTATGTGTAGTTAATAGGATATAGAAGGATAGTTAACACAAAATGGGGAGTAGACTAGCGGTTAAAAATTAGCCGAGTAGAATAGAGTAGAGTAGCTTAACGATAGCATATGTATGACCAGTGAAAATATGATTTGGGTCCATCAGAGACTTTGTTGCAGACAGTTCGGGCAGTGGGAGCGGAAGCAGTCAGGAAGGGCCCTTCGCTTTTGGGCAGAGGACGGCCATTCCCCCGTTCCAGCCCAGCTTCCATTCTTTCGTCCAGATCCCAGAAGACACCCCCATCGATGACATCACTCCACTTAAGCCCTTCAAAGCAGTCTCCTGGCTCTCTTAGCGAATCCTCCCCCAGTCCCACCTCAATCCATTCCACCACAGCTGGTCCGACCGGACTCAGCTCGGGCATGGGTCAGAATGGCAAATATACTCCTTACACTAGTGGCAGTATTATGAGTACAACTATTCAAGCTTCGACAGCAGCTGCTATAACCAGTTCTTCATCTGGAGTACTGACACTGACCCCGTCTACAACCTCAAGTTCCTTAACCTCCGTCACTACACCCAACTCGCTCACACCCGTCTCTTCGAATGCTAAATCCATTGCACCCGCCACCACTTCCTCAAATTACTCTCTCACCTCGGAATTCTCAACTACCTCCGTCACCTCTCCCACTCCTGGTCCAGGAATGAAACTGTCTGATACAAATGAAGAGCTTTTTAATACTGTATCGGTGAGGAGCCGGGTTTCGGCTTTCGAGCATTGCACCACTACGACGGTCACATCCGCAGGATCCATACTCGAAGATTCAGAAGGAATTTCTGTTCTTACCTCCACCACCGTTAGCTCCTCAACATACATTCCACCAACGACTAATGGCATGGGAATTACCATGACTGACAGTGAGTTTGGCCAAGGGTCAAATATCCCAGCTATGCAATATCAGCAGCAGCCGCAACCACCACCATCAGTTCCCCCATCACCTTTCCCAGGAAGAAAATTTATTGGAGGTCCTGGCCGTGCCGAGAGGGCAGAGTCATTGGATGAAACTGGAGGGTCAAGTACAAAACGAAAGTTGCCACCACTGCCACCCACTTTTGCCCAATGTGGCCCCCAGCATCCTCATCCGCCAATCTCAAATCAGTATTCTTCGCAACAGCAACCACAGTCTATCCAGCAGCAACAGCAACCCCACATTTTTGGTTCACAGCAGCCTCAACATCAGCAACAGTTCTACACACAAGATTATAAAATTAGCAACATATACCAGATGGAATCAAAACAAGATCAATCACAAGAAGAGCCAACAGGTGTTAGTTATGGTCATGGTGGAGTGCAATCAGGCCAAGTTGGTAGTACAAATTCCATGAGTAAAAGTGATATGGGTGAAGACTTTCCTTCTTTGTCAAGCTATAAATCTATGCAGATGACCCCCAGTAAGCCCATCAACGTTCCTCCACCACCCCCGCCAAAGCCATCTATGGCAAGTAGAATGGTACGGAGAGACTCAGATCGAGATTTAGATTCTGGTAGTCCGCCACAAGGAAGTCAGCAGTCATCGAGATCACAGAGTCAGTCCGAGGAGGAGAGTCCACCGGATGATGCCTCTTCGAGACGAAGTAGCAGTGGGGATGCTCAGTCTGTTATACTCAGACAAGGACCTACTGGCAGCAATAGTAGTATAAGTAATAATGCTAATTTTACAAATTCTTGGTCTCCGGTTACTAGCAGCTCCACCTCCACACCCACTACTGTTCAATCACAGAGTAGCAATAGTAAAGGCTCAAGCCCTGGACCAGCAACTCCTGGAAGTACTCCACCACCTGTGCCACCAAGGTTAGATCGTAGACCTTCACAGACCTCACCGACTTCGTCCCCACCATCCATGCCACCACCGGTCCCACCTAGACTTGGAAGGGCTGCCCCTGTTCGAACACCTTCTTTAGATGGTAATTTGCTCAATCTTCGTCACTGAATTCATTCGGTTTTATGAGAGGGTGTAATGTAAGAAAACAATTTTCACTCAGCGTAGAAGTCTCAAATAAGAACATATTTCATTCCATGTGTTTTTTTTAAATTTTACAGGTCGGGAAGCGTTCGAAGTTGATTGTTATACAATTAAAGAAGAAAATGGCGAAGAAGATTATTTAACTTAAAAAATTTGGAATCCTCTTGTTGAGAAGTATTGTATTTCTGTACTGTACGGAGTAATGATGTAATGAAAAGTTATTTGACAAAATATATTTTATTTTTCATGTAACTTCTTAATGCTTAACTATACTACTCTGCTCCATCGTGCACAAGTTGTACTTGATCTGAATGATTCGTTATTAGTCATAAAAATTCAAATTGAGGTGTTTACTTTTGTAATAGGTTTTTGAAATTATTATAAAAAACAATTGTGAGTAGGAAGTAAAAGAAAAAACATAACTTTGTAGACGACTATGGTGAAATACTAAGCCTAAAAGTAGACATTGACATTGCAGATGATAAACTACAGTACAGTATTAAAATATTTTATAATATTATGTATACTATATGTATAACTTGAATCATTCCATTCAAAAGTTCTTGAAATTCAAATTTCTAAATGAAAAATTTGTTTATAATATTGTTAGCCAGTGGCCGTTTGTACTTTGGATACTATTTACTCTTATAATATAATGACTTTTAGTGGAGGCTATATAGGAGTGTGTAAAATTTGTTTTTATTTTTCGAGCTTCCGATTTCGAGCAGATGAATATAATAATTAATTTAATACATAAAAAAAATGAGGAGAAAGAAATACTGAACGTGTTTTCCAAATTCAAGCTTTCAAGAATTGTCATCTCAAAAATAGTCATTTTTCAATTTCGAATTTGAGGTGGATGTATATATATATATATAGGGCAAAATAGGTGTGTGAGCTGAAACTGTGTAAAGTACTGTATCTACGAAAAAATTGGGATTAAATTAATTCTGGACTAACTATAGCTAAAAGAATATAGCTAACTATAACTGTTTAGACTGGCCTGTGAGTGGACTTTTAAATCTTGTAAAACTGTGTAATGTAAACTGTAAGGGAATAATAAGGTTTTGAATTCAAAAAAAAAATAAAGCTAATGCTAATCAGTAATCAGTTAGTTTTAAAAATACCAGCAGTACCTAAAAAACCTATCCAAATCCACATACCTAGTATGTAATGAGGAATATGGAAAGAACGAGAACTGTGCTTCAATGGAAAAGCAATAAGTGAACAAAATATCATTAGTCAAATTGCATAAGTAAAATTGTGTAAGAATTCTATACTAATTGTATTTAAATCAAAAATTAAGAGAATTCAGCCTTGCCCCGCTTTATGCAAAAATATCACTATCTTTATAACATAGTATTAATATTCAGCCCCTTCTTCCGTCTAGTTCTGGTTCTTATAGCTTAAGCTTAACCAGCAATTTTCAAATTTCAAAAAACAAATAAGGTAGGAAATTAAAACTAATAAAAAGTAACTTCTATAAGTTGCTAATGAATACCCTACCGGTAGCATGTAAAAATAATAAAAAGTTGCAACTTCCTCTCTGTATTAAATATATAGCATGCATGGGTTGGGTTTGGCAGAGCTCCATACTCTCAAAATAACTAACACTTATTCCTACTATCTACAGCTACTACTAAAAGCTTTAAAATACAAAAAATGTAAAACGAGCCAATATCAATCGCAGTTCATAGTCCCCAATGTTTACTCTTGACTTTACGATATACTTATAGACTTTATCTGTACGTAAAATGAAAATACATAAATAATGATTATATTTACTTATAGCGAAAAGTGAAAATTCTGAAATTCGAAATCCCGATAGGTATAAAATTTGAGGCTATAATCATAGACGATATATTACATTGTTATTGTTGGTGTTATAACTTAAAATTTAAATTATTACAGGCATTTGTATTTGAGCTATATGTGTGTGCATTATAATTTACAGGTAGGTAAAGTACTCATGGGCTTACTCCTGACGATGAGTAAAAACAAATAAATAAAAGTAAGATAGCTACTGCTAAAAGCTCCATGAATATGCCGTACTGTTGTAAAAAATATATTTTAAATTCTATATACTAACAATTAGAATCCAAACCGGGAATGTGGCAAGTACTTTTAGAAGTTATAGAATCGTCTAGTTTTATGATTAAAATATATTGTAATATTATATAGAATTAAACTTGCACCTATTTAAGTGAGTAATATAGCAATTAATAATTATATTTGCAGAGATTTATCAATGTTAGAAATATTGTGTTTATCTTAGTCATTTGCGGTTATGGTTATACAAATAGTTGTTAGTTAAATAATATATAAATTGAAATAGTTTTAGTAATTATTATAAGGTTAATGTTAAGCACTGGATATGATACTGAATTCTGACTGCCGCGTCTTTTTGTGTGTTGAAGTATATAGTTTGTCACTGCACTATATTGTTAAATACTTGATTCTTCTATTTACTTTTGTTATTAGCCGCCAGCTTTATTGGATGCATATAATCAAATAAATAATTATATGACTATGTATTGAACTGCCATAATCTCTGGTATACAATATTGGCTTTTATTATTGGTATTAGCAATGGTTGGTGTTGCAATTTGTAATTTTGTAATAATAAACAATTAATAACATGTAATGTACTATAGGATGCTAAGTTATAGGGATAATATGTGATTGTGAACAAGGATAGACTACTGACTATTTAGGAAATTCCCGATTTATTACAGGAGTATTGAATTATAAAAAAAAGGAAAATAACAAAAGTATTTGAAAATTGTAAAAAACACACAATTTGACAGTACTGATGAATCTGTGTACCTTGTGATGATCGTGTGGCTACTCGTCTCGTAAAATGTATCGTAATCGTATCGTAAGCTTACCCTATATAGGTAGTAATGAATTACCTAAAAGTAAACCTATAGGCTATACACAATAGAAACTTTGAAAATTGTAAATTAAATTGTAATGCTATGTAGTTCAAAAGCAGAGTACTTACATCCTTGATTGTGTCATTGTGTCATAGGCGTCTTGTGGTTGCATGGATATAGCACTGCAAATAACCATTTATTCATTCATAGAGAAATGCACTATAACGTTTTTTGTTAAATCGTAGGAAAGTATATACAGATTCCAGATACTATAAGTCACGTTTGCCATTATTGAGTATTAGTAGAAAATGCTCTTAATTTTTCTTCAAATGAAAACGTTCACACGATTTACAATTTTTTGGGAGCTCAAAATCAAAAATAGTAACAATTCTCTCGGCACTACGCACTCTCTATACTTAAAATTATGTGCTCGGGAGGAAGCGGAATAATAAATCTTCATGTAGCACAAAGTAAATTTAACAATATATACCGAATAATATTATAATTAAGAATTTGTTCCTCCAATGTCGACTGCAAATATTGGATTCAAAAGAAATCATTTATGGGTCACCATAATATGTGTTCAGAAAAGACAAAAAATAAAATCAACTACAAGTGTATTCTTTAGTAACAAGAATATATTACTATTAGAATGTGTGCGGCATTATCAACTTCAAGTACTGTGCTTCAACAATTTTCAAGTATATATTTTAAAAAATACACTTTACAAAAATGCAGGTATGAGATATGCAAATATAAAATAAATGATTCACTTTCAGCGAAAAAAAAATAATAACAATATACAATACGATTACAATACAAAAATACGATACGATTTGGCTTGAAACAAACAAGACGTGTTTAAAATAAAGGTTGAATTAACTTGTAATTCACAGGTCTGTACCATTAATTATTAAACTTAAGTGCGTTGGTTGAATATTTGGATTTAAATATGTCTGTAGCGTATAGCGTATGTTGTATATAGCACATATAGGGGCACGAGTTGATAATAATATTGAAAAAAAAAATTTAAAACAACTCAAACCTTCAAGACCCTATGTTCACAGCGACAGTAAAAAAACACACAGGTGAAAGAGAGCGATAAGAAAGAAAAGCTAATGAAAACTTATAACAATAATAATATGATTGTATTATAAAGAATTCAAGGTGCAGCTGCAGGTCTGTATAAAAAGTCAAGTCTATAAAGATAAGTGAAAATATATGTATATAAAAGTGCTTAGTTATTTATTCAAGTATATATACATAATTGTGTACATAAGAAGTACCAATAAAGTATTTGACTACGCGATAACACACGGACGACGGACGATGATGAATCAATTATCAATTTATCAACACAGTAGCAGAAGAAGAAAAAAATGATGAACATGAACAGTCTTAGGCTTACGAACAAAATAATAAGAAAGGACGAGAAATATATAATATGTATGTACATATTTACTACTACCTTCATATAAACAAACTACATTAAATATAATAGTGTGTAACCGGGAAAACTCAAATAATACAAGAATAATAGTAATAATAATTGTAACTTTTGTTGAAGGTATTCCTCATATTCTTACAGTTATTGATATTGAAAGAGTCTACATAGTACTTTTTACATTATTCTATTATATATTCCTGAGTTCTACGTTTCCGCTGCCGCAGTCTGCAGCAGTTCATTCACTAACACTAACAAAACAATGAAAAGGTAGTAGGTATGTATAAAGTGGAGTATGACGATGATAAGTGGATAAATGATAGCTGTACTATATTATACAATTATATTAGTGTTATCTACTTACAATAATTATTAAATTACATTGTTGTTCATGACTCCTATACATAAAAGTCAATTCAAAATAATTAAAAAAGTCTCATGAATGACGGATATATAACTTACATACTACATAAAAAAAACTGTGAACTACAACTACTGTTCAATAATTATTCCATAAATATGTAAGGAATAAGGATATAGATAAATAAATAAAAATAAAGTTGAACACAAAATCAAAATGAATCTTTTAAGAATCTATAGCAAAAAAGTCAAAGTCAAGTCATACTTTAATAATAATAGTAATAATAATGATGTACTTAATGCCATGTCGTTAATTTAACATATCATGATGGCTTGGTACGTTACACGTACGTTTACAATTTACAATACAATGACTGTAATATTACATTTACATTTACAATTACGTTTAATCTTTAAAAATATACTTGTAATACATACGTAAAAATTTAATATAAGATACAGGTATGTACCATTTACCATAATATTATCTAATATATTAATATACCAGTTAAGTAAGTATACAGTTACAGGCAATCTCTAGGTTAGACGTTATACATATTTACATATAATATATTATATATAGGTAATTTGCTATTAAATAATTTAAGTAAAATAACTGTTATACGTACATTACATGTCGTGCTAAAAACAACACCACACATTTTATTATGTTGCATAATAATATATCTATGTATATCAGTATAGCGGCTGACATACAAGGTAAAATCTCATCATCAGTCTCATATAATTCTTTGAATATATGTAACTTACCAAAGGTCAACGCTATAGGCAGAGTCAACACTCAATAATAAATGTTTTAATTTACATTGAAAACAATATTATTATAAATATGATTTGTACAAGGTTACAATGATATTATTATTACAATTACCTACATACAAGAAGTCAAACATTTTTCTTTTATTAAAGTGATCCGCATTTTTCTTTGGGAATCTTCAAAACAAAAATAGAGGCAGTAGAGAAGAGCAGAGTCATTCTTCCACCATAATATTATTGTACTATGTGTGTACGTGCTCATGAGTATCAGAATCCTTTAATTAAATAACAATAATAATAGTAATAAAAAAGGCGGTAGTTCTATAAGGCTTCTATGCCTAGCTAATAATAATGGTATTGGCAGTGCAGACTTGCAGGGCTTGAAAGTATTACATAATTAATCCCATTTTCCCATTACTCACATTTTTACCGTAACAAAGGACAAAGGGCAGGTTTGTATTTATTTATTTAATTTTAAATAATTTTAGAAAGAAATTATGAATGAAATCACTTTACCAAATTTCAATTAACAATAACAATATATAGGTAAGACATATATAGTATAGCAGACATCTTTACAGTACAGTGCATGAAAATCAAGAAAATTAATACAGACTATTTACCTACTATATATAGGGATTTTTAATTTTTGCCAATGCCAACATAACTCAAAATCAAAACTACCTACTTACTTAACTATATGATATTTGTATAAAGAGGGAGTCAGACCGAGGACCGAGCGTTATTAGCTGCTGTAGGAAGAAAAGGAAAAACATTATGAAAATATATTGCAATAATTAATGGATGAAAAAATTTATGAAATATAATTATTACTGTGCGAATATTTACATTTACTATATACATACACAGACAGTCGTATAAAGTAGGTACATACTTATAAAGTTATTTGGTGGACATGCTGCGCGAGTAGTAAAGAAAATATTATATATAGGCATATAGGAGGGAAGTAAAACAAAAAAACCATTGCAAAATATGCTATAATTAATCATTAACTAATCGACATACATAATACATAACATTAAAGTTGACATGCTGAAATACTAAAAAATAAAAATTTCATTCTAAAAAATATTCAAAACTTATTTTACACAACAATTGTTTCTCAAAGAATATGCGAATGGCAAAAAATATACATACTTAATTACTATACAGATAATGAATGACTTGAATTTTATTTTTCAAACTTGATATTTGTAATATTATGTGTAATGACATACTTATATACATATATAAATTAAATTAAAATACAAGAGGGAAGAGACGGCACCAGCAAAAATGAATAATTATTGTTAGTATGCGAAAAATTTACAGTAGCCTAAAAAAAAAGCTTAAATCTTAAAAAAATGAATAGTAAAAAAAATTAAGCTCTATATAATAAAAAAAGTAAAGATCAGGTGGTCGATTCTTGAGAGTTGTGAACATGTCAGATCAGGTCAAGTCAGTGCAATGTATGCTATAGCTAAAATATTTAACTAAATGTTAATAAATAAATTATGATACAGTTTAGTTGTTTCAACCAAGGAATAAAAATTGTAAGAAATTTGGAATAAAAAGTAATTAATAAGTAAGTAATGATATGAGAATCTTCATACTTGAATTTAATTAACTAATTTAGTGATTACGATATATATTATGATGTTGTATCAAGTTATCAAGTACATAAAGTATGCGTAGTTCAATATATCGATTAACTACCACAAGTATGAATACAATGTAACATGTAAGTATATAGGTATATATGTACACTTGTTTGTTAACAGCCATAATATTATATATCGATATTCCGGATTTATAGATATTGTAAGGAATTTACCCTTAATATTAACATGTATAATGCTATATGATACTATATATATATATAGTTAGTTGTTTGTGGATGAGGGCAGAGAACTAATCAGTATTTCAATTTTTCTTGAAATAATGATGAGTCATCAGATGAAAAAAAAACGTGTTGAATAATCATAAATATTAATATTCATTACTATTACATATTATTAATATCAATATTAATAATTTTATGTTAGAAGCAAGTGTGTCATCTTGTCAAGTTCAAGTTAAATTATCTAATGACAAGGATTTAAAATAAATAAGTCATCAATCAATGTCTAACTTGTCGCAGAGTCAAGCTTTTTTATGCATTTATTTGGGCTGAACCGTGTGCATACTTCAATGTTGATTTCGAATTGCTCTACATGATATTTAATTGATTTTTTTAAATGTCATTTTAGCTACTATTAGTGGAACCAGAAGCCCGAAATTAAAAATCACGTATTTAACTTTTTTGCTGGATTTCGCAATCACCGTGCTCAAAAGCAGGACCTTAATACATTATGAAATATTGAGAAATATATTTTTGAAAAATTAAAAAGTATTAGAAGTATGTGGAGGAATATAAATGTACCTAGATAGGTAAGGCATTTCTGTAGTGGCAAAAAGTCCGGGTAAAAAAAAATTGGTGCGGAAATTAACTTCTCACCTACTACGGACTACAGATACCTGCTTAAAATCCAGATCTAATCGATGTGACCAAATTTAGACTATTTCGGCCATCTGCATACAATCATTTTTACATTCATACGAAATGCATAATATATTAAAACTGTGAGAGTTTTGGGCTGGAAGAATATATTATTATGAAAAAATAAAACTTACATAATAGCGTAGTAAAGTAATATCAAACAATACATCAATTATATCAGTCACATATTGAATACTGAACTTAAACGATCAAGCAACAATATTACATCTCAATTTTGCATCAAAGATACTTAATTATATCAGGAGTGGAATCTCATTTTTCATAGTGTATTCGATAATTATTATTATACTTTACTTAGCACAACTGCAACAACATGCTTATCTACACAAAACGTATTCTGTGTTTGTCGTTTTCTTAGCTGACGACGATTGTCCCAATTTTCCGAAAATATGTAAAAGTAAAAGCCCTGAAAATCTGATAAGGTTTTAGAATACATCAAGAAATATGCATAGAAAAATTAATTATGAAAATCAGTATTACTCCATTTGGAGCCTAATTTCTTAATAATAATAAATTGTAGCATAGTTACTGCTAAATTGTTATTCTCATTCATTTTCTACGTTATTGCATATAGGACAGATTGAGGGCTACACAGAAATAAATTGTGGGCACATCTATCTCTTCAATCTAACATACTTTTACTCCTTCTTTAGTTCTATATCAGCAGTTACAGTAAAACTAACTACAACTTAATTTATTTTGTATCTATATAATATTTAGCGTACATTCTACTTAAATTACTATAAATTTACATATTTGAAAAATAATATTTCATATTTTATTGCCCACTCAAATTATCGCCTGAGAAATAAATTTTGATTTTGTCAGTAGTACGGTGCGAATTATGATTTACGATAAGACATGGACGATGCAGGTCATATACCGGTATTAAAATATATACATACAAATACACTGCATACTTATACCATTATTAATAAGCACTGTGGTCCCTGTCCCTGCTCACGAATAACATAAGTAGGCACTAGGCACCTACCTGTAATTCCTAAGCAACAAAACAATAAGCAAGAGGGCGTATAGTGAAGTGCGGCAAGAATTTTCATGAATGTAAAATTGAACGCATTACTTACTACACTACTACAGATTTTTTCTGCGGCTCCTTCACTTTTGCTTTTTTAAAGATGCTATATTTTAATTGTAATTTGTACTGAGGACGGACGACGGAGGACTGACACTGATATGATAATAATGTAATATTATTATGATGAATTGGAATTGATGAGAGTACAAGGAAAAGTAGAGGTGAGTATGCGGCGGGAAATTAAAAATTTAAATCCCCACGGTGTAAAACACAAAGTATAACAAAACAACAAATATGTAGTGAATTAAGATTTTAGGATTTGGAAAAAAAAAATTGAGAATGAATGGTGTGCAGAGATATGTGAGTGCGAGCAGACATACGAATTAAAAAATTATCGTGACCTAACTTATTATTATAATTTTCTTTTCAAAATTGTATTATACCTACTACCTACACAGTTATATTTCTGTACTTGGAGTAAAATAGCTTACACCTAAGGAGTTACAGATGCGTGACGCCAAACCAAAAGTGTAAAAGTGAATTAAAAATATGAAGAGGTTCTCGAGGGCGAGGACTGGTGCTGGTGCTGTGATACAGTCGTCCTACGACTGTGTACGGTTAATACTGTATTATGTGTACGCACACTTATCGTGGGAATCGATCAGTGACTCAAAGATTGGAAGTTACCATTTAATTTCATATGATATATTTATCAACAACGCCAATTCGGAAAAAAATGATGGAAGAATACCATAATAATATGTATTCCTACCTAATCTACCATCTATATACTTTCATACCAGTGATACATTAAGGGAGAGTAAAGAAAATGTTCTAGTAAAAAAAATATTAAAGTTCTCTAGTTTTCTGATGTAATATGCAATGTAAATATTATTATTATTATTATGCATTCCATTCTACCGTTGACCGTAGCTTTATTGGACGACGGGGTTTTGGTCTTGGGGGCTGACATGACAACCTGCTAAGAGTCTAGTCTGTGTGTATGTGTGTGTGTAATATCGGTCAATGTCATAATATATCTGAAACGATTTAACTCACGATTATAGATAAAGAAAAAAGATAGATGAAAACGATATTAAGCTAAATAATAAGTAAAATATGCTATACAGTTTTTGACCTACGCTTCATTTCATTTATTATTAGTATTGCCATTATTATTGTGTGTGCATAGTGCGGTTGTTGTAGTATTTGTGTATGTACACAGTAGCACCTGCAATTTATTTACTATCCGCAATACATATTACATACATGTTACATTGAATGTGTGTAAAAATAATAATCTGCTGGATCGCCTCGCACCGCATCGACTAACAGTAAGTAACACTACTACTTATCGTTAGACCCAGTATCATCAATGGCCTAAGTATATAGCGTGGACAAAAATATGGGGTAGGTATATACTGTCATAATTCTTGGATTCTTAGATATGTATGAACGCTTGTGTTAAGTATGAAGATAAGGATGAGCCTTTATTATGTAAAACGAAAAAAAATATAAATAAATTACTGTAATAATTTCTTCTTGTGTCTTATAGCGAGTTTCTTTTGGGTGATATTATATGAAATTATGAGATCGATGATACAGGCACAGGTGTGGAGAGGTACGTAATAAAGTGTATATTATGGGGGGAACAGCTTCACTTCACACATGACTCCTAAGGTATAAACCTATGTAGGTGTATATGTATATCTATATTGACTTGATACAATTTACACTTTACAACCAAAGTCAAAATTGGAATTATGATTTTCCTCTTTCGACATAATATCTAAAATGCTGTACTCACCTTACTATAGTTATATATATTTGTAGATAAAGATAATGCAATAGTACAATACTCTAAAAAATATTAACAAGTGTAACATTACATATGGGTACTACAAATAGGAAAATAAATACAAGACCAGAGTTTACTTTCTCGAGAAGGAAAATTACAAGGATTTAGTTGAGTTCTGAGTCTGTCTGCAGTGGGACACAAAAACAAGATCATGTCCACTCCTAAATAGTAATACCAACAACGGCAACAATAATAATAACAAACACAAGAGTCGTGATTAGTTTTCTTCAGTTTCTATAAGTTCAAAAATTCAAAATATTAAACTACATTTTCAACTGTGGTTTTGTAGTTTTTTTATACAATCAAAAAAGAAAAGGAGAAGAAACGATACCAATTATAATTATGATCCTTTATAATTATAGTTACTGTACAAGTTTTAATTTGGTTTTTTAGTTTATGTACTAATTGAAAATCAAAATTTAGACTTTAAGTACTAAAAATCACAGCAAGAACAAGCTTTCGTTTTTTTTTGGAATTCATAAGCACTTTGAATTTATATACTTTATTTCAAAATATACACACAAGAAATACATTGTTTTGAAGAAATGCACTAAAAAAGATTTTTAAGAAATCGGAATTTCAACACTGTTGCAGTTTCATACATACGAAGACGAAAGCTTAAAGAAATTCCATCATTGAAGAAGAAGGTCCGAGATTGAATAAAAAAGTCATCACTGGATTCTGAACTACTTACTAATCATCATCATCATTAATTATTTATTGTATTGGAGTGGATATATCTTACAACTCAAGTCAAGAACGGAGAAGATATAGACAAAATTAAGGAAAATGGAGTGGCTACAATTAGTCGTGACTAGTTTCCTTCTTATGTTTTCATCACATTTACACAGTGTTCACTGCCAGAGGGAGTGGGTCCAATGGGGTCCTCTAAGAGTCTACGTTGTTGGGCGTAAGTAAAGCATTTTATTGAATATCAGTAATGACTTTGAATTTTTTTTAATTTAGTAATAAAGTAGTTCGTATATTTAGTAAGTAGTTGTTAAACTATAGCTTTGAAGTATTTATAGATTTTTAGAATTATTTTTGGTTGCATGAAAATCTATTTACAAATTATTTCTATAATATGTTTTTTATCATGAAAATAATAATAAGGCAAAGCATTCCTAACGAGCAACAATATACACATATCTAAAACTGAATAATTTTAATTTATAGCAATTTTCCTATTAGGAGGCCGTGACAATCTCCAACAGCAACTTCAAGACAAACGGGATGTGAACTCAGTTCAGGATATCCTCGCCCAATTGGACACAGCCACGATTGAGAATACAACTCTACCAAATCTACCGGTAGCTCTCCCTTTAATTTCTATAGAGATCCCACGGATGAATGAGTCCATTACGCTGGACTGCATCACATCCAATAATGAGCCGGGACAGTGTAAAATGGTCAGGGACTGTTTCCTCAATGCTTTTACTACGGATGGGAGAATCAAGAATCGTGCTCTACTTGAAGCTGACGTGGAGAGCTCCGTGTCTTGTAATCAGACTAAATTTCGGGAAGATTTTGATTCACCAGCAGCGCTAGCACCAGTACCAGTACCAGTAGGAGGTTTGAGTTTGGGCTATGATGCTAGCCCTGCTTATCTACCCAGTAAAACACCAGGTAATTTTATTATAATCACACTAATAAATGCACCTGATTTTATTATATCATTTTCAATTTTCTATATTCCATATATTTTTATTATAGATATTCGAGACAAATTGATTTGCTGTGAAAAACCAAAAGCATTGAGTTTCATGAAATTTGTAAATATATCGGACACGCGCTCACAGAAAATTGCCATTGTCCAGAACATAACAGATATGTCATCTCTCAACTTGATGAGTTTGACTAATTTAAGTAATTTTACATTAGCTAATAATATAACAATGTTAGAAATGATCAAAGCTGCCCTGCCTACAGAAATTGCTGCTAATGCTAATATAAGTCTTCAGTTGATTGAGAGTCCAGAACTTCAGAATATCACAGTAGAGAAACTGAATGAGACACTCAACTTGAATGAGTCTTTGATTGAATTGGGGGAGCCACTCCCAAATTTTGAAGCTCTCATAATGCCGCTCATGCCGGAAATTATGAGGCTCCAAGAAGCGGAGACGACGCCAACAGCTCTTGCCAAAGAATTCATGGAGACGGCAGCAGAAATGGAGAATCCAATGCTCGTGATGCCGGATCAAGAAATCTTCAAAACTACTCAAATGCCGCCGTATCTCCTTCCAGAAAGTTTACTAGGGGAGTATCCTCCAATTTTTACCGCAAGCAGTCCGCAAAATTATCAGAATGAGAATACTACAGCTAATAATAACATTAGTCAAATTCAGAGTGACTCCACGGCTCAGCCGGAATACAGTAGTATTGAGGAGGACCACCATGTCAAACATATTAATCACACTCATAAACCCAGTCAAGAACATGGGCATGAGCAGCACGTTAAGCACGGGAAGGAGTTGAATATCACGGAAATTATTCCAGATGATTTCATCACGGGCATCCATGGACATGGACATCACCACAATGCGAGTAAGACTGGGACAAATTCATCTTCTTCTGGGCCCTCCGCTGCTCTCATCCGGGAGCGTCCACCATCTAAGCTCTGCATTGTGAAGCCCCATTTGGAATGTGCTGCTAAACGAGTTGGGGAGTACCAGAGGCCGGAAAGTGTTAATTTGAAAAATAAATATTCCTGGATGGTGAGGTTCATTATATGAATTGTCTTAATTTTTTTTTAATTTTAATTTTAATTTAATGACTATTTAAATTCCGTGGGTTTTTATTTATTCTAGGCAACGCTATTCGTTGACCGTCAAATGTTTTGTATGGGCTCTCTCATTGATGCCGAACATATCTTGACTGCCGCACATTGCTTCCCTAAAAAGTACGTTTAAAATCAATTAATTATAAGATATAAAATCCGTATATTTTCATTAAATTACTGCATTTCCTGCAATATGAGCCTGTAATTGTAGACAGGTCTGGGAGGTCAGAATTTCAATAGTAGACGGGGTCCGCTATTACAGGAAATACGGTAGTAGTTTTGTAATTGCTCATTTTAACACATTGCTACTATGGTGTTTTCAAAAATGTAAATTTCAGCCCTAGTACGATGGATTTTGAAAAGGTTAAGGTTGGAATTGGTTATCATTCGGAAAGGCCAAATATCACATCACCATTTGTGAATCGACGAGTGTCTAAAATCATTATTCACGAAGGATTTAATTTCAAAACTTTGGTGCGTCATTTCTTTATTTTGGAAACAAATTAAAATATTTAAATTTGCAATAAAATTTTTCAGAGTTTCATTAATAGGTAGATAAAATATTGAATATTTATTTGCCTTCTTACATTAAAACAGTTGAATGACATTGCAATTGTCAAGCTGGAAACGCCAGCCTTCAACAAAACGAGCTTATTCGACTACGATGACATTGCTGATCAAGACTTCCCAGATCCGGAGCCCAAACCAATTTGTTTCACTGAAGCGACAGAGGATATCAACACATCGTTTGAGAATCAGGAAGCTATTCTGTCAGGTTGGACGATCCCAAGGAGACGTCGTAAGACTCAAGCGCAAGAGATCTCCATCCGAGTTTGGAATAATGAAGAATGTTGTGCCAAGTATGGGGACATCCCTCCAGGTGGAATTACGGATGAGATGATGTGTGCCTTCACATATGGGAAGAATGACTGCTTCTCAAGATACAATACGGGAGCTCCACTTTTTATTATTAGCGAGAAGGGAAGACGTGTCAATGCCTATAATCACACAACACCCAATTATATTGTAGACAGGTATGACGGGGATGATGAGGGGGACTACGTTCAATTCCAAGTCGGTATTTTATCATGGGGCTATGGATGTAAAGACTACCCACCTGTTTTTACCCGTGTTAATCCTTATTTTGATTGGATTGAGAGGAATCTTCAAACACAATCATAATCGTAATAATAATATGTTGTTATGATGATGGATAAAAAAAACTATGCCAAGGAACTATGCTGATTATGATTGTGAGTACGTAGTGTGTGTGAAACAAATAATTAAAAAAAATGGTTTGAAGGCGCACAGCTTGTTGAAAAGCACACAATTCAACCCAAAAAATCAACTAACCAATGTATGTATGTAAGTAAGTAATGTACGCAGGGATCAAAGTATTCTAATTATATAATATTATTATTATGTAGGTACCATTTATTTTTAGCCTCGTCCAATGCTATATAGTACACCTTCACAACCTTGAAGATTATTTTTGCTCTAATTTTTTTAGTCAAGAAATGATTTAAATTTTTACGAATCTGCGAAATGTTTTATAACTTTTCAAGGTTCCCAATTAATTATTTATTTTTATTTATACATGCCACATGATAATATGATTATCTCATACCTTGTTCTTGTTCTGTTTCTTGATTACAACTTTATTATTATTATTAATTAAATTACGCTCCCTTATACACTGAGACTTATTACACGTTTTATGTCATCGTTGAAGAAGGGGAAATTTACTATGCAGAATTTGCATTTAATGCAATGATTAACTACTTATTAATTTTCTATCGTTTGTTTATTGCTTTAATTTAAAAGGAGATACACGAGAGTCCTGCAATTAATTGAATCAATTACAACCTTTTTTGACTTAACCATCTAACTAATATTAAATACGACTTCTTGTACTTTCTTGCATTCTTGGAATTTTAAAATCCTTCATTAATTTTGAGCTCTCAATTTAATTATTGATTTTTAAAAATTGTGTGTAGTTTATTTGAGTACTTCCTTCGATGACGTTGACTTTGTAATGAGCTTATATTTTTGTATTTTTGTATTCAATTAATGCTAATGTGCCGATGATGATGATGATGAAGATACATGTAATGGCAACCACGAAAATTTTGTAAATATGAAAAATACATTTTGTTCGAGTAATAATTTATTATAGAATAAACTCTGAAGCATGCAATTTATTAAATGTGGGCAATTCGTACAGCTGCAATAATTTCTTGCAATACTTGCATATAATAATATTATTTCAGTATTTGCTTGGATTGGAATTTACTAGCTACACAGACGACTAAGGAGCTCTTTATGGTTTAAGTATAGTACAATAATTAGCATGTCAGGAATTAGCATACCAATAATTATACATGCTGATATCAGTGTTATTGAACCAAGTAACTTACTTGAGGGAGGTGTTTTTCTCTATTTAAAGTGTTTATCCGTTTTCTATTTATTCGTCGTCTTATCACTGGTATATATCACATATTCTTAAAAATTCTATTATAATATTTTTATTTTTAGATACTCTTTTTATGTTAATGTTTATCGAAGAATTCAAGTACTTCCAATAACTCAGCCTGTCAGCCGTACCTACCAACACGCAAACTTGGCTAATAATACTTTAAAACACAGTCAGATACGATGCATATGCACACAAGTACTACACATTTGATAATAAATTTTCATAGCAAAATAATTATTACTTAATCATAAAATGAATGCTGAAGTCAGAAGTGCGTTTAAAATCAATCAATCTAGACACATAATATATTATTAAACATTCTGCACTTTGCTCAACGAGTTTTAATTACCGTATATTCTGTAATAGTAATAGCGTACTATTACAGAGACAGAGACCTCTCACAATCAGACCCGCGTACTATTGCAGACCCCGTGCATTATAATAAACGTATTTTACGAATTTGTACCTACCACGTATAATGAAAAAATGCCCACACAATTTAATGAAGAGGCCAGAAATACAAATACATTACCACACCGACTTCCTTTCACTTCTACACGACATTTTTATGCTCTAAACTACTTTTTAATTGTGACCAGTTATTTTAAAAATGTAATGCTTCTTGACAGGAAGACTGCGAACTCAAAGAAATAATAAAAAAAAGCTCCTGATTTCATATAGTAATATTAAGTAGAGCCTACACTTATTAATTGAAGAGTTTTTTGGCAAAATGAGATGATTCCATCAAAGCAAATTTTACAGAAACAACAAATAATGAATAACAGTTGACAGGATACATTTTTTAACTCAATTTTTTCTAGAGGTGTTGTATCTGAAGAAGCGTTATTACGAGTAGTTTCATAAATCTGGACTGACTGGAATTTTTCAGACAATTTTCAAAAATTTAATTTGGAGGATTTATTCCGTTTTACCAAAACATCGATAACTTAACATGGAAAAAAATGTTCGTGGGGTAATGTTTTAAGCGTATCGAGTGAAACCAAACGTTTTTTAACTTTAAAACTTTTTCTTGCGAAAAGAATTCACGCAAGTAAATTGTGTTCTACAGACTACGAAAACACTTAAAAATCCGGCGCCTCGCGCCGGATTTGTCGACCGGGGGCGGGCCCGAAGTAGATGCTGAGCTATAACAAAGGCTCAAGACAATTTATGTTACGCTAAAATTATAAGATTTATGGAAGCTCCACTACAAACAATTAGACATATACGAATGTGCGTAGCATGTAGTTAAATATAGCTGAAAATTGTTCATAAATTGCACCATTCACAAATGACGTCATTTATCGAGGCTTTCCTACCATCAATGAGCCATATATAGAAGTACGTGGCCTGTAGTTACATAATTTTTTAATAGCGTCATTTGCGGACGATCCCCATATGCATACTACGAAGCTTGCATGTTAATGATATCCGTTTACTTAGTTCTTGAGCTAATGACAAAGGGGACCTGTAAAATGGTAATTTTTTAGTAACGTCATTTGCGGACGATCCCCAAATGCATACTACTAAGCTTGCATGTTAATGATATCCGTTTACTTGGTTCCTGAGCTAATGACAAAGGGGACCTGTAAAACGGTAATTTTTTAATAACGTCATTTGCGGACGATCCCTATATGCATACTACTAAGCTTGCATGTTAATGATATCCGTTTACTTGGTTCCTGAGCTAATGACAAAGGGGACCTGTAAAACGGTAATTTTTTAATAACGTCATTTGCGGACGATCCCTATATGCATACTAGTAAGCTTGCATGTTAATGATATCCGTTTACTTAATTCTTGAGCCAATGACAAAGGGGACCTGTAAAACGGTAATTTTTTAGTAACGTCATTTGCGGACGATCCCCATATGCATACTAGTAAGCTTGCATGTTGATGATATCCGTTTAGCTAATTCTTGAGCTAATGACAAAGAGGACCTGTAAAACGGTAATTGTTTAGTAACGTCATTTGCGGACGATCCCCATATGCATACTAGTAAGCTTGCATGTTAATGATATCCGTTTACTTAATTCTTGAGCTAATGACAAAGGGGACCTGTAAAACGGTAATTTTTTAGTAACGTCATTTGCGGACGATCCCCATATGCATACTAGTAAGCTTGCATGTTGATGATATCCGTTTACCTAATTCTTGAGCTAATGACAAAGAGGACCTGTAAAACGGTAATTGTTTAGTAACGTCATTTGCGGACGATCCCCATATGCATACTAGTAAGCTTGCATGTTAATGATATCCGTTTACTTAATTCTTGAGCCAATGACAAAGGGGACCTGTAAAATGGTAATTTTTTAATAACGTCATTTGCGGACGATCCCCATATGCATACTAGTAAGCTTGCATGTTGATGATATTCGTTTACCTAATTCTTGAGCTAATGACAAAGGGGACCTCTAAAATGGTAATTTTTTAATAACGTCATTTGCGGACGATCCCCTTATGCATATTAGTTAGTGGTATCCTATGCAAAGGTTAACTGTTTAAATATTTTCAGGTGTAAAGTCCTAGAAAGCAATAAATAAAAGAGAAAGATTGAGGGTCGAACACAAATGACGACTTCATAAGGTTTTAAAAAAATTGAGTCACCCACACTTCAGGTTTAATTACCCTTCAAAGCAATGTGTAAATGGTAATTTTTTTCGTAGAGCGCCTTGTTTTAATTAACCCATCCTTATCTTGAATGGCGTCATTTGTGTGTGGCTCTTAAACGACGTTAACCTTGCCTACCACGTACGTACCTAGAGATGGAGGTAAGTTTGAATGCTAATGTAATTTAAACGGCTGGTTTTTCTTTGAGAGAAAAAAAAGTTAAAAAAATATTGAAAGTTGCTCCAGTTAACTGCTAACTGTGCAAAAACTATTCATGCGATGTTGCCCAAAAACTATACAGCACTGCGCGGGCGCTTTTTTAAGCGATTAAAAGTTATTCAAAGAAGATCAAGTCAAAACTGTGACCTGTGGCGCACGACCGACTGACATTCGGACAGACACCGACAGACAGACGGACGGACAAAACCATTTCAATAGATGCTTATGAGCTAAAGCTCAGCATCTAAAAACCATTTCAATAGATGCTTATGAGCTAAAGCTCAGCATCTAAAAACCATTTCAATAGATGCTTATGAGCTAAAGCTCAGCATCTAAAAACCATTTCAATAGATGCTTTTGAGCTAAAGCTCAGCATCTAAAAACCATTTCAATAGATGCTTATGAGCTAAAGCTCAGCATCTAAAAACCAAAATTACATAAGAAATGCACGTTTTAGGTGGACTTATCCCATTTTGCCAAAAAACGAAATTTTGGCAATTTAAAAAAATTGCTTTGGCCTCCAACATTCAACACAGTAATGTATCTAACTGAAAATTGAGTAGTACTTACACGTAAGATAGCGCACATAATCTAATTTTAAAAAAATGGAGTCCCATTTTGCCAAACAACTCTTCAATTTTATTATACTTCTCCCATTTTGTTCATGCACGCAAATATAAACTTTAATCATTTGTTTACTGCTCCCTATACGAATGATAAGTTGATAAGTTAGTCTTTGCCACTTTGCCCTTTGTAAACCTTCAAAATGCATGTAAAGCTGTCAAGATGAGTACGATTAGATATAATTACGTACTACGCTTAGAATATGTATATAGAATTATTATGATTTTAAGCTTTTGCACGCACGACTTACGACTTTTGAAATAATGAAGTTACGTAAGTAATTCCAGCTAATTATTTAGCTTCCTTGGGTAGCAACATTCAGTCAAATATTGTTTACGCATTCGATTTATATCTCTCGTTCACCATTCTTCATAGAACATACAATATATATTATAATACGACTTTGGTACTTTGGTCATAATGAGAATATATGCAAATATTATAGTTATAATTTATACAATTAATATGATACCGTGTGACACCGTCAATTTACGAAATAAACTTCTCGATGAGTGCTGATGCTGACTGCAGCTTCGTTTGTAGGGAGGTTATAATATTAATTTAGCGTAGGCTCGTCATATAAGGCAGGCATATTCAGCATCCAGTTTAAAAGCTGATATATATGCACTTGAAAAATGATAAGGACGATTAAATTGAGGATGGATAGCCTGAGGAACAAAATTGCCCAGTGTGGCTGTCCATTGAGTTGTGCAGGGGGATGCTGACTGTTGGTCTTTTCTCACTGTACGACTGGCTAGAATTGTTTTTTGCTGGATTAAAATCAAGGCAAGAAGTCACAGTGCATGGCCGTAGATTCTTTCCTGTTAAATATCAGCACTACAATCATCATAAAAAAATTTACTGCAAAAAGGAAGACTCGCCTTTACGTTTTACTGTCACTGATTTGGTATTTGATGAACCACGTGCTAGTTCTTTAAAAGTGGTCGCGGACTCTACTGAAGTTCCTTCGTACATTTTATAAATCACTAATAAATAATGCTGCGTAGTGTCAGTTGTCAATTTTAGTTCCGTCAAAACATTCGAATTAATTCGAATTTAATAATATTTAAACAAGCTGCGTGCGTTGTAGATTAAAAACGCAGTGTTCTGCGTTCTAATTCCTATACTAGACTGTGTACAATTACAAAACTAAATTAATTTATACATTAAGCAAAGTAGATTGAAGGTGACAGTTGACAGTGACAGTAAACTTTACGCTCTTTGTTTTTATTGGGGCAACGCAGCGGGTCATGGTTTGTGTTGTACTACTTATTTATCATTAATTGTTTACATAATTTAGTTAAAAGTGCGCCACAAACACAACCAAACGTTTGATGTGTTGAAACAAAATCTATAGATTGATGTAGCCACTAATAGCCAGCCGTTGAATGTAGAAATGAGACTGTGTTAGAAAATAAAAGGATGTGACACTGCATGAATTTGTAAATACAATTGCAATCATTGCATTACGTTGCTGAATAACAAATAACACCTAAATAGAAATATAACACTTTAAGTTCTAACGCAGGTTTATTAATTGATTTTCAAAACACCAAGTAGTATGTAGTACGTAGGTATAAATAATAGTATAAAAAGTAAATTGGGGGTTACTGGTTATGGTTATAATAATTGTACGCTCTTGCAAGATTGAAGAATATTCGTGATTATTCTTCGTTTTTTTCTCTGAAATTTCTGGAATTGACACTTCGCACCTGGACTTGTAGCGTAGTAAAAAAAATAATTTTTGAAGCATCTATACAGCAGCATAACTCATCAAAATGGAGTTTCTCAAAGGGATGGGTAGAATGTTTTATGTGATAAACCCCGCGGATACATATGTTAAAAACTTGGAGGATATCCCAGACCCTGACTACGTTAACCAAGTAAGCTTAATTTATGATAAATATTTGGTAGTTAGGCAGTCTGTAGTTCGGTGTAGTGTACGGATCTCTTATTTTCGAATTTTGTTTTTTGTCCTGGCATTAATTGTTTTCTAAACTTTTTTCGTAGGCAGTTCCATTTTTTCTTACTCTAATAGCCCTGGAGTACATGATACTGTGGTACAATAAGAAACCTATGCCGCGAGTTAATGATGGTCTCACATCAATAGGTTTAGGAATGTATTTAGGATGTGGAATGTAAGTATAGATTTAATTTTGATCTTTTCGGTGTCTATTTTCAATAGCCTTATCGAATAATTTTTATGCTACATAAAAACGTCATATATATAGAAATGACTACTAATATTTGAATTTTTTCCTTATTCATTGTTCCAGGATTTTATTTCGTGGAATTGAAAGTTATGTTTACATTAAAGTTTATGAAAATTACCGACTTTATGAATTACCTTGGGACTCTCCGTGGACATGGTGGTTCACTGCAGTCGCTGTTGACTTTTGTTACTACTGGGTTCATCGAGCAGCTCATGGTATTCCTTGAACAAAACCTTTAAAAATATTATAGCATACAGTATTTCAATTAAATTCCATATTAATTTTAATTGTTTTGTATGAATTACTATATAATCCTAACAAAACTGTCTTTTTAATTTTGGATTTTAGAATGGAATTTCTTTTGGGGCTTACATCAAGTTCATCATAGCTCGGAAGATTATAATTTAACAACAGCCTTAAGACAATCAATACTTCAAAATTGGGTTGGATGGGTATTTTATATCCCCTTAGCCTTCTTTGTCCCACCCTCCATCGCTATAATTCATTCCCAATTCAATCTACTCTTTCAATTTTGGATTCACACGGAGGTGATCGATTCCCTAGGTCCTCTGGAGTACGTTCTAAACACGCCAAGACATCATCGAATTCATCACGGTAGCAATAGATATTGTCTTGATAAAAATTATGCAGGGGCGCTTATTATATGGGATCGTATGTTCGGGACGTTTACGGAGGAAAAACCTGGAGAAAAAATTATTTATGGACTAGTAGAAGATGTGAATTCTATGAACCCATTTTGGCTCCAGGTAGCTAAATATATTAATTATATTATCCTGTATAGCTTTCCCTTTTGCATTCATTGAGATACAGATTTTTAAACAAAGATTTACGGTCGGGCTTATTTTCCCTTACAACACATACTGTACTAAATTTGAGAATATTTTTGAGAGCTTCTCAATACCATTTTAAAATAAATTAATTTCGCTATTATAATGCTTAATTACAGTTCTTCTACTTCCCTAAATCCTGGAGACGAATGAAAGAAGTATCCTCCTGGTCAGATAAAATCAATGTTCTCGTTAAGGGACCGGGCTGGTCACCGGGGAAACCAAGACTTGGAGATCCACTTGATGTACCTGAGATCCCGAACAGGACAAAATATGATCCAAAAATCCCAATCTGGCAAAATTTTTACACTGTGATTCACTTTCTTACAGTCCTTGCTGGATTTGATTTTCTTGTCAAAAATGAAATGGTAAAATACGATTTCAATATGCATCATACAAAAGTATTATATAATGTCCGGTCACAGATTTCAAGTACTAATAAGCTAAATGAGCTAAATTTCGGTCTCTTCTAGGCATTCGGCCAACTATCTGTCATCCTCTGTGTGGCCTACGTCATCTTCTCACTCACAAGTATCGGTCTTGTATTGGAAAATCGCCGACTTGGAATTTATTCCGAAATCTTCCGTTGCTCACTCACACTGATTACTCTACAACTCACACGCTCTGCTCAGTCCTTGCCAGGTAAAGGAGCCACTGCTCTATTTGCATTCTCAGCAGCTTCATGGGTGGTCCAAATCTCCTACGAGCTTTTAAAAAAGGAGTCAAGGAAGGTGAAAAGTCAGTAATCAATAATAATACATTATGTAACTCATTATTTCATCTTCTACAGAAGTTTGATTACTTTCGATTATTTTAAAATCAATTGTTGTGATATTATGTGCAATGTACATCATTACGTGCAAAATGTGCTTTTAACGAGATTTTGCTATATTATAACATAACTGTACTCAATTTATAAAAGTACCTGTTTTATTTAGTAAATAATAATTATTATGTAGTAGCGGTGCACAGGTTAATTTAATTTTTATTCATTACTTTATTGTACAATGCCCTTCCTCGATTCGAATAAAAATCATTCTAGTACAAACGCCAATAATTAAAGTAGACAATTAACCATACCGGTCGCCGTCGCCGGTAGGTTTTTTAATTCTATTTTTATAGCTATACCTTTAAGTATGTATAAGCTTCGCATTTATGAAATTATACAGTATTTTAATGCACCTTTATACAGTGCCAAGGCTTGACAACTTGACACATTGGGCTATTAGAGCCATGGCTGTTTTACATTTTAAAGTTTTTAAACGAGACTTTAAAGCGTTGCGATAATATGCGTTTAGTGGGAGATGCAGAAACCAATCAACTGGAAGAAGTCATAAAAATTTGCATTTTTTAGATCGTATAGGCATTTACGATTTTTTAATATTGTGCTGCTGCTGCTCAAAAGGTGCCAAGGTATTTAAGTGTTTTATCTCGTCGCTGTTCTCCCTGACTTACAAAGTTTGACTGAGCAAAACTTTTTTTTCCTTCTTTCAAGTTTCAGTAAGAGACTTCAAAGAATTCCAATGCAAACGCGACTATACTGATAGAACCAGAACCAAAGCAGAGCAAGGATCAGACCGCAGGGATTTGTAACATGCAAAATAGATGCATGTGTAGTTAATAATTACTTCATGCTTATCAACATCTTGGATTAAAATGGGTTTCTTATATGTAAATTTTTTAGTAGTTATAGTTGAATTAAACTTTGGTATGTACTTGCCGTAATTTTGAATTTTATCAGCTGAATTTTGTGTACATTGTGCGACTAGGTTTTTCCATGATGCATGTTGACGATGTTGCAGACTATGGCTGTAAGTCCCTATATAGTATCAGCAGTGCTTATGTGTTGCTGTTGGCGTTGGTGATGATCTTTTGATTTATTATGCACCAAGGTAAACGGTCTCTGTATCTGACTGCGTGCATAAGAGAAAGTGTGTCTTTCAAGATTCCTTATATAGTATATCCATATATGTATATACCTATTTATGCATGCTTACGGTTACCCTTATAACTTCACCTTACTCTATAACTACACAGTACACTATATACATTCTCTTGTCTCTCCTATCATTTGGCCTCTACTTGACTAAATATTAGTTTCCCTTTAAAATTCCACGTAATCACACTGTTGTACATGTACAAAATTATTGAATTTGACTTTGGAGTTTAGAGGCAACCAGCAACTAACCAACCGCACATACTTTACGAAGCAATCAAGCATGTAATAGTAACCAGTAATAAACGTTGTATTCAAGATACATAAATGCTGATATATTTTTCATTGCCCATACAAACGTGCAAAATCCTTTTATGACATGTGGATGGACGCTCACAGCATACAAAATTATTTTAAAATGCAACATGTATACATACAAGTGTTGGCTCGTTCAAAACGTTCAAAACGTCAAGTTCAAACAGGCTCATAAAAATGTAAAATATTTAAAGCTTTGGCAAAATGAGCTTAACCTACTAAATGTAATGCACAAAACTTTTAGTTCTAGAGAATAATATAACCTGCTGCAATTAAATACGTATATATATTATACGTCATTTATAAGGAAAGTGAAGATGCATTGGAAAATAAGGGCTTTATATTTTTTGCTCTATATTTTAATTTCAGAAGATGCATGTCAATAATGCCTTGCAATGCCAAACCCTTCAGCGTAAATAAGATTTTGCAACTAAATTCAATCAATGTCATACCGACATTTTTATGAGTTGATATTACAGTGTTAGAATATTTTGGCTTTAAGAAAAATCTCACATAATGTGTTTCTGTACATGCAGTTGGGTACCTCTATAAACCCACCCGTAAAAACAGTACAGGAATATTTCAGTTTCAGGATTTGAGTACAGTCTTATCGTATAATATTTGATCACTATCAATCAATATAACAAGCTCGATATCTCTGCTAATGAAAATGCAAATACATGAAGCCGCAAAATGTAAAATGTATGTGCGAAAATTCAGTGTAGAAATACGCCACATATTTATGGTACAAACAATGTACATAAAAGGTTATAAAAATTTGACACATGGCTACTGACTATACTGATATACTCCCAAAAGTCAAATTCAAATCATGCTGCAGCATACGCATTTAAGTTTAAACAGAAACGACTGGTGGCTGATCAGCGTTATGCACGTAAACTATAATATACTAGATTATAGGCAATTGGAATGTAGGTACCTTAAAATTCCAAGAGCGCCAGATAGACAGCACAGCCAAAAGGACAAGGAAGCAAGGACACGGACACATAACACCCCATTCAAGCATGCATATTTTATACTGATTAATCTAATCAAATATTTATTGAGCAAAGGCTTTTACATTGAATACTTTATAAACGCGACTGAAATATTTAGATTTTATAAACAAAGCGGACGCGGATGAAAGGATAGGTAATACATATAAAATCCGGAGCAAATAAAAGTCGATATTTTCCAAATGCAAAAAATTACACAATAAGCAGACAATAGACAACAAAGAAAATTAAGACAATGTCAGCTTAATATTGTGTCTACATATAAAATCACGAGCCGTAATAAAAATGGAAGTACAGAAAGTCTATTGGACCGTGTCATCTATTAGGGGTCGTCCACAAATTGTGTCACCGGTAGGGTCAGATTCTACTGAAGATATGCCACATTAAAGACAGCCATTTCCGCTATGATTAAGCTGATGACAGGGGGTCTTAAAATTTGGGATTTTAAGATGACATCATTTACGGGCGACCCCTTAGTGGAAGTGAGTAAAGTGAAACCTCGTGCGAGTTTGTTCTTCAGCAGATCATCATCACCATCATCATGCTATAATACATACCCCGCAGGCAAAATACAAGCACGAGGAGCTAAACTAAAACAACAACAACAATAAAAGAATAAATTGAAATGACGACAACCAGACTACAGTGAAGTATGGGATGGTCCATAAATGATGTGAGCCAAATTATCACACTTTTAGGACCGCCCCATACTCCCGTGCTATCACTTCAACATTACTTAAACAGCAGCTCATCATTACCGGACTAGACCAGCTGAACGTACCGATGGCATCATTTATGGGCGATCCCTATCAGGATAGTAGCAGTTACTGATAGCAGTGTAACAGTAACACCAAGAGGAACAACGTGTTTGTTGGGGGAACATTTTATTTATTTTGCAGCGAGCGAGTGGACGAGAGCAAGAGCACGTAAAGTTCTAATGAGTAATAATGGGGATGTGATTTCATTCCCCGTAGCAGTCAAAGGCTCAAAGGAAAACTGTTAAAACTTTCAATTCCTCTACATTTCCCATTAATATAGGAAAACACACTCTCTATAACAATATACATCTACATAGGTGTCCAAATCCAAATTCCAAATCCAAGAAATTAATATATGTTATCAAAGATAGGTAGGAAAAAAGACACTGTATTTATGTTGGCTCCGTACAAATTACACTTGCAATTTCATATGGAAGAATCAAAATGATCAATCTCCAATTTAAGCTAGAGTTCAAATGAGCTATATAAAAAAACAGCAAATAAGATAAAAGTTTAATAATTATTACGAGTTTAAAAAAAAGTACAAGATGCTATATCTGATTTTTTTTTAAAAAGCATAATGTTCAATTTTCTTGTTTTTGAAACGTGTAAAATGTTCTATTTACATGTTTTTGAAAAGTGTAAAATGTTCTATTTACATGTTTTTGGAGAGTGTAAAATGTTCTATTTACGTGTTTTTGAAAAGTGCAAAATTTTCTACTTACATGTTTTAAAAAAATGTAAAATATTCGATTTACGTGTTTTGGAAAGGTGCAAAATATTCCATTTACGTGTTTTGGAAAGGTGCAAAATATTGTATTTACATATTTTTAAAAAATGTAAAATATTGTATTTACAAATTTTTAGATGTTGCTCTCAGGATCATGCTACTACATTTTTTTGTAAACACTGCATTTCAAATTTAGCTAAACATTGCAAAATGGCTCATTTTGATTCTTCACAGAGACGACGATATCTTTAGATACTATCCAAACCTCTCGCTCTCTATTAAACGAAAGGGAAATTGAAAAGGACACAGTCCATTATAGTAAATATATTATATATAGCGGAGCCACACAGGCAAATGCAAGGGGAACCCTTTCTTTTCCTTATCCTTCATCCCCTCGTCCTCTTCTGCATGTGTCTACTACACGTTACTTCTAAATACCTTTAGCCTCATTTTTATTTCAAGATTAAATTTCACATTCTCGATTCTCCCTTCCTTTTCTACTGAGAAGCTCCGGCTGACTTTGCTCTTGCAACTTAACTACCACACTTAAGCAAACCACACCACACCATACCACACAGCACACTTGTCGAGTTATAGAGGGACACATAGCCACTATATATACAGTATAGTGTAGGCAGCACTATTATATTTTACCAGTGCATTTTTCCATTACATTAAATTCGAAAACTACACGTATATTATAGTAACGGCAAAAAATCCATATAGCCTACTCATACTCATTGTACTGTTGTTTTCTTATATAGTTTTAGTTTTCTTGGGTCTCTCTGTGTACTGTGTACTTCACTCAACTGCCAATGCGTATGCTTCTAACTAAATCTAAACTCCCCTATAAAATATATCCAAATATCCATCTCTACGTAACGTATCCCAAATTAGTTTCCACTCCTCATTCTTAATTCGTCCATACAGTTGAGTTGACTTCACTTGAATTCACATTTTCACGGAGGACAGTTCCTCCTGCCTCCTCTATACTCAAGTACTTACACCTCCCTTTCCTTTTCGCTTGCAATTATTTATTTGTCTTGCCAACTTTGAACTTGTTATTAGCTGCAGCACTCTTCAAATCAGAGTCAATTGTGTACCATTTTTTGCAAATTTTTTTCTCTTCTATACTTAACTCTATATTAAATTTGGCGTCATTACTAATCCGGTTCTCGTTACGTCACAAGCTAACAGCTGAAGAGGAAATTAAATTACTGTACATATATATTGTATGGAGTGTTATTAATAAAAAGTGGCTTTGAATGCCTTGTTGAATGAAAGTGGTGTGGACTGCTGTGGACGCGGGAAGGAAAATTTGCAGTGCAAAAAATAAAAGAAGCCCTAGGGGCTTGATTTCTCTCCGGGTTCTCGTTCTCGTTCTCGTTCTTGTTTTTGTGTGTGTGTGGGTGCAATAATTTTCATTTCATGAATTCCTCATAAGATAATAGAAAATAGAAAGAATTATTTTGACGGAAAGTTTAAATTAAATATTATAGTTATCTTCTCGCACTTAATTACTACGTCCGGTCCCCAGTGTTATATTTACCAGATGTATAATATTCAAATATTACAATTCTCTGGTTCTCAAGAAAAGAAGGTGTGATGTGTCCCAGTCTCAGTTAGTACACATTGTATGTTATAGGATTATATTTAAATTATCTATTTCGACATCTTGGAGATGACAAGATTTCGGCTTCGGGACTTTAGCTTGTTCTTCGCGTAAAAATTTCCACGCAATTACTCCACTAACTGCATACTGCTGTGAACATCCTTCAAGTACGTGATTCTTGTTGTTGAGGAGATAGAAAAGAGACCGCATAGAACTATAGAAGAGAGGCGAAAAGACAAGCGACCACACGTAAACGTTGGTTGAATCAAATCTGATATACAAGTAAGTTTAAACTTTAAAGCGATTATATGTGTCTATTTTTATTTTGACTTGTATCTCCGGTCGTGTGACGTAACCAACCAACTTGTTGGGTATATAAATAGATAATAGTGTTGTGTGTTTGTGTGTGTGTTCAACGCACGGACAACGGAAAGCAAACCTCCGCAGTCTCCTTCACTGATTTACGCTAATTCACATAGCTCTCCGGTGCAAATATTTTTGTGCAAAAAGAAAAAAATGTCCTACCTACCTAAGCTCTGTATTTTTGTATGGGACTAAAATCTGCTGATAAAATAATTATTTCCGATGCGATTTTTACAATTTATTTAGCTACGTTTTAATAATTGAACCAACTATAAGTATGTATATCTCTGTGCCCAGGTCCCAGGTCCCAGGGCCATTCAGTTTTGAAAATGAAGGAGGGTTGGATAATATAAGTGAAGGTATAGGTAGATGGAATGTTTTGCATCTTGAATTATTGCATCTTGAATTTTCAATGACACCCTGTAGTTTTGGTAGTTAACGCATAATGGTAGTAAGTACATAGGTGGTTAGAAAGACCCAGAAATGAAGGTTGTGTTGATTACCAGTTACCAGTCACCAGAGCCTACGACGAACATTCTTATCTTTTTAACCAAACCAATACTAATAAATATGTCATTTAGATGTATGTACATCGTTTATTGCAAGCCCACCCTGAATGAATAAATGCAAAAATACCCCACACAGTAGTCTCTGTACGTATTGTCTAGTCATCCTAGTTGTATTATTATTATTACTATTACAATTGCAAATTAAAATTAGCGACTGCATAATATTCACTGATGTCTAATGTATTTTTGCCACTACTGATATATTAGCAAAAAAAAAGCATATACGTAATTACTGTATAGTATATAATAGCTGAGCTGTTTCACGTAATACCACCACCAACCACCACCCGGAAAACTACGATAAGGTTTTCGACTTCGTGCGTAGGATTATCTTTTGCGAATATTATCGTATATGCTATATGTACCCGTAGCTGTACTGTATAGCTGTTAATTTACTCACTCACGCCTACTATTATATGGTAAGCATATACCTCCTTATAATAAGCATGTATAATTATTACAGTCGAAAGTTATAGGAGTTACCTACCTTCTTTTTTTTTACACTTTAAGTTAGGCATTAGGCATGCACACAGGTTTAATGCTTAATTAAATATAGCTTTCACTTCTGCATTCTACACATTATTCAGATATGCTCTATGCGATAATAACCTGTACACGAAACGACAGTTAATCCAACCAAGATGCAATTCAATACAAAATGAAATGAAAAAAAAATGAGAGTGTATATTTATATAATTTAATGACATTTCGTCAAGGTCTGCATCTGTATTATGGTTGTATAGTGTAGTGCTCGTATTTATGAGAAAAGCCTCATACACAAGACGTTAGTCATGGTGAGATGAGGGAATCAAAAATTATTATGGATATGAATTAAAATGCTTGGCGTTGGCATGATGCATGGCGCATTCGAATTTCATAAAAAGAATTTTGCATTTAAATTCCAATTTACTTAAAATTTATGATAAGATGATGATTGCGATTACGATTACGATTACCAGTGCTGTATGCCGCTCTCGTATAGTTTCGTTTTCATTTTCACCAATATTTTGTTTACCATAGGAAAATTATAAATTTGCGGGCTGAAGGAAAAAAAAGTGAGATAGAATATAAAAAAAGGAGAAAAGCATATTAATATAGTGTATAGTATGTAGTACGGTTTAATAGGATATTATGTATACTTGTGTAGGAAGAGTATAGTTGCATATTATGATTTTATGATGATAAACAAATCTCATATAGATTTCTTTTACAGTGATTAAATCACAGTTTTTTTAATCAGTTTCATCTCTCCAGTTTTAGTATAGCAGTACGGCTTACACTACGTACGGCTTAAAATGGTGCTTACACATGCTATTTATCACTTGGCATTCACAGACAGAGTAGACCAAGAGCACGACCAGGAGACTGCATGTAGTTATACCTTTTGGGCAGGTACCTGGGTAATTACGTATAAGATAACGATTGCAACTGTAACTGGAACTGGAACTGTCTATTAGTGAATGTAGTTTGCACGACAACATTGAGAATATGTTTCAAGTTTAAGAGTTTTCAAGGCGTAAGAATATAATGTTGGAAGCTAATTATTGCTAACGACACGTGCTTATTTGAAGCTATATGACATATGTATGTATGTACCTTTCATACACTATAATTACAGAAACCTAATATGCACATGGGCTGTCAAACCTGGTCGTAGTATACTCATTAAGTACTGCTCCTTAGGGATCGTGCAATAATAACGTCGGACATTTTAGGGGGGGATTGCTCTATCCTTTTACAAGTGCGTACATACCAAATATAATTAAGTACACGAGGCAAAAACAGATTTGTACATAACGTTATTGTTGCAAGCTCTCTTAACTCCGATCGACAAAAGTTGAAAACACAACCTAAATAATATGTCGTGAATGAAGAATCAAAATGACCTATGTCAAATTTAAGCTAGAAGTATAATGAGCTATGTCAAAACAAAATGCTAAATTTGAAAAATCTGTAAAATGTTTTAATTTTATTACGAGTTCTTAAAAAGTTGAAAGCATTATGTTTACATGCTTTTCGAAAAGAATGAGATGTGGGTTATTTGCATATTTTTAGAAAAGTACAAAAAGTCATATTTCCTTAGCTTTGTAAAGTGCTAATTTTTGTTTTGTTTTTCTCAAATGCAAAATGATCCATCTACTTGTTTTTTGAAAAGTGTAAAATATTCTATTTACAAGTTTTTAAAAATTGCAAAATTTTGTATTTACATGTGTTTTAAAAAGTGTGAAATATTCTATTTAGGTTACATGTTTTTGAAAAGTGCAAAATGGCCTATCTACTTAGTTTTTTATAAAAGTGCAAAATGTTCTATATTTGAATGTTTTTTGAAAAGTGTAAAATGTTCTATTTATATGATTTCAAGAGATGGAGATATTTTAACATTTTTTAGGCATTTCATTTTGTTCTTACAATTAGCTGAAGATGGATGGAATCATTTTGAATTTGATTCTTCACCATGATACACTATAATACATGTTAAATTTCAAATTTACCTGCTGTCGCTGTCTAAATGTCTAAAATACTGTACCGAAAGTAACAATAGTAGTACTGAGTAGAAACGCACCTTAAAAGATTGCAAGATCTTTCTTCTCTCTGTGTATTATTTAGCTACTGAAGTAGAGCATGAGCATGAAATCGAAATGTGAATTAACTTTTATATCTCGACAAAGCAAAAAGCAGAGAGCAGACGGCAACGATACGGCGACGGCGACGTTGTTCTAATAAAAGTTAAAGCAAAGTCAAGGCAAGGCCAAGAGTATATAGCCTATACTGCTGCCTTCAATATAGAAAGTTTCGATTAAATAAAATCGACTTTAAACCACATTCTCCTTTATATGTATATAGAATAAATACGCAGAATAAAAATACACCCACACTCAAACATATTTGCTGTTTGTTTTGAATTTCTGCTCCAATATCTTGACATCAGTCAACACTACAAGAAAATAACTATTATTGTAAAATGGGTAAGCATCGTTGCATGTTATGACGCACTCACGTAATAAATATCTTTACATATCAAAACTTATCACGCCAAACAAAGCCAAAAGAATTCTCAATTTTAATGTTGGCAATAATTATTTACCACGCAGTGCGTATACAATGCCAATCCATTTCAATTTTGCGTATTTTATTTATTTCCATTACTCATTTCATAGAATTACGATGTTACTTTAATAGGCTATATGAAGAAACTTGACATAAAATAAAAATAATAATAATACAATAATAATAATTACAGTGGAATCCGGTTATAAGGGAACCCGCCGGACCGGAAAAATCGGTCCCTTATAGCCGGATTCCCTTAACAGTAAAAGGGATTTCCCTTGTAAGTGAACATATCACATAATTTACAAATTCGAAATGTTTATTTTTACTGCAACATTATTGCAAGTGACAATCCCAGATTTATTTGCCACACCACTATATATGAAGAGTTGTTTGGCAAAACGGGGCAAGTCTATTTTTTTTTTCGAAAATGAGATTATGTACGTTAAATGTACTATTCAGTCAGAAACGTTACTGTGTTGAAAGGTCAAAAAGTTAAAATTTAACCAAAGCAGTTTTTTAAAATTGCTAAAATTTCGTTTTTTGGCAAAACGGGATAAGTCCATTAAATGGTTTTTTAGCAAAATGGGAAAAGTCCACCTAAAACATGCAATTCTGATGTAAATTTGGTTTTCCAGTGTTTTCGTAGTTTGTAGAAGACAATTCACCGGCGTGAATTTGTTTATGCAAGAAAAATTTTAAAGTTTAAAAAAAGTTTGGTTTCACTCAAAACGATACAAATTTCATTTCACGAACTTTTTCCTCTACGTTAAGTTATTGATTTTGAAGCAAAACGAAAAAAGTCCACAAATCAAAATTTTTGAAAATTTTCTTAAAAATTCCAGAGTCAGTCCAGATTTATGAAACTATTTGCAATAACGCTTCTTCAGTTACAGTACTTGTAGAAAAAAGAATTATTATACAAAACTTACTAAAAATAATAAAAGTGATGTAAAATTAATTAGATATGAATCTGCGTAGTGGAATTTTAAAGTTAAAATTTAAAAGTTTTCACGTGGCTTATTTCTGATTTCCATGATTTGACAGGATGCGAGAATTTGTACGAGCCGTCGTCCTTGCAGTTCTAGTGTTTCTAGTAGCTAATGATGTCAAGGAAATTCTGACGAGTCTCTCAACGTCCACATCCCTCAAGCCCGTCGTGGACTGGATGTACCCAATTAGTAAATCCTCCTACAGATATAGGACAAGCCGTAAGTTACTACAGTCGAGCCGGAGACCCGCCGGAGGGGACGAGGCTGGCGATGAATTATCTTCGGAGGCTGTGATGATTGGTGGAACGGGGGCGGGCCCTGGAAGTTTTTATGATGACAATACTATTGATGCCGCTATGAGGAACGATGCTAGTCTCAACACAGCTGTGAACTACAATGAAAATGTCATGGTCAATGGGGACCACCAGTACCAGTATGACACTGTGGGCTCTTCAGAGTCGAAATTCGGGCAGGAGAACAGTGAGAAACAAATTTTGAATCCATTGCAAGATCCAGCGTTGGAAGCAGTACGGAAGAAGTTACTAGCAGCCGGATTTATAACTGCAACTGGGGCGACGGGAGCTGAGACAGAAACAACAGCTGGGGATACTGAAGGCAGTTCAAGTGATGGGCAGACACAGTCGGTTGCTACTCCTGAATTTACAGGTAATTACCTAAGTCTTTTGGCATTGCAAACAATTTTAAAAAAAACTTTACTTAACTTCCGATACATTTAGCATTTCGCTCTCACGGGCAGCAGTACAAATATAAATATCGCCAGTAAAGACTAATGTTGACCCACTTTCATTTTTAGATAAACACAAAAGGCATTACCTACAAAAAATTGAAATATTATGTTGATCCTAAAAACATGCAAATAGAATATTTTGCAATTTTCAAAAACATGTAAATAAACATTTTAAACCTATCAAGGAAAAATTATTTTGTTGATTAGATAACTGAAAAATTTTATAGGAAAATAGCAAATAGAATATTTTGTAATTTTCAAAAAAACGTGTAAATAGAATAGTTTGTACTTTTCAAAAACACGTAAATAGAATATTTTGCACTTTTCCAAAACACGTAAATAAAAAATTTTACACTTTTCAAAAACATGTGAATAGAATACTTTGCACCTTTCCAAAACACGCAAATATAAAACATTTTAAACTTTTCAAAAACAAGCAAATAGAAAATTTTACACTTTTCAAAAATTCGTAGTTAAATTTTAACTTAATTCGCTTAAACAAACGCGTTACACTCTGTCTGATTGGGTCTGTCATTTGACATCACTCAGTTTAATCTCTCATTTTAATTCTACCTTAAATTGGACATAGGCCATTTTGGTTCTTCACTCACGATATATTGCTGAAAATTCCAATATATATTGTTTTACTCATATATATAAACGGGAGAAACCTTGCAAAAAATAAACTGACTAAACCTTGTACTTTTGTTATATTGTTTTATAGAGGAAGAAAAGCAACAGATAAGTGTGATGAAGGCTCATTTGACGAACGTGATGCAACAGTGGTGTCTCCCGAAGCTTGTTTGCGAACTTCATGCTTCCGCCTCAGACCGTGGTACTCTCTCTGAAGCTGAGTTGGGACTCTTGTCATTAATAAAGTACTTTCTTAATTTAAAATAAACCACCTATGATAATTTTCTATAATATCCAAGATATAATTTAATCATCTAAAAATTTTAATTTTTTAACTATCAATTTCCAACTTCAAAATACGTGCACAAAGAATCAATCTAATCAATAAATTTTGATTGAATAGAGAAACTAGTCTTGGAACGATGGGGGAAGTTGTCTCTCGCTACCACTTTGCGGCACATATGGGTCAACTCCTGTCTGGAGTGGATGGGAACGGCTGTCACAATATGTATCCAAACTGCCCTTTGTCTGGCAACAAAGTTTTACAAATGGTCAAGAAAGTTAGAATACGGTAATCAATCCCGTGATGGTTAATTTGTACAGCTGCTATACCAGCATTTTTACTATAGACACTCAGACTTACTACCCTTCTTTTGTCGGCTAATCCTTCACTTAAAGTCTCTTTTTAGCTGATTGATTGTAATAATAAACGCCACGAAAATTTTGAAATCAGCAAAATATAAAATAAATTAAGTACGCTAAAATATTTTTATAGCACACAGTAATTATTATTAGTCTCATTTAGTCGTCTTATTTTTTTTATAAAGGTCTTGATTAAAATGTAAAGTGTAATAAGAAAAGATTGTTTGACTTTTATTGGTATCAGATTTTCGTCGTTATCCATTCGATTGTACTTTTTCCTATAGCCATGCGTGAATGTGTAAAAAAAAGATGTGGTACTTACTTATACATATTGCTTGTATTAAAAATAATGTTAATATTATATATATACATAAGTTATTGTAAATACATGTGCTAATAATAATTTGTTTAAGGCACTTCTATACCGATACCGATACTATGTACATTGTACCGAAAATTTTGTATCCTAGCTCAAAATATATTATGCAAAGACAAAGATGGATCCATATCTCAAGTGGGATATTATACACTGTTCGAATCAAACTCACTTTTTTATAGTTTTTCTCTTAAAAAGTGTAATTTACAAATTACGGTGAAATTCGTTTATAAGGGATCCGCGTCTATAAGGGAAAACCACTAAACGGGACAAATTCAAAATAGTTGGTTGGCCATACCTATGCTTACAACGTTAAAATGATCCGGATATGAGAGAACCGATATAAGGGATATCCGGTTCCGGTTGTAAAGGACGAACTTTAGAATTCGAAACCACTTGTAAGGGATTTAAAAAAAAATTTCTATCCGTGCAGAAACTTAGTCACAACGGAATAAACTATGCTATAAGGGACTATAAATAGTCCGCTTACAAGGGAAATTCCTTAAATACGGTTATAAGGGACAGGGGTTCTGCCGGTCCCGCCGCGGAGTCCCTTATAAACGAATTTTACTGTATAATTTTGAATTTTTGAATTTGTACAATATATTATTAATTAAATGTGTTGTAGGATATATGAGAAGGGTTAATTGTTGAGCAAAACTAACTGTAATCAAAGACTGATGAATTACACGTACGCAAAAAGCGTACTAATTTTTCGTGTAGCTTATAGTAGAATTTTTATTGAGTAAAAATAACATATTATACTATAGTTGTGTTACACATTTTATTTTTATGATAATACTTATATTATTACTTATGTTATTTTTTTCTTGATCGGACTGTAATAAATAATATAATTAATATTATTACTTTTAATTTTCAGATTTTTATTTATTTACACGTAATTATTCTCGCATTGCCCCATGCCCATTTAACTTGCTATATAGTCTATATGCTTTAGACTTAGGCCTTAGCTCGCATAGAATGGTCAAAGAGAGAACATTGAAGATAGTCGGGTGAAGTTATGCTAGCTCTTGCTGTATTATCCCCAGGGTCCGCAAATGGGTCCACAGTTATAATTTTTCGATCTAATTTATTCATAAAGCGAAGTCCATTCTTGACGTCTGTCACGATAGCATAATTTTCGGAAGAGTTACAAGAGCAGTAGAAGGTGGTCCAGTTGTAGAAGCATAGATCCTGAGGTGTTGGAACCAATTTCTTTTTTCCACTGTAGTAGTCCAGCCATGTCCTTTGCTCCTTGTCCAGTCTCGCTTTGAAATCAATGTAGCCTGAAATCTCTTGACCTTTCTTGTTCACATCCCGAATAAAAATGACACATGACTCGTAGCCAGTACGATTTGCCTTTTCACGGGATGCGAGAGCTTGCATTAGTGGACTCGTGATTTGCTCAATGTTTAGCTCTTTGGCCAGGTAAGTATCATCCTTTTTCTTTTCTTCCCGCTCTGCCATCATATCTGAAATTATGACACCAAACTGCTCTCTCGAGAGGAGCTCAGGAACTCTGAAAATAAATTTCATCGCAATTTAGAAAAATCATCAAATTACATAGAAAATACATATAATAATATAATCAATTATTCAAAATGCTACGTGAGTTAAAAGCAAGTAGTTCTATACCGATAACCAAGAGTCACAATTGTCCGAGCTGTTTCGTCACTTTTCAAGTAAAATAAATCCTTCCAAGTCACATAGAAATCTAAGTAGTCCTCATAAGTTTGAAGTTTTTCAAAGTTGGGTTCTAAAATTTCGTCATCGTCTGATCCATACATTGTCCTTTTGACTGACAAAACTGCCAATTATGCTTGGTCGGTTTCTTTTCTTTGTTGAATGACGAAATGGGAAGAAAAGAGAATAATATTTTCTTAAGTGTACAACCAAAGATTATATAAATAAGCCCGATTAGTGAGTCGTCAGATTCAGAGACGCTCTAAACTCTAAGTAAAACAGAATAGAATCAAAAGAAACGTTCAAATAAATGCTGAAGCAGATTTGTGGCAAAGAATGCTTCAGTGGGTTCAGTGGGTTGTTCCTAAAAGCAGCCAGCAGAGTCAGTAATTTAAAGAAGTCAGTTTAAACTTAGCGTTTTAGAATTCTTCAACGTATTTCCAAAAAAATACATAAACTTTAGTACAAGTTTTGAAAATTTTATTAGTAATATTTATTGTGTTATGTAAAATTTAGATTATTCAAGAATTTGAAATGATAATAATAATATAAACTTATTCGTTTGTTTTACACACATTTTTTGCTACTCTATAAAGAACTTTATCCACAAGGGAATTCTTTATCATTTTTTAGTTTTATTTTAATAGCATGTTAGTTCGTGCAACAAAGTGTACATTGGACATTTTATAATATTATTTACAAAGCTTTTTACAATACAACGACATAATGTTAAATACAAATTTGGAAGGTGACTTAGGAGGAGGGGTTAATAATTAATAATTAATTAGTAAGAAGATCTTGGAGTCCTATGATACGCATGTGGGGACATGGGACACTTCTAGTTATATTTTTTCACACATCCTGAAGGTAATATCTACTAGGCAATCTTAAAGGAAAATTTCAAACTTTATTTTCCAAAATTTGAAATTTTTACATGGAGCTATACGGGTTTATAATGGCGCCGCAATTTTGGCCTCTAAGAAAAATAATTACAATAGTTTCAAATTAAACAACTTCGGTTGATGTTAACCTCCAACATTGTTGAACTACTTAAGTGACGTTGGACCTAATCAATTCCGTTCTATGCACCTGTACACATTATTTTTAAAATACTTCGATCATCCATACAATTTCAACTAAATACTAAATATAGCTACCACCTACAACCGTCGACTTGTAAATAAATCGGAGGAAAGTGAAGGCTCTAAATTCATTTTTAGAAGCAGGAAACCTAAATTAAAACAAAATTCATTCGTATTTTTAGCGTTATAAAAATAGACAATAATGTGCTGCTTCAACGACGTTTGCGCATTTCTGGTTTGTGTTTTTAAACAGAAATTTCGGGCTAAACAATAGTTTCCTTGCTACTGCAATTAATTTAAATGTGATGCCTTTTTACTTCTTACGAATTTCAGAAATGAACAATTTTAGTCATGCTTAGTTTGATGCTGAAAATGGTAAAATAAAAACTAGCTTAGCAATCAACATAATTTGGGTCCGACGTCATTTATTATTTTTTTATGAGCTTCTATAAATCCACCACAATATAGTTCAACGCCGTTTGGTAATTTATCCCCTCAAAAATCAAGTATCCTACATTTCCCCTTCGTAATACTATCTCACATGTTTTGTAAGTGTCTCATTACCAACATCATAGAGTAATTTTTGATACAATAGATGTAGATCCAATAGATCGAATTTGTGGTACAACCAACACCAACATCAAAATATTTTCACATTTTTGGACAGGCCCAACATTTGGCTAAGCACTCCAGAGAAGATATTCAGGATTTTAAGTTCGGTTTAGTTGCAATTAACGACCAAACGTGAGATGATTTTTTTCCCCATTTTGACCTCTTGTTAAAGTTTTCCATTTTCAAAAATTACTGCCCGAAATAAAACTATTTATGAAGATATTGCTTCCCAGCTGTCTAGATACTACGCATCCTTAACACTGCTGCTTTATAATTTAATTCTGGTAAAAAAAACAATACAAAGTAATTCTCATATAAAATTACAACATAACGAGATGGTTTTCTAATACTGAATGTGGAAAATCATTTAATTTTATCTGGAAAATCTCTTAAGCTTAGCCACTGCGTAATATGGCACTTGGAACTAAAACAATCAGTAAATGCCTATAGTACACTTGCAAATATACTCTTGCTATGAAGTATATACTTATAAGCTAAAATTATTTTAATTTAATTTGCAAACCGTGATATTTTTGTAGAAAATTCGTGTTTTATTTACTACTTTCGTATAAAAGTATCTGCCAATGTGCTCCAAAATTAGTGTTTACCATCGTCTGCTATCTCCCGCTCCCGAACCCTGCTACTTTTCAGGAATGATAAATTTAAATTGCATCAATAGTACAATTAAAATCGGATAAATTGCAAGTTATGTAATTTGGAGAAAATGAAAGTCATGAAACTATGTTTTAAAGATATTTGCAATAATCCATTAAGCAGCACACATGCACAGATGGGTAATTATTATTATTCAGAACCCAATGGAATGTGGTATAATTTTTAATAAATTAATATTGAATATCTTATACATAGCATACATACTAAAATGTAGCCACGAATTAGCGCAGTCAGAACAACATTTGGTAGCATATCATCAATCTTATCCACTTTGTGGCCGAAATTTCACACAGATAAGGTAGAGAACAACAGATGCCAATATCATTGAGATTATCAATGGAGACACCATAGACAGCAACGATGCATCACCCCAAGGGTCCCGATCATTGGTGATCATTCTATCACTGGGTAACTCATCGAAAGGCAACTCTTCTGTGAACTCCCCATCTTCAAATTCCCAATCCGTTTCACCATTTTGGTCATCATCGAATCCCCAATCCTCCTCCTCGGTTGCTGAAACTGACGGTTTCTTCATTTGATTTTGGACGTGAAGATTAGGCATAGGAGGCACATCTGAAGGAATGGAAATTATTATGATTACATATATTATTATTTAGCCTTCGGCACCAATAACATGTAATTCGTACTTACATGGAATTTTACTGAGTTGAGCATCAAACAAAAAATACTAATAGCTTACCCTCAGGAGTTCCACGGATAACATAAAATGCATTGACCTTCGGGTTATCATAGTTTCCCTACAAATTGCAAATCAACTAACAATGAAGACCAAAATTCCATTTACTATTAAATAGTGAAATATACTTTTATTTATTACCTTCTGAAACTCAAGGTAAATCTTGCCGTTCTGGATTTGAGAAGAGACACCCTTTAAGATCAAAATACTTCCCTTACCTCCGACAGTAAACGAAATAATGACATCATGGGCAGTTCCCCAGCCGACTTCACTGAAAATATCTAATCCTGGCACAATTAAATGCTTTTGATTTAGGGTAACGTCAAAAATCTGCAGAGAGGAAAACATATGACAGATGGTCAGATTCATATAAGTCTGACCAAGTGGGTCTGGTTATGCAAATGATGAGGGGATATTTGTTGTAATTATACACTCGTTCCCAGCCCCAGCACGCGAATATAATTAATGCAGGTATATTTATTTGTAAAAAAGATAACCGTGAGCCAGATGCAGGAAACGATAATAATTATCGATTATATACCAACAGGCCAATATAATTTGTAATAAAAACTAATTCGGATTTACATACTTTCTGACCAGGTGCTTGAAACCAGACTTCAGAGAACTTCATAACAAGAACGTAAGAGCCGTCGTCTTTAATAGGAATACTGTAGCCAAAGTTAGAAGTACTGTAACGTTCCGAGCGGTACAGGATCTCATCGTCATGATGTACTCTTTGAATATGCTCTAACATCATCCCATGCTTGGAAGCAATGCCAACTTGTAAATAATCCGTTTGATAAGAAATACCATAAATATCAGTATGAGCCTCACCACCACAATTCACAGCATAAATTTGTTTTGATCTGGGTATGTCAACAGATCTCAGTTTAGGCAAAGGAATCACATCTGTAAAATTGTATCAGAAAACAATATAAAAGAAAGCTTCGTGTACCAACATAATAGAATCTCCATTTAAGAATGTGGGGATAAAAAAACGGCTAAATTAATCTTGATCCCAAAAATTGTCCCATCACCTGTCACTTCCCCTTTAATCACATAAAACGCATTTACACTTGAGCTTCCACGACTACTAACAAAATCTAGACGAATGATCCCATTTTCAATGTCGGATTCGCCATCTTCAACTTCCAGAAGTGGACCATCATAGCCCAATGCAATTACAAATGGAACTACCTCTTGATGAGCAGTGCCAAACCCAGTCTTGGATAATATATCGAACTTTGATAATATTTTGTGCTGTCCATTTAATATCACGTCAAACACCTGGGAAATCACAAAATTTATAATTAACAAGAATAACTACAACCCCTATTGCCGATGAATAGGTCATATAGCTCATAATATCAAATGAATCTACAGTAGACTAGTCATTCATATTATATTGCATATATTTAATTCCTTACATTGGTTTTACGTTGTTCTGTTGAGGTTTCCGAAAACATCAAAACAAGTACGTATGAATTTTCCTCTTTGACAGGAATTGGAATATCATACCCAAACGCGTTCATGCCAACTCGCTTTGATTGAAATAGGGTTTGATCCTCTTGAGGAACTCGCATTATCGCCTTTATTTTGTCGTTTAACTTGGTTACAATCGAGCCAGCGTGAATAGGATCCTTTTGATAGAAAATTCCGTGAATGTCAGTATGCTGGTCTCCACCAGCATTTACAGCAAAAACTACGCGTTTGTCTTGGACAGGACGGGAAGGATGAGCAGACTCTTTGCTATTTCGGTTAAGAGTGGGATCGAGGTCGAGACTATGACCCGCAGTAACGCTTACAAATAAGTCTGATGCATAGTGTAAATAAAGTAAGGCACTGCTGAGCCTCATCCATACAATAATTAATACTCTCTTTCCTGACGAGGAAACACAAACCATGATTGATTAAAGGGATGCAAAATTATGAAAATGTTAGACGCTATTCTCCGACAATACTGTCACTTAACTTTCAACTATATTATATTTAGTCAAGTCCTATTAATTCTACAGGTTTACAAGTCATACGTTACGGTTCGCACTGGTCTCCTTCCTTGCACACACCACTTTATATACATATACACACAAAGTATATGAACGAACCTGAAAGGCAATTCTCCAGCAACTGTAACTACAAAATATTAAATAATTTTAAATATTTTAATAAAACCCGAAAATGTGAATTCATATTATGCAATAATGAACTAGATGATGTGACAGTGGCTATGACATACCCGAAACCGATACCGATAACGGGCCAATTTTCTGTAGAATCGACTGTAGACGACAGGAGGACAACAGAACAGACAGGAGTAGAAGAAAGTAGGAAAACAACCGCAAACGCATCGAGTCATGTGTAAAATCTCAAAACAATATACGTCAAATGAATGTGCTGAAAAATTACAGTAATAAATTACACTGACCAACTTTGTTCTGCTGGTGGCAGTGTGTAGGGTGGTGATGGCGCGGCATTTGCAAACGTAGTTTATGCTTTTACTATAACTATAGTTGTTGCAGTTGCAGTTGCTCGAGTTGCCGATTGCATCATATAATAGCGAGGTAAAAGTGGCATCCGTCCGTGATTTATGAATTCCATGGGTGCTGCTGAAGTTATGTCAGACTTGTGTACCCGTTCCGCATTGCGCCCCTCCGGAGGTGACTTTCGTAAAAAACCTAGCTAGGTGCAGTGCGGAGAGCTTCCTCTAAGCCTAAGTAGGCGTGGTTTACCCTAACTTTTTACCTCCGTAAATTGCGTTAGGCGAGACCTAAATACCTACGTAGGTAGGTGGATTGTGCAGTGCGGGTGCTACCTAACTAAAGGTCCTGCACTTACCACACTTCATTTTTCCCTCCCTCAAACAAGGATGCCTCTGAAACTTTCGTTCATTGGCCCTGAGCAATAATGAGCCCGCGAGTTTTATTGGCCAATCACGGCAGAGCTTTATAAGTTAGGTGAGGTAGTGCGGGGTGTCATTTCTACGGAAGCTACCTACAAGCGTTATTAGTGCGGAGAGGTTTAACCTAACTATGTAACCTACGTAAATTACCTCCGTAGATGTCAATGCGGAACAGGTAATAGAATATATTTTCTAATATATTGCTAATTAAATGTAAAAATGTATGTAAAGGCGTAAGTATGTGTAGATGGACTATAATGAATTTAAAGGTGTTCAAATTCCAAACATTATGCAAACCGAACTAAGTACTTACAAAATGGTTTTGGATTTATTGTATCTACCTTTACATCCGTGTGATAAAGTACTTCACTAACTTAATCAAGAAAACTTCATTTCAAAAATGTACATGCTTTCACTGTTACTCGAAATTCCAGAGCAAGTGCTCGAATATTGTAAATTGTAGCGGTAAGTAATTGGATTTTTTTAAAAATTACGATTACAATCTCATATTAATTTATGAGATAGTCATTGAGATTCCTCATCCAGATTTACAATACAAAATACAAAATGCAATTTACTAAAAACTTAAAATTTGGGAGCGTTCAGAAATGATGTCATCACAAATACTTGAGAAAATACGCCATCAATCGCCAAGTGAAATCGTGAAATTCCAAGAAGCAAAGAGAAGAAGCGTAAGGGAGCATCCCTCAATAACGTGTAATTTCAACGGAGGGAGGGCAAAATGGGCAATGTAAACTTTGCATGACGCTACATTGTAGAAGTGTTAAACTAGGGAGGGAGGGGGTAACCAATCATCCTAAACGTCATTGCTGGATGACTCCTAAGTGATTCGCACTGCCAGATTTGAAAGTAAGCGCTACCAACGCTAACTCAGCTGGGATTCCAGACTTGCATTTTGATTTGCCCTTCTTTCTGGTAGCGGTAATTTTATAAGTCTTGTATTGAGTGAACCAACGTCTCGATTTCGATTTCTCAATTTTATTGCTAGGCTAGAAGTACTAAAATTCTACTAGTAGTTATACTAAATGTGCTACTAAAGAAAGTTGAAAGCTCTAGCTGCTGCTTCTCTGGACCTGGAGAAACAAGTTCTAGGGATACAATTATTATCATCAGTCTTGTCTCACTCACAGTACAGTGCAGGGACAAACATGTTCTAATCGAGTTCTGTGAGAGTCGGTTAGATCAGAATTGCTTAATTGCATTAGTAAACATTAAAAAGGAGACAGTAATTAATACGTCTATTGAATTAAGTTCGGAAGTGACTTATTCCTGAGGAGATACAGTGGGGTTTATTCCTGTACGACTCTGTCACCGAAGACAGAGGGGCTGTCTAAAGGATCCACCCATATATCCACCAATATCCACCGAGAAAGACAGACGTCAGCTTTACAGACAACAGAAACAGGAGAGCCCCGCTGCTAACTGACTGACTGTCTGTAGCTGAAACTCACGCTTTAGAGTCTCCTTGTGAATACGTGCAGGCACCTTCAGCGTTGACGGGGACTGATTCACAACTTATTCATTGTTTTACACCGAAGACAACTGTTGAACTGTAATAACAATAACAATATCATCTAAATAATTAGTTTATAAGACCACTGTTGACTGTGACTATATTATTCTACATTGAGGTAATTATTTGCGCTGTCGTTGTCAACTGTCAACTAGTTGCTAGTTCATTTATCGCATATTATTCCTGTTAACTGGCTTCAGTTTTTATGTGTATAACATTTGTTTGAACATATTGTCATGTTGGTTAGTATTTGAATTCGAATAGGTCATATAAGTAGGTGCAATCATAGCGAGTTAATTAAATTACTTGCCGCTCTCGGAAATATGTTGGGTGAATAATGTAGAATGTTGAATGTAGGGACTATAAAGGGATGAACTCGTTGTGGGACGATAGGGAAGAGAGCCAACCCTTCCAGTCAGGACACTCTAGGTCTCGCGTGCACAATTGAAAGTTCGCATTGGAGTGGACAAGTAGCTTATGATTCGTCATGTCGTCGGTGAAGAATTAAATCTTTTTCCTTCCACTCTTTGCTAGAAGCAGATCGGTTTCCTTCAAATTCTCCATAAAAGCTAAGCAAAACAGTTTCCTTCCGCCTTCCATCGATATTCGGTTTTGAGTTTAGCTATATAATTGGAAGGAAACATATTTGGTTTTAGCAAAGAGTGAAGGAAACGGATTTGATCCTTCACAGACTATGTGTTTTGTGAAACTTGACACAAATATTCATGCACATAATGCGAATTGCATAGCATTGATACATTTCTGTTAACTTTATTCAACTTTAGTGCATATGTCATATTATGTGCATAGTTCTTAGTTTGCGTTGTTTGCTCAACGGGGGTGCATTTCTGGGTCAAGCGACGTTGTTTAAATAAAGCTAATACGATTAATTCAGAAAGTTTAGGGTGTTTCTTTACAGTAGACAGTAGTAAGGGTGCAGCTATTGGAAATTATTTTGTTTGCATTTGCATCCAAAAGATAAACAGATCCAAGTATTATGCACCTTTAACTCTGACTCAGTTAATATGCATGAATATAACAGCTGTCTACATGTAATGGATAATCGTGTCTAATATTGCATTATTTAATAATTTGGATCTATTTTTGACTCTTATTTCAGACTTTGCTCATGAAGATCCCAATTTCATCCCTGGAAAGGCATAAAGAAACTTCACTTATTGTGCATCTTTGGTCCTATTGATATTGGATTATCATTTTCAGTTGTGGTTTTTTTATCTCATATCGATGGATGCTGGGGGATACCGTCCGATGCCCCTTGGGGGGTCGCCGCAACAGTCCAGCCAGGGCCAGAATAGCCAGAGTTTTCTTTCACAACCGAATAATGTCATTCCGTTCGAAATTCGGAAAAAAATTCAAATGATGCTGTTGCTCAGACATACAACAGTAAGCTATAATTTTTACATGTTCATTTGAATCTGCGTAGGTACTTATTCTAATTCTTGTGCATTTATGTTACGTGTTTATGTAAAATTAAATTATATTTCCGTGTCACGTCAGATCGGCTGCTTAGTGTCTAGCATCCAAGATGAGTACAAAGTGTGTTACGGTGAAGATATTTTTCCAGAAATGTACGGTTACAACTCCTGGCTAGACATGTTGAGAGCAATGTCTGACGATGTAAGCATTGAAACCGTGAGAAGACATCATGTAGTAATTGGCAACACATTAACTCACTCTCTAACTCTCGATTACTTGGGACGAGTCTTCAGCAGCTCATCGTCCACACCTTCAACATCAGTAAATTCCATGCCCTTGTATTCGCAGAATAATTCCATAGCAGAATATCCGACTCATAATGGATATCAGAGTGAGAGTGGATCTCCAAGTCTTGACAACTCTCAACCCTCCGAAAATCAAATTCCGTCTGTAAACGGTCATAATTATAGCCATAGTAGTAGCACCGGGGGGACTGATGCAGTGGATCACAATTCTGGCTCGAATTCAGACCCGGCCATTACTGGCAATGATCTATCCCAAGTTCAAGTTGACTCCGTTTCCTCCCACCAACAAACTCCCAAACCGATTGATCGGACAAGAAAATCCTGGTCACAACAACATGGGCAATCTCAGCAAGGTTCATCGTCATCAGCAATTGCAACATTTTCCCAGGCACCCTTGCCTTCTCATAGTCAGTTTCAATCCACACCTCACAGAACGATGTCTTGTGAAGGGACCTCGAACTGTATTCCAGTAATCGATTTGAGTGATGATATGGACGACGAATCGGATTTTTCAACTGTTCCTGTTGATCAAGATATCAAGCATGTTGTGACTTCCTTATTTCCCGCAACTTCCCAGTCTCTTTCAGGCCGAGCTGTTCCCGATAAAGATAATACTACTAGTACTAGTTATAGCAGTAACAGCGTCAGCTCCGACAGCGCAAAACGGAGTGACGTTTCACCAAATAGTAAAAAGCGGAGGATACTTTCCGGCTCGAGCCTTGGAATTGCAGCGACGGTGCCAAATACAGTTCAAAATACAAACCTATTGTGCCATTCCTCTAGCGTTGGCCCCGCTACTCCCACTGATTTAATCCCTGGTACATCGGCACCATCAGCAGTAAGCGGCTCATCTAGTGCCAGCACATGTCCGGCACAGCTAATTTCTACGCAATTAACCATAAATTCCAGTTTCTGCACACCACAGTCACGTGATGTAAATATTGGTAGTGTCGGTGAAACGTCCCTTGCAATTTCATCTCAAACCACTCGCTTATTTACAGCTTTGGCACCTGATATTGCTGCTAGTGTAGCCGCCGTTGTACCAGAATCCGCATCTATTGACGCGGATAATGATACCCAAATGCAAGTAGATGTTGATGTTAAACCAGATTTAAATGCTATGCCAGATTTGCCAAATGAAGTAGAGCAACAGCCACCACAAATGGTTGATGTAAAACCAGATGTTGCTACAATTTCAATTGCCACCAACATATTTTCCTCCGGGGACAGTATGCAGATTGATGTAAACCCAGGTGTAAATGACTTATCGCAAAATAATCTCCCACCTGCTCAAAACAGGCTAAGTCCCATTCCCACGCAGCTCCACCCACCGCCGTCAGTTCATGCAGATGCAGTAGTCGTAGACAGGACACTAGATTTGAGTTCTCCAAATATTCATGGTAATACAGAGGGGAGCACTGGAAATGTGAGGGGCAGCAGGGCGTCCAGTATAAGTCCCATGGTGAAGCGTATCGTATCTCTGTCCATGAACACCGCCCCTGAAGCATTCCAGGCATTTTCCAACCCCTTTGCGTCCGATTTCGGGACCTCGACCGCAAGCACTCTAAACAATCCTAGTCATGGTGGTGGTTACGGAGGAGTGGGGGCATCTTCCACAGTAACATCTGCAAGTTCTTCAGGACGCCAACCCTTTAAATCGCTGCCCATAACTCCTACTGACCCCCACGAGGACAACGTCCTGCCGGAGCCAGATCCAGAACAGCAGCAAAATTCCCCTGCATTTGATCCTGTCTTTAATGCCCGTGCTGGGGTAACTACAAGATCATCTCGTGGTGGTTTGCAACGTTCGCGTTCTCAAGAAATGAATTCGATATACGAATCGTTTTTGTCGATACACAACCTTAATCGTCGAAGTGGAGGAAGAGGACGGGGAAGACCACTCATATCGTCAACAGTAGCTTCAGCAGCAAGAAATAGTGCGAGTGGAGATAAATTAAATGATCCACCACCACCAGTTCCTCCAATATCCTTAAAACTGAAAGGTGTCAATGTTGCAATGAAACATTATCCACCGCTGCATCTTCGTGGACGAGGAGTTGGTGGAGGACGACGGTCGGATTTTAATCCTGAAGATATGGATGAGTCTGAGTCTGTTATTAAATTACTGGCTGAGCAAAACGAGGTGCCTAAAAATACAGGTAATTATATATACGTAATTCAGAGAATAAAAATCATCATGTATGACACTTTTTTGCTTTAAATATCCATGAATGCGCGTATATATTTATATACACCTAAAAGTTTGTTCCGTGGACTGAAAAGGTACACATGCCGTATGGTTGTACGCTCGGGTTTCCCAAATGTTATACCGTTCTCGCTCTATTAATTTTAATTGTATTCCTGCCAGGAATCAAGATGTAAATTAAAAAAGAATATTTGAAAATATTGAATGTTTTTTTCCACCAGCTGAAAATGTGAGTGGTGTGCCGACTGGAGCAAGCATTGAACCCACACCAGGAACATCGCGAACGGTTCCACAATCAGCATCTCAGACTGCTGGCAATATTATCAATTTAACCACGGGACGGAAGATACCCAAGGATGACACGGGTATCAGACTGAATGCAGTCAAGTGGTTTACTCCAGATGACTTAGGAAGTAACTCGACTGACGCAGGAGGAAATGCTGTTACTTTTAAGTACACTACTGGCAAAACAACAGAGGCCCAACGACAGTCATCAGAACGATACTTAGACCAATATGCTTCCGAGTTGTACGCACCGGCTACAAACTTGCAGCTTTTGCAAAAGATACGGAAGAACAGGGTGAGTGTATGCTAGTAATAATTTAATGTATTGAGTAAAGTAGTCTGAGGCATTCGGAGAAAATTATTATCATCACTTGAAAGCGCGCTCATACCATGCTTGTATTGTTTTTGTATGTTAGAATCCTAAAGTGATGTGTTTTCATCCATTCTGGAGTCTCACTCCACAAAATCGTGTCAATAACGGTAATCAGCCAATTTTGTCAAGTGATACGGAAATAATTCCACCATTAAGTTTTGAATCAGTACAATTAGCTAATTTGGACGCTGACATGGGGTTTGAATTGTCTAATCATGGGTTACTTCACGACCAACTACAGTTTATAAGCTCTTACGGGAACTTCGCAGAGTAAGTATCTCGTTATTTTTTTCAGTTTAGCTCACAGCATGCTATTCAAAATTTTACTTTCCAAGAGCTATTGCAACTACTATTTTCATGTTTGATTTGTAGCTACTTCTGCTGGATAAATGCGAATAAAGTAAAAGGCATGGGTCTAATGCCTTCGGATGGAAATTTGAAGTTTGTCAAGTGTCCCGGAGTTTCGTACGAAAATTTTCAGTTATTTTCTGATGGCGAAGTTGATATTTTTGATCCTACGACTAAGCGAAATTTCGAAGAATTTATTAGTTTATCATCCAGTTTTGCTCCTCATAGTCACAGTCAAACTCAGTCTTCTATTCTAAGTGTCTACGTTGATATCTTTGTTGCTGATGGGGTAATGTACAATTTCAAATACATTATTAGTTTAATTTAATTTTTGCTTAAAAATATTGGCTCAGTTTTTTGTGTGGCTTATAGTTAAATACAAAAAAATACATACCAAGAGGTAATTTGTTTTTCAAGTTTTGTTAAACGCTTATATTTAAATTGTAGATGGGTTACCCAGGGATGAATAATCGACCGCAAGATCTTTGTCTCCTTCAGTTTCTTCTTGCACTTGAAACAGTACGCGAAGGTGGGATTTTTGTTCTCAAAGTTGAAGACACACTCACTTGTTTCAGTGTTGGTCTCATCTACTTAATGAGTCGATGCTTCTATCAAATTTCAATTCATAAACCGGAAAGTGCCTTACCCGGCGAACGGTTTATTGTTTGTCGATGGAAAAGAGCTGACGAACACATTTGTGAAATCAAGGAGTATTTGAGTGAATGTAATATGTTCCGGATTGAAGATAGTTGGAGCGAAACAAATTTAGAGATCATAAGATTATTTGGCGATCAGACGTCAGCTCGGACTCTGAGTGCTCACGACCCACTTTTTCTCCAGTTCGTACAAGAACAAAATGCAGAGTGAGTACAACTGTGCGGATAGTATAATACGTATTATTTGAAATACGGCCGATTCTTCGAGTTATTATCTTTAAAAAATAAATATTTCCTACATAAAACATTTAATTAGGTATGCTTAAATTCAATTTACTGTGTATTGTAGAATTGCCAAGCAGGAGCTACGTGAATTCGAACTAATGGAAGAAAAATACGTCAACAATTATCAAAATCCAAATCGAATCTTATTGGCTCAGACAACTATCAAAAGAAATAATTATTTACTTACATGGAATTTGAGTAGAAGTTCCACAGTGCTGGATCAGCAAGAAAGCTCGGCAAGTTCCTCTCAAGCGCACATTGAGGTTGATGGGACAGGAAATAATTTAAATTCTGACGTAATCAACGGTAACAGCAATGAAAACACCAGCAGCATTTCCAGTGATAGCGAAAACGGCGTTGTTACTCCGCCGGGTGAAAATTGTAGGGCAACTTTAAATTCTAATTCAAGCAAGCTCAACGTTATTCCAATACCAATTCCAACAACAGAAAACCACACTTCCTTGCATGAAAATGATCCAGGTATAATTGTGGCAGACGGCAACTTGGCATCATTGGCAACAGCTCCAGCGATGGAAGTTGATGACGATCCTACTGAATTTGGTAATAATTATTCGGCTTTCCGTACACAACAACTCATTAAATCGTCTAGTTTGTAGTTACAATTGGTTGTATTGTTTGAACCACCAGGTGACTTCGTATTTCTCCATGAGCTGCCCACAGCAAAATTACCGGAGAAAAAACCAGAAGAGTTGGCAAAAACATTTTATGGATTTGATAAAATCTCTTTTTGTTCTCATATCCCAGAATCTCATCACTATTTCAGAATACCACATGTGCCATCTAATACTGGAGAGTTTCTAAGAGCTTATCAGCGCGACATCAAAGTTTTAGAAGAAGGGCTACCTGATGGGATCTTTATGAAAGGCTACGAGCAACGAATGGCAAGTTTTGCTTACATATTTATTGTTAATAAATGGCACAAGGTTTTTAAGTATTTTGAATTTGAATATTGAACAATTGTTTTTTGAATAATAGCTTAAATAATTTGAAATCATTTATTTCTTTTGCAGGATTTATTTTCTGCTATAATTCTTGGGCCAGAAAACACACCTTATGAAGGGGGTATTTTCGTTTTTGATATCAAATTGCCCGACGGATATCCAAATGTGCCACCTCAATTCTTCTTCGTCTCTTTTACAAAACATAGGATGAATCCCAACTTGTATGCTGTGGATGGGAAAGTTTGTGTGTCCCTCTTAGGTACTTGGCAGGGATCTTCAAGGTGTGAACTATGGTGCAAAAAATCAACTCTTCTTCAAGTACTGGTTTCTATTCAAGGTTCGTTAAAACAACTCCCCCTTAAAATTGTTGACAAAATTCTTAGCTTTGAATGTAAAAATATTAAATTTTCTTTCAGGTCTAATCCTTGTAAATGAGCCATATTTCAATGAACCTGGACATAAAAATATTCCGGGGGACGCCCGAGTTTTGTCCGCAGCTCGTTTTTATAATGAACAAGCAGTACTGCTATTGATACAGTCTTTAATTGGAATGTTGGAGAAACCTCCTCTACCTTGGCAATTTGAAATAACTTTCATCCTTAAGACTGAAATTCCTAAGTAATTTTTTCCTTAAAATACTAGAAACATAATATTTTTATTTATTTTCTTAGAGACAGACACAACATAGGTCCAGACAGATAGTAATTTAACTAACCTATACTTATAACTAACAATAACCAATATATAATTTGTTTTAAAAAATCCTTATTCGATTTCTTTGTTTTTTTTTCTACTCTAAAAGTTTTAATTTTTTTGCTTTTATTAAATGTATAGATTAATACAAAGAGTGGAAGGCTGGATTCAGAAACTCCCAGGCACATCGCCACCTGAGTTCAATTTATTTCCAATTTCTCAGCAAATTGAAATAACTGCATTTCTCTCAAAATTGAGAGGCCACCATCAAAAGTATTGTAACATATAATTAGTTCCATTTACTTTTCAAAACAATCAAATAGGCATTCGATAATGCAATTGTTGGAATCATCTTCACCTTGATGGCCTTAAACATGAAGACTTATTTCACTACCGTTTAAGTAGTATAGTAGTTGCTATCAGTGTACATTATGTACTTATAGTTTGGATTTAAAATATTAGTTATCCCAATCCATCGATAATTTCAATTTTGTATCTCAGTAGATAGTCCTAGTATTAAGTACTTGTACTCGATATTTTAAAGTTTGTATTTGTCCTAGTGGCATCAATCAAAAATTATTTGCGTATATTGTTCATGTTTATCCAAGCTGGTAACCGCACTATGTTAATTCGAAAAATATGAAGTTGTAAATGTTGGGTTTGTAAACTGTAATTTATGTTGCAGGTGGTTGCAAGATTTTTTGTACTAGTATGGTGGAATTATTGCTGTTCATTGCTGTTGACATTTTATATCTATACTTATTTTGTACAGACGTGTACAGTAGGACAATATAGCTGATATGATTATCCTAATATTGTGGCATAATTTTGCGTGACTATTAATTATGTCTCATGTATGTATATATGTATAATGTGTGATTCTTAATAGTCTCAGCTTTCAGTTTATACTGACGAAAACTGGTATGGGATAAAGTTGCAATCGGGTAAGCGTAAAAAGCTAAAGTATTGTATTACTTAATTACTTCGACAATTTTCGTTAAGGTTCAATTCCATTTCATCCTATTCTGAATTTATATGACTGGTCTATGTTAATTTCAGTAATGTCATATCAGGAGTATTATTGAAGCATAACTTCTTTTCGAAAAACTTAAAGTAAACATACCTTTTTTTATTACTTTAAATTAAACTTTGTAGCACCTTATATTGTTTTTGCCAAAAAGCGTTTTGAACGGTATTTTGTGCGTTTCGGCCAGTCATTAGGGAATAGTACTTATTCAAACCCCAAAACTCGTAATAATTCTGAGTGAATGAATCTATTGTGTAATTTGAAATATTTCTATCTATGTAATATAAAGGATACATATGAATGGATTTTGTTTATTTTCAACATTTATTCTTCATTCAATATCTTACCGAAATCTGTAATAATTAAGCTTTTCTGTACTTCGTGTTCGTATTGAGTAACTGTTGAACCAAGGATTGAGTAAAGGTCTACTCGGGATTCGAAAATTATTCTAATCATTCGCAAATGAATTACAAACGATATAGGATTATCTTTAGAATTATGAGAATTTTTAATTTAAGGGGTATTGAACTTTAAAAAAAATAGCTGCAAGCATTTCTTGTCAAGACGGGAAAATTGGGAGTTTATAAGCAGGCGAATACGAATCGTATACGAATACGAGTGAAATTGTATGATCTGATTTGATTTGTAATTTAGATTGTCAACGTATTTTTGGGTATAATGGTTATAGACTAAACTTACCTGCAGCTATTATAGATTATGCACTGCAATAAAATTAGACATTTGCAGCTGCAACAGTGTATTTGTATTTAAAATCAGAGTAATAATCCATTGTTGGTCTAAGATTGTTCTTAATCGTCTGTATAACTAGTGAATAGTATGTACAATATGTACATTGAGTTTTATAAAGAGATGTAGATTTTATATGTTGCTTAATCAAGTGTACTTTTAGGTAGACTTAGTGTTTAAAACAACATTTTCGGACGTGGACGGATGACATGAAACAAAAGAATGACAGTTTTTTCTTACCTTAGTATCAACCTAATTTACTTATATAGTAATTTTATATTCAGATTCCACCAAATTAAATTAAATGAATTGAAGCACACTGTATACTACAAAAATATGATATAAAAACAATAATAATAATAATATTATAATTAAATAAAGCATTTACCTATGTATAGGAGTTTGCGGAATAAAGGAAACGATATGAGTTTGGGAAATCCTGTATATATAATATGTATTCGTATATATTTAATGTCTGTGAAATTGAATATTTATTATCAATACTCTCAACATAAAAAAAATCAATCCAAAATATAAGTATGAATTCTGGCCCTGAGAACTGTTTATATTGGACTGACTACTATTCAATTATATAATATTGCTGATATATGTATATGTACTTGGGGTTTTATAATTGTAATAAAATAAATAAATCGCGATTGAATACTTACAATACAGAGTCAAGCTTTACTCATTTATCTATCAATCATAACATCCTAATAAACTTTTTCGAATTTTGTTTCTGAATAATGCAGATACTTAGTATATTAGAATGGAATTCTATTATATATATTATTCCGTATTTTCCGTAATAGTACACATCACTACTGTGGTCTAGGGCCTAGGGGCTATGCAGGAATGCCACACATCTCGGGGTTCCTGTCACCCCCCCCCCCTTCTTGGAAAACCACATTTGAAATTTTAATTAGATTTTACACCCCTTTGATTAATTCTGCTAATTTTAACTAATTTGGAATATCAATAATTAAGAACGTTAACGTACTTATGTAGTTGAATCCATAATAATCGCAGGGAAAGGTGCTTTGACTTGTAAAGCAATTCAAAATCAAGTAGTCACTGCATTGGTTTTCTGTCACTAATTTAAAGCTCTACAAAAATTCAATCATTCATAAATTTTTTTTGTCCAAACAACTATGATTTCTTCATAGTTTAAAATTACCAAATCTCCATATTCGATTTAACTTCACTGAGCCTTTCAAACTTTCAACGTTGTCTCATTCAAATTCGAATTTACAAAAATGTTGAAGTAGTTGCTCAAAACCTAGTTAGGACTCGCTAAAGGACTTTGAAGGACATCGTTCCCAAGCTTTTATTTAAAAACATTAATTATCCGTAGCTCCGGCTGTGCAAAAAAAAATGTGATAAATATTCCTAAATGTGAGCATTGGCACCTTCCTTTGTGAGAGAGTAATCCGCTGTGTGTATTACCTCAACAACTTCTGTCATCCCAATCATTTGGTTCTCTCTTACATATATTTGCTATTGTCGAAGGATTGACATTAGCCAAAGTTATTAGGTTTGGAGCTTTCCTTTTTGAATCCAGTGTAAAGTTAATTAAACGCGCCATCAAAATCGCAAATATTTAACGAGAAGCTTAAACTGGCTATAGTGTAAATTCTTTTTGTCAAAGGTAAATTTATAGTTATAGACATGAAATAGGCAACGGTATCACATTATTTCAAAATAATGACTTAATTAAAAATATACTTAAACTTAAATACTTTCCCATTAGAAGTATAGGAAAGACGTTCACGCTTAGGAAGCAATAATAAAATAACATGTAAAATCATAGGTTCATATTCAAGAATCAAAATGTTCACACATATTTTGTATCCACGCAACGTTTGAAATATTGGTATTTTTGTGTTGAAAACATTGCATTGCTGGGAATTACAAAATATGATTTGCTCAATTAAACTGTGTAAGTAGAGAAATGTCTGGCGATTATTTAACTCAACCAAGTTCGTTCTACTGTTGTAATTTGTGTACAAAGAACAATTGTTCTTTTCGTTTGTGATAGTGCTTTCACAACCACAAACACAAACTAGAAAATTGGATTGTGCACAATCACAATGTAGAACAAACACGCAGGACGACAAACAAGAACAAACCTGTTTTTGTAATTCGTGAGCACAGAACGTTTTGTGGACAAACACAATCTATCACAATAACAATCCTAGCTGAGAAAATACATTGTGAACAACGTACTTTGTGATTGTTTTGTTATTTCAGAAATAACAATCTTCCAATTTGTTTGTTCACAAATTACAACAGTAGTTCGTTCTAGACTCATATCGTCGGTGAAGAACCAAAATGACCCATATCCAATTTAAGCTACAACCAAAAAAAGCTATGTCATGAAAACAAAATGAGAAACATGCGTAAAAAGTTAATTGGGAGTTTTTGAAAACTTAAAACGTTCTATTTAAATGTTTTTGAAAAGGTGGAAAATGCCCTATTTACATTTTTTCAAAAGGTGCAAAATGTTTTAATTCCATGTTTCTGAAAATGTGCAAAATTTTCTAATTCCATGTTTCTGAAAATGTGTAAAATTTTCTAATTCCGTGTTTCTGAAAATGTGCAAAATGTTTTAATACATTCCATATTTCTAAAAATGTGCAAAATGTTCTAATTCCATGTGCTTGAAGTGTAAAATGCTATATTTACATATTTTTAAAAAGTGCAAAATGTTGTATTTAAATGCTCTCAAGACATATTTGAATATTTTTGTAGATAGTGGATATTGTTTTGATCTAAAAATGGATATGGGTCATTTTGGTTCTTCACTGGCGATATGACTTTGTAAAGTTTTACTGTTACAAAAGCGTTCACACAAACGCAGCAGCTTACCTTACACAAATGTGATCAAACGAAGTTAATACTTTTCGAATTCTTTAAATTATCATTAATGTTAATAAATTTGCAAAAAATGTGGTATTAAATTAAAAGTATTAAAACGAATGCGGGATCCAAGAAAAATAAATGATCTACAAAAGGACAAAGATTTCTTTTAATGGTTCTAAGTTCTGTAATGAATCCCATGGGTCATGGAGCACGAATGAAAATGGCGGGATAAGCACATCCTTTAAAATATATAGATAAAAGAATTCTTAGTATTTGCGACTTTTTTGCGAGGGTTCGACAGTTAAAATGTTTATATGCGAATGCGACGGAGCTGAAGTTAATTAAAAGTAAAGCCTCAACTCAGTTATAAGTGCTTTGTGGTTAATTTTATTTTACGAGGGTGTTAACGATTTAAAAAATAATTATTGAATGACAGGGAACTTCATAGTATTTAAAGTTGAAATTTTGAATTTTACACATAGGCAGGCAGGCAGTCAGGCAGGGCTTCTATTCTATATTGTGCATACTCCGTATCCTCCAATCCAACTACAATCTACAAAACTACAATGAAAAATCCGTCGATAATCTTTAATCATGTAATATTTAAAGTTGAAAGTTAAAAGTTATTCGAAATACTCAGTAAATAACGACCTCGAAAGAAAATATGTTAGTTCACCGTACTGTTGTGTTTTGTTCACAAATGACCATTGTTTTTTCGCTTGTGATTGTGATATCACAATCACAATCACAAACTACTAAAATGGGATTGTGCACAATCACAAAATCATCACAACGAAGCAACAACAAACGATCACTAAATGATTTTAGGATCGTTCGTAAATGACGTCCCAAAAATTATCATTCATCTATTGGGATCGTCCGTAAATGACGTCCCGAAAATTATTATTCTTTTATTGGGATCGTCCGTAAATGACGTCCCGAAAATTATTATTCTTTTATTGGGATCGTCCGTAAATGACGTCCCAAAAATTATTATTCTTTTATTGGGATCGTCCGTAAATGACGTCCCAAAAATTATTATTCTTTTATTGGGATCGTCCGGTAAATGACGTCCCAAAAATTATTATTCTTTTATTGGGATCGTCCGTAAATGACGTCCCGAAAATTATCATTCTTTTATTGGGATCGTCCGTAAATGACGTCCCGAAAATTATCATTCTTTTTAGGGATCGCCCATAAATGACGTCCTACAAATTATTATTCTTTTATTGGGATCGTCCATAAAAGACGTTCCACAAATTATCAATATTTTATTGGGATCATCCATAAATGACGTCCCGCAGATTATCATTCTTTTGTTAGGATCGTCTATTAAAGACGTCCCCCAAATTATCACTATTTTAGGACCCACATACCCCTTCGCACATTTTGTAAACGATAATTTTTTATATTGCGTTTTATGTTTTATGTGCTGCTGGTAAATTGAAAAAATGAATAGATTATTGTAATTATTAAATTGCTTTTTAGATGCTGAGCATCTATAGGAATGGCTATGTCCGTCCGTCTGTCCGTCTGTCGATGTGTCTTTTTTTGTCGTGCTCCACAGGTCACAGTTTTTAATTTAATTTTTTCAAATAAATTTCAAATGATGGTGAATGCGATGGAATAGAGCCCTATTGTTTTTGGAATTAAACGGATTCACCAGTTTTTCACAATTAACGATATAATGGACCAACTTTTTAGCATTAAAATGCATGCAGGAAAAACGGGTCTTTGGCAAGACTTTACATGCATTTCAATTTCAATAATTGCCACTAAAGCTAAGTAGGTAGGTACATGCGCCGCACGTCCCATATACCTGGTATTTAGTAATTAGTATATATTCGTACCATAGAAAACTTTAGATGTAGGTACATACCATTGAAAAGGGATCGTCCATAAACTACGTCAAACAAGTTTTAACATTTTAGGGACCCCCACTGTCATTAGTTCAGAAAACAGGTTGACTTATATCTTTAACATAGGATTTTACTAGTATGCATGCAGGGATCGCCCATAAATTACGTCATACAGATTTCACCATTTTAGAGATCCCCACTGTCATTAGTTCAGAAATAAGGTTAACATGTATCCTTACCATAGGATTTTACTAGTATGCTTGCAGGGATCGTCCCTAAATGACGTCATACAAATTTTACCATTTAAGTGACCCCCACTGCCATTAGTTCAAAAATTACGTTGACATATATCCTCAACATAGGATTTTACTATTATGCCTGCAGGGATTGTCCATAAACGGCGTCATACAAATTTTACCATTTTCGGGACCCCCACTGTCATTAGTTCAGAAATTAGGTTGACATATATTATCAACATAGGATTTTACTAGAATGCATGCAGGGATTGTCCATAGATCACGTCATTCAAATTTTACCATTTAAGAGATTCCCATGGCTTTAGTTCTAAAATGAAGTAAACATGTATCCTTAACATTGCATTTTTCAATCGTACGTACAGAAATCGTCCAGAAATTGTTTCATGCAAATTTTACTATTTTAGGGACCACCACTGTCATTATTTCAGATATTAGGTTGACATATCCTCAACATAGGATTTTACTAGTATTCATGTGAAGATCGTTCACAAATGAGGTTGTTTAAATATTACTATTTCAAGTATCCCGCCCATGCATGTTAACGGCTACCGACCTGAACAACAGAAAGTCTTGCGAGAGTCGTTCCGGCGGCAGCCGATTGAAAAACCGTCGGTTTTCCACCGTCAGTTATTTTAGGAGATTCTTAATTTTTGCAAATAACAGCATGCTTTGAGTTTCTATATTCAAGAAATTGCCCATAATTGGCGTCAAGGAACGTTAGGATCGTCCGTAATTGACGTCACAACAATATCACTCGTTTATTAGGATGATACGTAAATGACCACACTAAAATTATGTATCAGGTTAACGTATATGTTCAAGCCATCAATACCTAACTCAACCGTTTGACTAGACACGACACATTGTTTACAAACCTATCTGTACCACTCGTACTGGGTCTACTGAATGCATCAAGTTTCGTTCGTTACCCACTCGTATTGGTTCTATTCTTACTAAGCCAAGGCTACTACTACTAGACGTACCAAGCTAACTCAACCCTACACCAACCTCTCTCGTACTGGTGTAATTCTCAACAAGAACTTTCAAGTCCCTTGTACTCAGCCAAATGGTACTAAGCAAAGTTCATATCTAGCACACTCGTACCGAAGTACCAATTCAAACCTGTGCTGTTTTAAAATTTACTTGTACCAGCGCCACTCAAATCGCGTCGATTTTTACTAGCAAAAGTTGTAACTCAGTCCGCTTTTATGGACACTAACTGCAAGGATTTTATGTTAGCCTTAGTAAATGAGCAAAGTTTTCCAGTGGTTAAAACAATGTGTCTGAAAGCTCAGCATCTACTTCGGGCCCACGGTGGACAAATCCGGCGAGAAGCGCCGGATTTCTATCAATACCCGCTTAGACACACTGACCCTGCTAGAAACGTCTTTAGTGTTCAAATTTTCACAAGTGTTCAAAGTTACTAATTTTCTTGTCGTTTTTTATACGTTTCACTTCGTATTATTTTGTTATACATACACTAATTAAAAATACGTATGTTTACTCAAGGTGTACAACTAAAAAAATTTTCTCAGTGAACACAAATTTTTCTAACTCCAGTGCAGAATGCACAAGTGAATTTAGTTATGGGTGTGTGTACAGTGTTATTATTAGAGTTTCAAGTGTGATATTTTCTCCAGCAAAGTTAAAAATGCAGTACCTACAACATTACAGTTTCTACATTTGACGGGATCAAAGTTTAGCTCATTTTGTTTTCATTAAGTGCCATTTCTGTTTTTTGTTTCAGCAAACCAGCTAATGTTGACATCTATCATATCTGGATCATATTTTTGTGCAATTCAATATATATTGCACCAAAAATATGATCATGTGTAAGTGTTTAATGTGATAAAATGCACTCATCATATTGTGTACTTATTGGAAAGTATAACTTAGAATCAGGTTTATATACTTTTTTGAACACCAAAATGTTGTATCAGTAAATGATAAAAATATGAAAGTGTTACTCTAACTTAACTCCCTCAGTTTAGTTCGTTATTTGTTTTACAATTAAATGCGTTAGGTGTCAACTACTGCACTTCAAAGGTGTAGGTAGTACTATTGCATTTTGCACTTTACTGGTGCAGGTTATACATTTTCCACTCTAGTTATAACATTGTAAGCATGTACCAATAATTTAATTCATTTATGCATTTTGATGGACTTCGGCAAAAGCGCGTCTAAGAAACTAATGGACATTGGCAAACATACCTCTTCACTAACGATACTATTTTCATGGTGTATTTTGTAGTTTAGTCAGTTATTTTTTTAATCTTACTAATAGTAGTTCGTAGTAAAATGTACAGAGCGTAGAGAACAAAAAAACGGAAAACTAACTTTTGTGATCTGAACAGTTGAGATCATGAATAAAATATGTAAACGGAAAGGCCAGTGTGTCTACACAGGCATGAAACTTCATGTAAAAATTAGCGTTTTCAAAACGTGCTAAAAATGCCGTGGGGGTAAGTGGGTCCTAAAAATGTGATAATTCAAGTGAGGTAATTTAAGGACCATCCTAACAAAAGAATGCTAATTTGAAGGACGTCAGTAATAGACGATTCCAATAAAACAATGATCATTTTCGGGACGTCATTTATGGACGAATCTAATAAAAAAATGTCTACGGGACTTCATTTATGGACGATCCTAATAAAAGAATGATAATTTTCGGGACGTCATTTATGGACGATCCCAATAAAAGAACGATAATTTTCGGGACGTCATTCATGGACGATCCCAACAAAAGAATGGTAATTTGCGGGACTTCATTTATGGACTATCCCAACAAAAGAATGATAATTTGCGGGACGTCATTTGTGGACGATCCCAACAAAAGAATGATAATTTGCGGGACGTCATTCATGGACGATCCCAACAAAAGAATGATAATTTGCGGGACGTCATTTGTGAACGATCCCAATAAAACTGGAAAACTTCCCCCCACCACCCCCACCTCATTGTCAACAAATTAGGTTTTTCTATCGTTTTGTCAACAATCACAATTTTTCACAATCACAATCTTAGCAGTTTAATACAGTTTGTGAACAATACAAATTGTGATTGTTTTGTGATGTGAGAATCACAATAATTCACAAACAATTGTGAACAAAACACAACAGTAGTTCACCGTAAGACAGTTAACCTTTAAGTATTGTCTATCGCCATTTACCAGCTTTGAAAGCTGACAGTGACCGTTGTAAAGTCCTACCACATGTGGGGTAGTTGTATTGTACAAAATGAACGAGCAGTTCATACTGCAGCGGATTGATTTACTGGAGAGCCACATAAGAGAACTCCAGAGGAAACAAGACGAGGACATCAAGTGGAAATTTGTGGTTCAAAAATGGATTAGTCAAAATTTCGGTTAGCAAATAATATTATATATAGTACTGACAACTAACATCGCATACATATATATCTTATTACCATAAATATTCAAATAAGTCACAAGGGCACTTATTAAATTTTTTGGACTGACAGCCAGGAGTTGATTATCTGGTTTTTATTTGATACACGGCGCTTATTCGGGTATATACGGTACATGGAATATTTGTGACTTTAAAGCGAATCATTATTTAGATTTAAAAGAAATAAGGCTTGACAGACACTTCCTTATCATGCCGCTGCTACAAATTTTTTTGTTTATTGTCAATTATTATTTTTTCAGAATTCAGCGTGCATAAACAGCTTCAACGTCCAGACTTCCTCAATTTCAACTATGACCCTCCGAGCGCGTGCGAACTCCTAGGAAAAAATCTTGCCACTGCTCCTCAGCTACATACTTTATTTCGTAGGCAACAAGAAGAATTCGCTAGGGTTCTTCGGTACATCAACATGAACGCCGTCAACCATTCCACTAACAGTAATAGTAGTATTCATCCAAATCAATGCTGCCAAGGTCTTCCAAATTATCCAAATCCGCATCAGACTTTTCCAAATCTTTCTCAGAATCAAAATTTTCCAATTAATCACCATCAGAGTTATCCAAATCCTCATCAAAGTTTTCCAGTTAATCCCAATCAGAGTTTTCCAAATCCCCATCCGAGTTTTTCAATTCCGCATCAGAATCTTTCAAATCCTGTTCTAAAATCGTCAGGTGAGAATCAGAATTTTACAAATTCTCACCAGTCCCAGTCTCAGCAAGAGCAACAAAAAGCATCGAAGCAGTCTCAGGGGCAACATAAAAGGAAATCCTTTGAGAATCAACCACAGCTGAAGAGAGCTACTGTGCCTATGCGCATACCAGAGACGTTGACAGCATCGCTTGTTCCTCCTGCAGAACAACTGTACCATTCTAGGTCTTTTGCTGACCATGCTACAACTTGTGTACCTGCCCCTAACAACAATCCTGGGTTAAACCCCAACTCTGGAGCTGACAGATTTCCATCCAGTTCCAATGTACCTCAATCATTTGGTCCACCTCAGCCTCAGTGCTTGTCGTCGTCGCTACAGAAAATGTCACCCCAGGTGCTTGGTGGTGAGTTACATTTTATAATGTGGTGTATTTTGAAATTACCAGTATAACAGTAATTTGTTTCGAAATATAAAAATGCTCCAATTTATATTACAGATGGAAGTGGACGTAGTAGCCCCTCTGAAGTTGAAGTCATTTCAGTAAATCAAAGCCAAAGGCAGCAGCAAGCATCCGAAGCCAATCCTCATCCTCATTCACGTCATATTTCAACTTCCAGTGGCCCTGGCTCTAATTCCAATTCTAATTCAAATCTCAGTCCTGCTATGGTTGTAGCAGGAAGCCATAATAATAATGTACATAATAGAGCTCCAGATCCACCTAATTTTTCACAATTTATAAATGATATTTCAAGAATGTGTGAACCATTAAACCCGAACCCAGTCGTTGGACCACCAGTAAATTTTGGCCCTGCTCCAACTCCAACCATGCATTTAGACCAATATACTTGTAACCAGTGCCACTTAATACTCCCGAATAAACACGTTGCTGACATGCATTTTGAGGCCGTGCACTCCTTCCCTCCTCGCCCTTTATACTCTTATCCTAATTTTAACCAGCAGAATCAGACACATCCTCCTCTCCAACTTCCGCCCCCAGCATCATTACCATCTAGACCACAGTCAAGAACTAAAAATAAATTTGACCAGGTCCAAAAACGCCATTCATCAAATTCCATGTCAACAGTAGGAACAGGAGCTAAAAATTTGCCGCATAATGATGTTCACTCTCAAGCACAAACACTTACAAATATGCCGCAATCCATCCCTGTGCTTCAGCCTCAGATTGGACAAGCCCAGTCTGCTCATGATAATAATAGTGATCCATGTGAGGAAGCCAGCTTTATTAAAATTGTCAGCATTCAGAGTGGTGGAAAGCGATATGTTCGAAAGTCAGATCATCAGAATCTGGGGGGAAACCGGCATCCGGGGGCTGTCGCCGGATTTAATACTGCCCAAGCCCAGCCACCTCCTCCACCTTATCCAGAGGAAAAACATCGAAGGAAACGGAAGAACGTTGTACTTGACGAAATTACACTTTCAGACAATGACGAGCCCAACGAAAATCCTAATAATGTATTTAATCCAGGAAATTTAACACCGCCTTTCACATCCGAGTCTGAATCCAGAGATTCAAATGAGCAGAATCAAATAATTGGACTTGAGTCTGAACTGTCTGGCCACCCAGCCCGAAGTCCACCATTTGCAATGAGTCCACATCATGTGGTCAGTACTTACTCGTCAGTAATTAATCATAGAGACTCTCTAGGAAAATCTCCCCATCCTCCTTTGGCTGGGTCACCGCTAGCAAGGTGTACTACAAGTCGGAGCCGAAATTCAACGGTGGACACAAACTTAATTTCAGCAGAGCAAGGACGAAGCGACAGCCGGCCTGGAGCTCGCACCCTCACCAATTCTCCTATAATTTCTCACGTGGCTGCAGTTGAGCCAGAACCAATCATTGTGGCCCCTGAAATAAATTTGTACACTTCCTCACTTGACCTGGAAGAGAGCAGTTCGAATTCAACTTCAAATTTCAATGCTAATACTGAGGATAACTTGAGTATTGGTGGGAGCTGCAGAAATGCTGGCGCTCTCCAGCAGCACCCGCCTTCACGCTCTCCTCCCATTTCAAGTTCCAATATGCACAATATGCTCTCGACCTCAACAACTTCGTCACAACAAACTAGAAATTTTGATTCGTATGTGACGGGTGTACATAGTAATATTCGTACTAATGTTGTTCATCATGATATGATGAATAATTACGGGAGTGGTCAAAGTCAAGAATCTCAGTCTGTTTTGGTCCGTGAACCCGCTGATAACTATTTAGCTGTTTTGGACAATGAAGAAGTTGAAATGGATATGGATTTTAAACCCTGTGTCCATATTTTATAATTTAAGCCGTACTTCCTTTAAATTGGATACTAAATACCTATAGGTATGTAGATATATAGACAGCCACCCACGTGACATTTCAATATTGTATTAAATTAAACATGGTTGTTTTTTGTAAGTATTTGTTTTTTTTTGTTTCATCATGTGTAATTTTTACCTGTTAATAATGCTGGTATTATTGTACATTTTCATAAATTAAGGGTGTGAATTGTACGAATTTTGAGAATTGTATTGTTAGGATGCGCTGATGTTGCACATTGCATCCTAATTGCGGAATTGGTATTTAGTATTGACAGTTCATAGTAATGTGAATATAGTTATGAAATATGTAGTAAGCAAATTACTATGTGTCACATCCGATGTTATAATAACAATAGTGTAGTGGACGTCACTATCAGTGACGTCACAATTGATATAAATACGCCGATGAATTGTATGTTAAGACAGTCTGGATTTACCACGAGAATAGATAGCAATTGTATCATTCATGCTATTCTCTCCTGACTGACCTTTTACTATAGATAATAAAGTAATAAAGCAACCTCTCACTATTAGCCAAGCACCTACCATTATATTATTTGGTAGGCCCTTAACAGTATTAATATGATTAACAATTGATATTATTATAACTACTGAAGCCCTTAAGGAATTGTGAGATTAATAAGCAGCTACTGTTGACTGTAATAATAGTTATTAATTAATAACTATATATCAATATAGTAATAACCCTAGGTTAAGCTTAAAAGTAATGTGCTTTTGAAACTCAAGACTGTTACTTAATTATTTCAGTATTTTTTAAACATAGTTTATGAATATAATCTATCTCTACATTTTCGCTTACGTATACATTTTATTTGTATTAAAATATCAGATTTGTATATGCATGTGTGTTTCTTGTAAAGTGGGAATAACCGTTAAAAAAGTTCCTCAAAACTGTAAACTTAGTTGAGCATGGATATTTAATTAAGAATAATGATCTACTTAAGTAATGTAAATGCCTATACTTAAACTCTTACTTAAAAATATAAATGCTTTTGGCATACTAACGATAAATATACAGTAATCGAGCAATGTAATCTCGTAAGTTTGTATATGTGTTACAAATTAAAAACCAGTGTTACCACAGCAGTATATACATACATAGTAAAATGAACAATTCTGAAAATATTTAAATCTAAGTATACATAATTAAAGTAACTATGTAGTTAAGCCCTCTCCTTCATCTCGCAAAAAGGTTCAGTAATTAATTAAGTATATAGGAAACAGCAAATCATGTCATTATAAATTATTATTAGATACTTAAACGAAATTGTGCATATAATATAAATGTAATTCTTAAACCTACTTCTAGACAACAGACAGAATGGAATTCTAAAACCCTAAATATTCTATTATAAATGATTGCAAATAATATCATACAATCTCGTATAGTTATAAAAAATTATTGCAAATAAAATCATACAATCTCGTATAGTTATAAAAAATGATTAAAATTAAAGGGTGATCCGGATCTTCGGACTCTTGGTGGACAAACATATAAACATATTATAACACCATACATTATTTCATAATAGATTTCAGGTTGTAAGTAGCTGCACTCAAAGGTGGGCAAACTGAAGCCGCACCCTTATAGGGTAATCGACCCTATAAAAATAAATTTCGCACCCTATCGAGTACCCTACCCTATTTTTTTATAGATTACCCTTCCTACTTTACCCTATTTTTTTGAGGCAAACCCTATAATCACCCTACTTTTTCAAGGCCCACCCTATAATCACCCTATTTTTTCTACGATTACACTCATTTTTATAATTAATGTCAAAATTCATGCTAATGTGTAAGTATGTTTTTATTACGCAGTAGAGTTTATTTATTTAAAAAACAAATTCAATCAAAATATAAAACTTAAAACTACATACTTCATTACAAATTTTGTTGAACATCTTTCGCAGAACTTATTCTTAAGTACAGGCTTTACAACGAACGTAACTTTGCCCCTATTCTATTTTTACCGTAGCCAAAAACAATTTTTGAAGAAATGATTTACGTAAATGTACCTACCTATGTAATTTATTTTTAGCTGCTTTTGAACTTGAAGTTTAGCAGTAATAATCACTATCACTAGACAGTAATTATTACAGCAAATATTCTATTTTTGATTTAGCTAGTAAATTATTTATTAAAGTATCAAAGATTAAAGTATTACAAGTATTACTTTCACACTGAAAATTTACATCGGAACTCTATAATCTGTGCTAGTTAAAACTAAATAGAAAACTATATAGTTACTTGCGTTCGTAAAATTGTCATTTGACTTAACCTAGGTCATAAACTACTCTAAAGAATCTGAATTGGTTACGATAATAATAGAGGACGGAAACGACAATAATGTACTAGAATAGGTTTATCGCAAAAAGTGACTTGGTTGAGACTACTGCCTGAGACTACGTGCAGGTAGGTAGAAACACCCGGACCAGTCTGGTATCAGTCAAGAAAGAATTATTTTGTCGAAGTCTAGTGAGCTTCCGTTAGACTTATAACAAAATTATTTTTGACGGACGATATGTTGGTTAGGTACAATATACAAGTTTGTCTTTTTTACCAAATTACATTTACAGTAAAGCAAGTAATCGTCCCAACATGAAATAAGCCCTGGTCATCATGCTAACCATGGAAATCAAAGAAATTATTTTCAGTTAAATTTGTTACCCTTTAAGGGTCCCTATTTTTTATTTTCCGCACCCTTTTACCCTTCCTACTTTTTTGTTACCGATGTAACCCACCCTACACCCTATCCTATTTTTTTCAAAAACATTGTTCCACCCTACTTTTTACCCTATTTCCTACCCTACTATGTATGTATGGGCCCACCTTTGAGCTGCACTATAACCCCCTGGTTGCAATTAAATTACCTATGTAAGAGCATAAAGTGATAAACTAATAAACCTAATCATAAAAGCTGGTTTCAAATTTTAAAAAACCATTTATTACTGCATTAGCTAGCATCGCACCTCAAACAAAATGATTATTTTTTTGTTGACAATTTGGATTTACAGCTGCTGCTGCCTTCTCTGTGCTTTTCACTGGTCACTGATTTACGATTGACTTGACTGACAGTTAATTCTAAAACAGCATAAAAAATCAATAGTATTTTTTGTGTACAAGTATTCCCGCCACTGTGGCAGTGGGAAGTAGAAAAACTTGGGTAAATTTCAAATTTCCCAATCGAAGACTGACGACTGACTGACTGAAGCACTCTACCACTCAACTGACGGACTGAAAAACTGAACGAATACTAAACTTTAAAACGGAACCGAAAGAGGAAATTGACGGACAGCAGACACGAAAAGAATTTAAGACGAGAATTTGTGCAAAACGTCAGTAGTCTATTCAGGATCAGGATTATCAGGATTTCGGAAATCGTCTTCAAAAATCAATTACATGTACATGCCTGGCCTGAAATGTACATTATTCATAATTACCTAGGTTGATTTAGTAATATTGCGTTATTTATTTATATTTTTACACCTTTCCACCTTCTTCTGTGGTCGTATCAATATTTTGGTAAGGATTTTGTTTGCTTTTGAGAAAGAAGTTGGGTTCTATTTTGAATCATCTTCCTGACATGTGACATGTGCTCTTGTCGCCTTTTTGGAATTAGAACTGCAAAATTAAAAAGTAACGTGTTACACTGAGGAGCAAGGCATCACCTCCAGCTCCAGCTCCAGCAGCAGCATCATTTGTGTCGGTTAAGAAGAGAATCATTACTGGATTTCTCATTTAATTGATTACCTCTTGTTGCTTGGATTAAACCGATACGAGTGATCTGTTGTCTGTCATCGTCATCTATTAGTTCTAAGTATATGTACAGTTCCCTTTTAGTGTATTTGGCACTAGTTGGACTTCCAGGCTGAAAACAAAACGGGAGCACTGGATGATATTAGTATAACATCTGAACCCTCTGAACGCTTCAACGGCTCAGTTCCGTAGAGTCCACTACTTTTCTAACTGTACAAACTACACTAATTATTATGGGCACATTGGGAGACGGTATAATTAGTGGGGATTGGATGAGCCGGATCATCAAACTAGAAAGTGAAGTAAACAATTGGAGGATAAAGTTTGAAATCGAATCACTGTGGAGAAAAGTTGTGGAAGAATGGATTTTTGATGAATTCGGTAATTACCTTTCAAAGTAAATTCTAAATAATTATTGTGTTGCTGTATGCTATATACTTAAAATGTACTCATTCATCATTACTGAAAGTTTAATTAATGTTTCTTAAAATTTCTTAAAACCACACAGGATTTGACGTATCACGTCAAACACAAAAACTAGAGAAGAATTTCCGTAAAACCAATATAATTGATGTAACATTTAGCACGAAAAATGTTGAGGTGAATTTTGGAAAACTCAAAGAAGCACTCACCAAGCAGTCCAGCACGGATCAAGTTGAAAAAAAACAAAATAACAATGATCCAAATAATGAAGCTTCTGCTTCACAACTCACACTAAAAAGTCTGCCGTCCTCTATTTCCGTAACTGAAGTTAAAACTGTTCCGTTGGATTATAAACGTGCAGCTGAACCTATTGTTGAAGTAGAGCCTCATGGTGAAGTAGAGCAGAGTCTAAATATTTCACAAAATCCTGGAGAAACCATCAATCCTTCAGAGGAAGATGGCCAAGAGATTGAACTAATTGATCCAGAAAAAGAACCATCATATGAGTTTCCGACTGTTCCAACGGAAGAGGACGGCGATTCTGATGATATAATTGAAATCGATGTAGATGCAGCGGATCGGACTGATTTTCCGCTTACTATTTATGGTAAACAAGCTAATTCATCATTGTCTTGGTATTATTGCGTTGTTTTTTAAAAACAAAAATTCAAAATACAGATAATAGTAATATTGCTATAATTGATTTTGATTGTTATGATCAGACTTAGAAGAAGATGAAGATGAAACAATTGCGTGTGCAGACAGAGATGAAGACGACGTAGACGCTGACACCACAAAATTCAGTCCAATCCAGCCGAGCATTGAAGAATCTCAAAGTTACGATGATTCTGCGTTCTACCAAGCAGAAGGCTTAGAATTTACAGCTGTAGAAGGAACAGAAGATGATCATGAGGACCAAGACTTTGAAAATTGCGTGGATCAGCAGAATCTGAACAATGATAATGTGAGCATAGAGGAAGCTGAGGAAGACTATCCGGATGAACTTGAATTCGACCCTAATAATCTAGTCGCTGTCGCTCATGACACTAGTAATGACACGAAAAAACGACCTTACAGAGCTCGGCCTGCCCGCAGTCTCATTCAGACGATTGTGATACCCGGAGAAAAAAGAAAATTCCAATGTCTAGCATGTCAGCGAATTTTTAGTGATCGGGGTAATGGGCATCGTCATGTTCGACGAATGCATCCAGGTCAGAGTGTCCATGCGCAGAAACAACTTGGATTCTCAGTTGGCGAGCTGACGAGTCAATTTGGATCTTCAGACAATGATCCTCCTCTTCCAGTTTTAATTCCGGAAGTCAGCCTACGGGAGTCACCAAACCGAAGTCAGGCTAGCACTAGCTATTCAGACAGTAGTTTTCCCGACCTGGCCCAAATCAGTAAAGGAGAGGATAATAGTAGTTCACCTGGTCGGTGTCACCTCGGCGTGAATGTTCAGCTTCCTTTGGGTATCGATATTCAGGCAGTGGATGATCCTGACGACGAAGATGAATCTGAAGGACTCCCAGTTGAGGATGAGGACGATGATGACGATAATAATGAGTTTGAAGATGAGGAGGAGGCGTTTCTTCTTCGGGACAATTCACAGAGCGCTATTCCGATGTCAGTGCTACGCCGTGGTGAATTTGGGGATCAGCAGTGCAACTTGCAAGGAAGACTTAGTATGGAGCAACGGCGAGAGGCTGCTAAGCTCATACGTGAGATTATTTTGTATTTAATACCTATTCGATATTTACCAATGTATGTACTGCGTTTACTGTTTTTGAATTAAGGAATTAACTGACGTAACAGGTAAAAAGATAACCTACGCCATTTCATGTAGTTTTTTTCGTATCGCAGGTAAAGTTAACGATCAGTTCAAATGTATTCAGTGTAGCCGATTTTTTTCTGTGAGCTGTAATGCCCGACGCCATGCACGCGTTGTTCATTTTGGAGAGAGACTGTATGAGTGCAAGATTTGTCAAAAGCGGTTTTCAAGTAAAACTGACGGTGTCATTCATGAAAAATTTTGTATGGACAAACAAGGAAATTTACTGACGACACTGAGTAAGTTAATTCCGTAGCTTTATATTTTTCTAAGAATCAATATAATTTCATTAACAAATTAAATTGTAAAGTCTATTAACTAACCTGTTTAAAAAAATATTATAGATCAACATGAAAACTTTCCAACCGCAGTTGCATCATCATCAACTTCTGTAAAAGTCCTTGCGAGACCAAGGCCAAGTATGGCCAGTGGCGTAAGGGATAAGGCGCATCTGCCGATTCGTAGGTTGCGTAGAGCTTGTGGACGAAATGGGAAAAACGTTTCTGTTCCTCCAAATGTTTTAAGCACAGGACTAATTTCAAGTTAGTGAAAATCATTTTAAATTTAGCTGTTTTTCAACTAATGGTTCCTAGTAGTTTCACACACTTTGAGGTAATTTCACTCAGTCATATTCTTTGATTTGACTTTAATATTTTCTTACGATTTTTAGAAAAAGTAAACGGGAAGACATTTTACTTTGAGTGTAAGGTGTGTCGAAATCGTTATGCCGACCTTCGGAGTGCCTGGTCTCATGCGAAAAGAATGCATCTGACTGAAAAACCTCACAAATGTACCCACTGTCCCAAATCATACTTCAATCGAAAGGACTTTCTCAAGCATCAACTGAAATGCGGTCGTAAGTAATTCTTGCGTTTATTTTATTTTCGATCATTTGGTTTTTAGTTTTTAGACATGCCAGCAGGAAATCCAGACACATTACATGATTTTTAGTATATAAATGGTTTTTACTGAAATCCAAAGTTTGTTAAAAAATGATTATTACTAACAATTTTTGTAGCGGTCGAACCAAACGAGGAAGAGAGAGATTACGCAGAAAGGATGGAATTAGACTTAAACTTTAGCCATAACATGATACCAGTTGACCCAGGATCTTTGTCTGGTCAAGCTCCTGATCGAGACCTGGATTCCCCGGACCTTGGACATTTCCTTGAAATTTCAGAAGTGAATGAAGATGTGAATGGTCAGTTGAGTTTCGGAGTTATATTATTATTAAACAATTTCTTGATTGCTGGTGCTGGTGGTGCCGGAGTTCCTTTGAAAGATTTAGGATTTCTGATGTTTTTCAACAGCTTTTCTTGAGTTCATTCGTAATTTGTTTTTCTCGATATGTATTTTAATGCTAATGTACTTTTTATTTTATTCTAGATGACGATGGAGTAGCCAATGCGTCATAATAAACTGGAGCTGAACTAATAAAAGAGTGTGATTGTATATGTATTATAGAGATACCATATTTCTTATAATTGCACGTTGACGTTCCAATTTCTATTTAAATCAGAGAGCATGTTGCTTTTTATTGAAACGAGAGCATGTTAGTGTTTTTTATTGAAACGGATTCTATTTAAGTAAGAAATTATTTATAAGGTGTTTTTAAGAAATATTGAAAAAAATGCATCTATACATTCATTAGTAAGGAGTATTTATTGCGTTGATTTTTTTTTGTTATACCGTGGCCGTGGACTGTAAAGAAAAACTTGTAATCGTTACTTATAAAAACAGTGAGTTCGTACACCTAAACGTGTCTCTTGCGATTGCACATAGATTGTGATTAATAAATTAGTAATTAATAAATATATTTATACCGTATTAATTAATACCATATAAAAATCAAAAATGAAACCCTTAGGTAATTGTATAAAATAGTAATTACTTACATAGATATAATTATTATAAATTATGTAGAAAGAGAGAGAAAGATTTTTTTAAATGTACATACCTACATGATAAATGACTAAGAATTACACAGCTGTTTTTTTGTATTTAAAATGGCATTGAAAAATGGATTTACGATTTGTTGTGACATGCCCGCTGTATGAAATGAAAAATGTAAAAGACTTGTGCACGAATTATTTTTCTTAACTTAAATTAAGTACTTGGCTTTTTTGTTAACTTTCTAGTTATTATTCGTAGTTATCTTTTATAGAAGTGCCCGTATTACATAATTTGTTATTCTTCATAATAAATAATGTTCGCGGTATCCTCCATAATATATTTCCTTGTATTAGGTATTAGCTGAGTATGGAAATGCAATTTAATAATTATAATAAGCTTAACTTATTTGATTTTATTTGTAAGTTAACATTGTGTATTGGCTATTGGCTTATTAGCCTTTGAATTATTATCTAATTGAGTTTTCTCACCAATTTCACTGTCATTCCACCTCATCATTACTGTCCTCCTGACCAGTTGACTTCTGTCACTTGTGTGTCGCTCGCAGATATTTTTTTTTAAATTAATGTTACACTTTAGTGTAAAGACTATAGTTAAGTACAAGGCTCATTTTTGTGTTGTACTCTAAATAGGGATGAAATTATATATGGAAGTTAGATCGCAATGACGAGACAGTAAATAAATAAAATGAATTTTATATCAGAAATATAATCATTTTTTTTTTTTTTTTTTTTACTTTTCTTAACAAAGACACATCTATTTACTACTAGTTTTAGTAGATCTAGAGGTCCACAATTCCGAATGAATAGTGTTTCTAGGCAGGTTCAGGGCGAGTCAATCCCTCATTTCAAATTACTCTGTTTTACCCCCAGAAACACTCTTTCTCTATTCACAACCAAGGGTGACTATAGAGAGCACAGGCACAAGTGCCTGTGGCCGTGGCCTGGCCTCTACTCTACTCTGGCCTGTACTTTTACTTTTTCCACCGAACCAGCCAGGTCTAGCCTGCCAGAGCTGGGGATCGAACTGGGGCATTGCTAAAGACTTTTGATTTTCTATCCAAAGATATGTAGCTTTTGTTTAAGCATATAACAGAATATAACTAGAAAGAGGTAACAATTTATTTTTTCCATCGCGTCTTTACTTGATTTGCCTGCCTATTTTTATTTTTTCCGGATTGCTACTCAAAACAAAACTACTCAGCCCCTTTCCTATGTTCTCGAAGGCGTCTCATTATATAGCACTATGGCGGATAGAGGCGTGAGACGTACCCTACAGAAAATGTCTTTTTTTTAAATATTTTCGACTTGATTGGTATATTTGTTAGCTTCACACAAAATAATCGTACAATTTTCTCCCACTTTAGCTGCGAGGCTAGATCCTTCCTTAGAAAATTTTCTCCTGTTCCTATAGACCCTTTTTTAATTTAATAAATATTTTCTCCTTCCTATATTCCTTCCTATTTTTCCTCCCTTCCTATTTCCTATAGCCTATATTTATTGCCTACGTCCATGGATGAGATGGATGGATGGATGATATTGGACCAGCAACAATTTCATAATTTCCCGCTGTGGGACTATTCAGTGAAAATAGCAGGAGTTTTAAATACCTATAGTGACTGTAAAACTACAAAAATGGCGAATTCAACTCAATTCGATTAAACCGAAAGACGATAGATAAAAGGTACACACAATGATCGTGAAACTTTTAGGTTTATTTGTATTACTTATTAGTTCTCTCTACATTGTGCCTTAACCATTAACGCCGTCCACTATTGTAGTATTTCAGTGCACAATAAAATTTTAAATCGTTTGGAAACGTCGAATTCGAAAGACAAAGCGTGGGTGAATTTTAATAGTGAATTTTAATTTAACAGTTTAGAATAAAACTAACTATAAGTATAGTGTATACGCTAGCCAATGCAAATAATACAATGTAGCATATAGTATTACCTTAAAAAACGGACTACATGCAGGCTATAAAATACAAAAGTCTTATCATTCAATACTATAAATTCATAACCAGTTGCTGGTCTGCACTACGCCACGGATGACGGACAGAAAGGAAACTGTATATATATTATTACATAAAGTGTGATCATGACGTCGACGGCACAGGAAAATGAGAGAATGTATAAAGATCTTCATTTTCGAATGCTTTGTTTGGAGGATGAAGTGGCAGGATGGAAAAAGAAATTTGAGACGGAATCAATTTGGAGACAAGTAGTTGAACAGTGGATTGGAGAGGAATTCGGTAATAATTTACAAATATAAAAATAATAGAATATTAAACGTACTTGCGATAGGTTAACTGGTCAACTGGACGCCATGACGCAATGTAATTATATTATATGCATACCTACCGTAAAACTTCCAATACAACTTATACAACCCCGGGGTTCTATTAACTCAACTCAGTCTGATACCCGGGTTCTATTAGAGGTGGGGCTCTATTGGAGGCGGGGTTCTATTCTTTAATTGAGTAGATACTAAGTAATAATAATAATAATAATTTATTCATTGGGTCGATTTAACCGAAGTTCATACAACCAGACTCAACCAGTCACTGTGGGTGAGGAAATAGGAGGCTACCGCGTTAGATCGTCTCGGTCTTTGTACCCTATCACCTATCCCCGTCCCCTCCTCCACAGTAAAGGAGTCTCATTCCCTAGGCCCCTACAGTAAGTAGTGGTCACTAAGGAGCACCGAAGGAGATTGGGTTTCAATCAACCATCCAGTGACGTTTACCGTAAAACACCGAGCCGTAAACGATTAGCAGTGGCCGAGGATTGAAGCCGGGTCTGAGACTGTAAATTTCGTTACAGTCTGCAGTCCTAACCGCTCACCCAAGCACGCCTGCTTAGTAGATACTAAGTGCACAAAAGTTATACCGAAATAATAATAATAGAATTTTGCATTATCTTCTAATACAACCCCGGGGCTATATTAGAACACTTGTTTTTAAGGCGTGCAATTAGGAAATTTTGCATTATCTTCTAATACAACTCCGGGGCTATAATAGAACACACAACGTTGAGAACGCCAGCTTTAACTTCCAATCCAACCCCGGGGTTCTATTGGAGGCGGGGTTTTATTAACATTTCTATAATTTTTGACCCGGGTTCTATTGGAGGCGGTTTATTGGAAGTTTTACGATAAGTAAACGGATTGCATCGATCGGCGGAATGAAATTAGTGGCAGTCTTTGTTAGTACTGGTGATTGGATCTATTTTTTAAACCATCGTATTCCTCTATACCTTTGCCATTTTTTGTTAGCTGTATCAGTTAGTTCGTATTTGTCTCGCTTTATTTCCAGGTTTTGATGTATCAGATGAAATTCGAAATTTGGAAAGAATTCTACCGAGGATGAGTAAAACCTGGAAGCGCACTATCAGTAATATTAATTTAACCGAAGCCAAAGACAGCAAAAATACTAACAAAGAGAAGAACGACCCTGCTGCTGTTTTGTCCAGAAATATAGATGAAGAGTTCAATAAAATCAACATTTTAAGCAATGGACATATTACTAAAAATCCGGTTGCTTTCGAAATCTTCAAATTCAATAATAATCACACGTCTTCTGCTCATTTTCGTACTGCAAATAGAGCAGCTAGTACAAGAAAGGCCAAGCATTCTAATTTGCTTCCAGCCACCAAGTTTTCTATTACTAAGCATGATGACTTTAGCATGGCTAAGCGGGCTAAGCATGATTTTAACAGTACACCAACGAGTGCTAAAACAAGTGATGCTCAAAGAACAAGATATTCAGCAGCAGCTACTGCAATACCGTTACATTTTTCTTCACAGCCAGCGCCAGCAGAACCAAACGTAGCGGCTCCAAACACATTTGGCAACAGTAGCATGGAAGCAGCTTTAAAGCCAAACCCGAATTCTGTGAAGTCTGAGAGGGAGGAGATGGATCCACTTCAAATCTTTGGTAGGTTTTCGAATTAATTTGGTTTAAAAAAAAATAAAACACGGACTGCTACTAATAACAGTATATAGTTTGACTCCCTGGGGGAGCTACGTGAAACTGCTTTAGACCCAGGAGTTATTAGAAAGAGTTATAAATTTAAAAAACAATATCCTCTCCATTTGATTCAATGCCAAAGATTCCGGGAGTTATTAGTATTAGAGACCCCCGGGAGTGAAGCTTTACGGCATATTGAATTCTACTTGAATTAAAATATTTATAATAGCTCAAGATTAGACTGAATTACATTTTTTAGGAAATAGCAGTGATGCCTTACAGTTGACCCTGGTTGACCCCATCTGGCATACTATGACAAAGACGTACGTGACCCCTGAAAGTTATCATATTCAACAAAATTCTGCTTTTGAAGATGTGGGCAAGCTCGAACTCATTAATAGTGAAGGGGCACAGATTGATTCAGCTACAATGCTAAAAGAAACGCCAATAAAACTAGAGCTTACTACGGGAATGGAGAAGGAGCAGCAGAGTTCCAAGAAATTGAATTTTACGAATAGCGAGGCAATTATAATGGATACAGAAACCGAAATGATGAGGGCAAAGGTGAATACTACGATGGTTAGGACTAGGAGGAAAAATAACTTCAGTCAATGCATGGAATGTATAAAGATTGGTAAAGTCTTCCCTTGCCCCAGTCTCGAATCTTTGGGGAATCATCTTAAGATTGTGCATGGAGCTAGAATTAGGATGGGAGAGCACAAATCTACCAAAGCAAAGACAAGGAATGAATTGCGTAGTAAGCAGTGCCTAAAAGAATCTGTAGCCACTGCAAAAGGGAAACGCAGTAACAAGAAGAACACCACAACACAAGTGATAGCTCCAAGTCTGGAACCTTCTGTATTGCTTAATAAGTCTTCACAATTATTGGATTACAGCAGTCCAAGGGTCATTTGCAAAGAAATACTGAACAAGTCACCACTTCATAACGGGGCAAACGGTGGGACTGGGAAAGTAATTCCTCGTTCAGCAGATCCAGACGGAAAAACAGTGGTAGCTGAATCTGAGACTGTCGCTCCCGAGGAGGATTCCTTATTAGAGGTTTCCTTATCTAATGTAGTAAATATTAAAACAGCTCCCAACACACGATACTCACATACAGGGAACAACACTGACCCATCACATAATCTGTCTGATGGTTTTGAGGAGGGGCCAATGGACAAGTCATCGAACAGTCGAAGAAGGAAGCAAATTCTGGTGCCAATATTATTCCCTTATGACAGTGTTGAAGAAGATTTCAAAATATGAAAGACAGAAAAATACATGTATTTCCATTTCCATGTAGTATGTTATATTTACGCTGTATTTGTAGTAACTTAATTTATAAATAGTTTTAAATAAATGTAATTTTAACTCTTGTCAGGGCAGTAATTTGAAAAGTGCGCATGAGGTACAATAATTATTGATTTCAAGTTGCGGCAGTAACATTGTACGTAGATGGTAGTTATAACTAAATGCCGTACAGACAGTAAAAATAATTATTAGCATATGTATTTAATTAATGAATAAATCACAAGATGCAGGAAAACATATGTAATATTACTTTTGACCCATGAATTAATATATGTATAACCCAACATAGTGGATTTCCATGAATTAAGTTATTAAATTATTTTCATTGTTTATATCGTATTAATGGAAATACATAAAGCGAGAAATATATAGACGTGGGTAAAAATACTTAATTAAGTATTACCACGATTACCTAAGTTTTTCCTGAAAAAGCATATCTTTTTTTATTTAGTTCGTGGATCACATTTATCACATGCATAAAAAATCATAACAAAGAACCCAATTCTGGGCCCCCAGCCCGCAGCTAAACCGTGGTTGCTCACTAAAATATTACACAGATATAGATACTGTTCATCATAATAAAATTATTTTTCAGACCTTGATTATAACACGTCAAAGTAGTACACAATTTTTTCGAAATGATGTAACATTGAAATAAAGTTAAAGTTTAATACATCACATCACACACAATTTTTGACTGGACATTGGGACTTGGGACCTCATACTGAAAATCAACTCTTTCTTGAGTAATCTTGAGGCATACTACGAAAAAAAGAGAAAAAGCTGCGAATGCTGAAAAATTAGCGGTAGAGAAATCTAGAGCGAGCGGTAACTTTGAGTTGTTGTGACACTAAAAAGGAGAACGTCGAAGGTGTTCTAATTTTGTGAATTACATAAGATTATAAATAATTATTACCTCTGCAACATTGTTAACTTTAAACGAACTAAGAACTCACTCACAAGGAACAGTACTAGAATTGTTTTAATTTAATGTTTTATTCATTTTGATTCTGCTCTGTGTGAAGAAAGATATTTTTACCGCCCATACACCACAGCACAGCCTTCTGCTATTCTGAACTTCCACTCTTGGACGTCGGATCTACTGATCTCATTGTCAATTGTATCATGTTGATTTGTGATTTGATTCACTAAATTCGTGTTTAACTTGCTCGATTATTTTGTCTCATAAATATTTAGCTGCCGTAATTCGCAATATTAAGCTACTATGCTAATTTTCACGTTCCACTTCTATTACTAATTTAAAATTCTTAACCTTTGAAGTTCTTAACTATTATTGACACTGTTTGTGTGTGTGCACAGTATAAGTTTAATATAGTTATTACAATTAAATCAACAATCAAAATGATTTCTCAAGAAAAAATGTTAGACAAAATAAAAAAATTAGAAACTGCAGTCAAGCATTTACAAATGCAAATTGGGCGGGAGAATTCTGTTGAAGATCGAATAGCTGATGTGGAAAACTGGTTAAGAAGTCAATTTAGTGAGTGTCAAAAATAATTACCTAATCACGAGTAGTAGTGCTATATATAGCACTCATGTTTTTAATTTTGCACCCATTAGAAACTTGGCCAATAACTTGACTTACTATATTTTATATTAGCGTAAGTAAAAAAGTAAGTATTAAAAATTTAAACAATTTCTATTAATTCTCTTAGCATCTTTTAAGGACAGGCGAGTAGCTTTGAAATCAACTCTGACTCATGAGAGGCCCTCTTTACATTATAATACGTTGGATACGTTTAGTTCAAGAAACTCAGTTGCCGAGTCCTCAATTCTTGGGCTGTCAGCCCATATTATGGACGACCACGAGCATAATGAGTCCGCGTCGGACCTTGATGATCGGGATATTCATCATGGAATTAGCGAAGCTGAGTCAAATGATGAGCTCCCAGAAGATTTTCGAAATATGAGCCGAGAGTCTATTAACAACAGTACAATATTAAATGGTATTTTTCCTGTTGTACTTGTGCCTTTTGAACAGTTATTGTTACTCTTTGTACTACTGTCTTTTGTGTATGTTTGATTAAATTCCTACACTATTCGTGTTCACATTAAAATATAAAACATCTAAAAACAAAAAAAAGCTTCCATTTTTATTAGATGAATGCTTGTAGATATTTTTGAAGACAAAATATTTGTGTATTATTTGGCTTAGCTTTCAAAAAGAAGCGTATGGAAAACCCTATTTTGGCCTCCGCATATTACATTTTACAATATTATATGTAATTCCTGTTCTAATTAAGAATAATCTCAGTGTATAATATAGTAAGACTATTTCATTCCAGCATCAGAAGTGAGAGCAGAACGATTTCGAAATGAAAAAGTAGAGTATTGGCTGGGAAGAAAATCTCCTGAAAAGATTAAAGACATAAAACCTATTAAAAAACGACCCAGTACGATTGTGGGTAGCGAGAACAATCCTGCCAAGTGAGCAACTTCCATTTCTTATATTGAATCCTTTAAATTTGCTCCGAATGCTAATATTTTTTTTAACGATTTTTTTTAAATAGAAAAGTCATCGCTAAGAAACTTAAACAAGGACAAGAGGACCAGCGCTATAAGAAACCACAATCTCGAACATCAGGTCGCTGTAGATTTGGTTGCCAAAAAGCTGCCCTGAAAACTTGTGAAATTTGTCGTAAATATGTTTGTGCAGATCACCGCTATAAGACTGTGCTATGCCCGGATTATAACCCTGCATTGAAAGATTGCTACAATTTAGAAAGTCAAAGTCAAGGTAATTTCAGTGTTCTTTCTGATATGATACTTTGAAAATCATCCAAAACAGTATTGAAGCGGGCATATAAAATGTTTAATACCACGTGTCTAGGCTAGTCGTGGACCGTGTTTCTTTGCTTTGCAACAATAAAATTCAATAAGTAAATAAATAAAAAAATTCAAGGACTAAGTTTATTTTTTAATTTTCATAATGTATGCTTACAGTAAAGAAATGCCCCCTCTCAAAAGACGGAGTCGGTCGATGTGTCTGTTGCCCGGGTGGTAAGCATCGGAAGACATCCAGAACTCAGTGTCAGACTTGTGGACGCTACATTTGTGCCGTTCATCAAAGGAAGAATATCAGGTGTGCGGAACATAAATATGATACAATGCCAAAAATTGTTGACTTCCGGGAAAGGTCCCCGATATCTTTGCCTGAAGATTTGAACAATTACGACAATGATGCAATAGATCATATTGTAATGGTATAAGCATAAGCAACTTTGTACATAATGTTCAAAAGGTTTGAACTAACTGACACTGTCTACACCAGCACCAGCGGTCCCCCATTTATTTTTGTCAACGAAAGAGAAAGTGCATTATTACAAGGGTGACAAAATAATTTGTATTTCAGAGTTTTAGTAAAGAAATGAATAGGAAAGTAATCAACTATAAAATTCTTAGTGTTTAGCATCAATGCTGTTTGTATGTCTGATTGTTAATCAAACAACTTTGTTCCTTTTGTACACTTTTCGTAGTCTTCCCGTAAATGAACTTTTCGAATGAGTTTTTAATTTTTGTTTGCATTTTCATGATTTTTATGACTAAAAATAGGGTGACCCACGAATCTTGAATGAATTTTATTTCCAAAAATGTCGTATTTTTTATTCGATTCAAATAATTATATTATGGTCAAAAAGATTTGAATAGTAGTATGCATTTATGCGTTTAAGGGAAGTTGGGACTTTAGAAAAAAGTATCTCTCTTTGAATGAACAAGGATTTTAACAGTAATTTTTACAATAATTTACAACTTCAAAATCTTTTTTAAATCTAAATAAACCCGAATTTCGACAATTGCTCACAAAATTAAGATTTTCTAAGATCTCTAACATGTAAGTTTTCTTTTTTTTATTGTTTTTTTTTCACACATCACACATTGGTACCGTTCCGATATTCCAGAATATCTCGTATGCTGCGTTAATATTCAGTAATTTATTTAACAAATATTCAAAATACGACTTTTCAAAATTAAACATCTGAAGAATTCGTGTGTCATCCTTTGTGTATAAAAAATATTACCAGTGTATATTTACTTTATTAACAACCTATTCTTTAGATATAGTAGTGGCTCACTTACCAAATAATAAAAAATGAAAATACAAACAGAGAAAGAATTCGCTTTAAACATCCGCGAGATAACAATTAACGTACTTAAGTAGCTTTTGGGTTACATTAGTTCTAAATTCACAAGTTCCACGCTGTAGATCTGAAGTTATGTAGTATATGTGTAAATAGTAAAATATCCTATAAATTATAAAAGGTACATTTTCGTCTCAAATTGTTTTTATAGTAACCTGCATATCCTAGTATATCCTGATTACAAGTTTAAGTCTAAGTTTAATAGGAATTCCTGTACCGCATGTTCAAGGCAGAGATTTTCTTAACTATCATTATCGTTGGACTGCATTAAAAATTATTCATATAGTTACTATTTCTCAGGAATAATAATTATTGTAATTACCTAAATAGTTGTGAAAAATAATTTTTTTTCCATTATTTTACATTTAAAATTTAGAAATAGTAAAGGCACACATAATGAAACAATTTAGTTATTTCCACGATTGTAAGCATTGGTAGTTGATAGGCTACTTGTTTTTATTTTACATTTTTATCTGGGTTCTGCGCTACTGTGATTCTACAATGCGGATCATGCTTAATGTGTTATGTAAGTAGGTTTATAAAAACTTTTAGTCCATAATTTCTCTGTGAAACTGAAATAGTAATAATAATAGTTGCATGATATGATATGGATTTAATTGTGAAATAACCCATTTTTTAACTACTTACGTGTGCTTGCTACACAAATTTTTTAAGGAGTGATAACTATGAATCATGAATTTAATTTAATGATTTCTAACGGTATGCGTAATTACGAGGATACACAGATTTTAAGTATGTAAGAATTTATTTGATTATATGTAAGTTATAGCGTAAAGACTTACTTACGTCCACAACTTACATTTTGTTTCTTTTTTTTTTGTTATATCCGGCAAAACTCCAAAAGGTTTTAAAATGTTCGCTACAGCTATAGTATAGAGGACCGGTACCGGTAGGTTCGAAATCTGCTGTTTTTAGTGTAGTGTAAATTGAGATTTTTCTAATAAAAGTGTCTGAATTAACAGCGCTATATTATTAGTATGCTTCATTAATATTATTCTTTTATCAGAGCGTAGTTTATAATAACTGTGATGGTAATTTTAGCTAATTCCTCAATACTCTTTTAATGTTTTCTAGTTAATAATATATTGTAGCGATAATTACGATGATTGCGTTTTATTAGAATGATAACATAAAGTATATCAATAAGTATTTGTAATTGTGACTATGATTCAATATTTCAATACCGCGTCAATTGTTAAGTATGTATATTGCTGTAATAATAGTTATTGTTGTACATGTAATTTAAGTTATATACATATATCGTACTAGTAAGCTTACAGGACTGGCTATTAGTAGCTATTGAAACTATGTATTTAAAAAAGGAGGACGTAATTTTAATATAAATTAAAATAAATAATTACATTACATTGCATGTACTATAGTATTGTAATAAAATGAAAACATTAAATAAAGTTAATTCGATTGAATTGGGCATTTCAAATTGGAATTTCCAATCCAGTCCAGTGTAAAAATGTTTGAAAAACTAACATTACTGATCATTCAATTTCTCTATCATTATTTTAATTTTTAGGTTGTTACTACCTAATATGTAGGGAGGTACTTAATTGCACGTATATACCTATGCGGTGTCGGTGTCATACCATATTACGCATCTTTCATCATCCTGAGGCGAGTTTGATCAATGCAATTCTCGAATTCTAGGCTTTTAGCGTATTTTGCATACACCCCTACCCTGGCACTAACACACGCAGTCATCAGTGCAGTGCAGTGCCAAGTGCCACCACCGCAGCATATCAGGACTTTTATTTTATTTCTTAGTCTTTCTTTGCTATGGTGACGATGACGATAACCAAAATGTTTGACCTTACTGTTCGTCAAGTTGTACCTATCTCTGTTTCTCTGATGATCATTTTTTATCTTCCGTCTTCAAGTGAATTCGGCTTCAGAGTTTCAGTACAGTCGCAGTGTCGCAGTCCCGCCGCCCTTCCAGTTTATCAGATTCTTGCCAGTGTGTTGTGAAGTGAACTTTAATGACATATTACCAAAACATCTGTGAATTCACATCTTTCGTATTTACCCTAGACCCTAGTGGTCTTCGAGCTGGAGTCTTAAGTGCCGTGTGCTTGTGTTGCAATTTTATAATCTCATGCCACTTGAAATACGCATTTCTTCCAGCAAGTGATTCCATATTTTATTAAACATCATCCATCATCATGAATTCAGAAATTCGGTTCACGTTCGGACATTTGCCGCAAGCCAAAATTAATCATTTGGAAAAGAAGGGTACGACAGATTTACTTGCCAAATGGTAAGTAAAGGGAATTTGTTTACATTTACTAAAATTAATTTATGTGTCGTGTAAAGTAATTTTAGTAGTTTAGGATAGTCGAAACCGAAATTGCTAAACCACGGATCTATGTATCTGTATGTACTGTAAAGCACAGCATTACAGCACATAATTAATTACTGCCTGTATGCTTAATTTAGTTAACTTTTGACTTTAGTGTACTGGACCTACTTCAACAAGCGATAATTATTATATTATAAAGCTCGCAAAAAATAAAAAATATGCAATTATTTCAAATTCAAAATTTTTCTGGAAGCATTTTTTTGAAAGTGGTTTTCTTTTTATTCAAATGTGTTTATACATAGAGCTTCCATTTCTTATAATAAGATTCTGCTATTGTAATTATTACAGTTCGAATTATGCATCATTTATGGCATACATTTGCAGTGTGTGGCCGGTACGCCGGTAGTAAATTTAAAATTTAGATTTGGTGTCACAATCAGCATTTTTAACATTTTTGTGAATATTTAGTCTCACCGCGTTAATTTTATTTAATTGAAATAATAATATAAATATAAAGTATAAATTTTAAAAAAGGTTGCATTAAACAACTGAAAATTTGATAATTATAAATTAAAACCTTGTGTCTACGTCCACTTTACATACATATTATACGAATATATATGCTTTTCAGGGCGATGCAAGATGGCTTCAAAATTCAAGGATTTTACTTTGATAGAAGCTTCAAGATTTACTTACTGGATGATTTCATAAGGGTAAGCAATAAAGCAAATATTTTGTGAGGTTTTTCAAATTTTCTAAATACCAATGTCAAAAGTTATCAAAATTTTCAAATTCCCGTATACGCTAGTGATAACGATTTAAAGTTCACATTTATTTATTTGCCCACTCTTATTTATTCATCATAGGATTTCTTTGGGAGCATGCACGTGATGCAGTTTCTGCTTCGAGCATCGGATAACCAACAATTTGTTCCCATTAGTAAGTAACGCAATGCTTGTAATTAAGTAGTAAAATAGAGATCAACTTTAATTAAGTGCTTGATTATTCATTATTTTTTATAAAGCAGTTTTGATTACTCTTTAATTATTTACGTAATGTATTTTACTTAGCATCGTCATATTCCAATTTTTTTTCAATACGCTGCAATTCCCAGCGGCAATTACGTATATGAAATAAAACGTGGTGCGCAGTACAGCGATAGCTCTCCATTTTTCTATTGCTCGCCCAAATTAATATCCTGTATGTATTGTAATTACTGTATATACCCATGCCCTATAATAATACAAAGCGTAATATTTAAATTGTTGAACCTTCTCTCTCTCTCTTTTTTCCGCGTACTAATACATTAAAACTAGAAACTGCTATAAGAGACCCGCGCACCAAATTGTGCCCCAGATAACATAAAACTGCCTTCCCAGCCAGAGGGTGGCAGACACTTTAATGTTTCGTTTACACAGCGGAATTAACTCATAACTGTCTCATATAGATGTACAAGCGGAGTCAGTGAAATTCCAGAAGATTCGCAGTACACTCACAACAACAGAAATCTTTGACCGCATTACAGCTGATGATAGTAAAGTTGCAAGGACGACAGGCGCAATTATTAAATGTCTTCCTGATTATTTTCAACCGGACCCTGATATCCATGATCATGGTTATCCCATAGAAATCTGTGATCAACTTCGTAAAGTAACACTGCTTAATCTAATAAAACTCCTAAAAGTTTACTTACCTCCAGAATTATGTTTTTTTTACCATACAGAGATATTTCGTGGCATAGTAAATAATTTTAAAATCCAATAATCAAATTTGTCAAATTTCGAGCATGGAGTTTTACCATACCATATACAGTAAACTTCGTATATAAGCAACCCGGTTAAAGGGAATAACCGCTATAAGGTAGAAAAATAGACCATTTGGTTGGCCGGCTATGCTGGCAATGTTATAATTTTCCGGTTAAAAGGTATTTGATATAAGGAATAAACCGTTGTAAGGAATTTATTTTGTACCATATTATGGTATTGGTATTTTTGGTCATTTAAAAGGAATTTTTTTAAAATTTGAGGGTCGCAGTATCAGGGATAACACTGTAACTGCATTTGTACCTGACCAATACCTATCTAATTTCCTTATCTTCTTTACATTTTTAAGTGCATTTAAGTAGGCCATGTTATTTATAGAATACACAGAAAACTTGGTTACTGTTGACTGCTCGAAACTACAATGAGTAGTTCATCAGTCCATCAGCATTATCATTTTGTTTAAAATGTCGGCGAAGAGAAAAAGAAATTCACTTAACACTGAGCAAAAGTATGAGCTTTTGCAAAAATTTAAAAATTAGCAAAAACTTCTGAGATGTCAGAAATGCTTCAGAAATTTCAGCAATTCTTTCTAGCACGGGATAATACTGATGAAACAGTATTTTCCAATCTCCATAACCTAAGCCTGCATTTATGTCCCATCCAAACTAATGCAAAGCAAACCAACATAACAGACTATTTTAAACAATCAACATAAGTAGGTACTAATATTTACCTTTTAATTTACACACCTGCAAAAAATATCTTGACTTTGTTTTAACTTAAACTGTATATTTGTAAATATTTATAAAGTTCCGCATATAAGACAAATTCCTTAAACGGTTAAAAGGAATAACCGCTAAAAGGAATGTAAAAGGCCGGTCCCACGGGATTCCTTATGTACGAAGTTTACTGTACCATTAAAATTTAATTACATTCAACATAGGTTTTAAGATTCAATTTTTGATTTTGATTTTGATTTCATGATAATTTCTAGATGGTTCTACAGGACTACAATAAACCTGATTTCGATGACTGGGGAGAATCAGGAGATATGTTTAGTGCTGAAGAAAAAGATGAATTTTTATTTCGTTTATTTAGCCATTTCGTAATTGGTGGATCTCTTTGTCAATACGAGGATAATATTCGTCCCTATATAGACACCGCAAGGAGCATCTACAAGGATCTTATGTCCATTTCGAAAAGTGTTGACACCAGCCATCTTAGCAACAATGACATTACTGACAAGGGGAAGGACATGGGAAGGGACATTGACAGTGGCAAGCAGGAAAGTACTACTAAATTGGTCGTTAACTCTGTAGTGGTAAAGGTGAACTCTGTTCAAAATAACCACTACACTCACCATGACCTCCTATTTTCCCGTCGCCACATTAATAATTTCTTTTACATTATTATTCAACCCGAGGCTCAGACAGTGTTCACACTGTATCATCAAATCGTCTGAAATCAACGCGGAAGGGAAAAGTGTTAATTAAAAAAGTAAATTTAACATGAAACAATGCGGAAGTCTTAAATAATTGCAAATAGATATATCAACAATCATTATTGTAGCGTTTGCTAGTAACGTTACGTTGATTTAAATATATAAATTGCTGTAAAATTGTAAGTATAATATTAGTTATAAGTACTGTAAGTGTACTAAAACTACTAAATCCAATTTATAAACAATTATTTTGATCAATTTTTTGATCAATTTGTAAATAACCTATCTTGTAAAAAATTAATGTTGTATGGGCTGACGCCAAATCGACTGAATGAAAAAATTATTATTATTATATTATTATTACTATAAACAATTAGCTAATCATTTTTATTACTGCTGGTTTGCCTATAGTATAGTGTATATAGTATAGGGAAGCAAAGTAATAATTTAGGTGTTAATAAAAATACAAAGATGTTTTCGTTCATATGACTTATTACTAGCTATGTATTTACATAATTTAATCACCATTTTGAAATAATTGACCAGTTTTAACGATGTGATATACCATTCGATATGCCCCCTTAAGGCCGCCATTAAACATCACAGTGTTGCAGAACAATCATTATAATAAGCAAAAAAAGAATATTAAACGGCTATGAAGCCACAACAATACCACAGTTGGTGTTGGTAATGCTAATGTGAAAGTTGAATTTAAAACAATAATTTGCGCCTAGACTAATAATAAATATAAAATAGGTAAGACAAGAAAAACCAATTACAAAGTAACTAGACAATTTATTATGCTGCTGCAATAAGACAATTAAATTTTCAAATCATCAAGTAAGAAAAATTAGTCAACTAGCACCTAGAAATACTGTGTTCGGGAGAAATATGCAGTTCATCAGTAAGGTTACTAATTTCAAGTGCCAGTGCCTCCTTTTTGGGATTGAGGATGTGAAGTCCGACGAGCTATTCGAAAAAAAATAGCAATTTAAACTTTACTCAAATTATGAAATACTTCATTGGTTATACGTTCTATATGTAAAATTTAAATACTAGATATGCGAATAACAGTCAATACTCAACACTGGTAATAATGTGGCTCGTTGTTTAAATATTGAACTGAACAGGTATTATGCCGCCACTACATGGTTTATTTTTCAAGTTATAGGCCGAATTGAAAGTATTGTCTTTACCTTAAACTAACCATAATTATCTAAAAGTCAAAATTAATTTCTTATCGTTAGACAGACAAGGTCGTTAGACTTGTTTTGTAAAATTCCGAGCTTTGATTTTCTATGGTAGATAAATTAGCTCTTTTTTAATTGCAACAATCCCAACAATTTAGTTTATGCACAATGCGAAAATTCAACTAAGGCATTTAAAGCTACTTCTAACAATTAATTCGCAGGCGAAATTTTCCCAGTTGCAACTTTACACTAGTCCTAAATTCGTTTGACAGAACTGAATTCCAAACGAAACAATGTCAACGGGGTTGTTAATTGTGTAAAAAATAGCAAATCGCAATATCCACTCAGTGACTACTTCGTCCAAAGTATTCATCATACCTTCAGGATCATCTGACGGTCCAACACCAGCTTCACCGTTGAGTAATGGCTGAACAGCACCAGAGCCCTCCCTTTCACGTTTCAACCGCTGGAAAAAATTTAATCCGAATTCGGCCAGATTGGTAGGACGCTCGAGCAAGTATGCAATGGTGAAATCAAGTAGGGTTTCCCGCAACTCGTCCGGCACACGATATCTGGGTCTGTTATCCATGAGCCTAGAATACCAAACCAAAATACATAATTATTTTATTCTTTATGCTTTGTGATTCGAGAGTTGTAAACAGTAAACAGTAAACAGTACAAAAATTAAAGTATTCGTAAACCAAATTTAAGCATCTTACATAATTTATACACAACTTATACAATATTAGAATGGTACGGTAATGACTATCAGAATGATTAATGATTGTAGACCTTTATCTCCTACCCTGACTTTTCCTACCCCAAAAAGCTTAAACAGGTCAAGTTAATTTGGGTATACGGACATTTGCTACCTGGAAATTTGCTACCCGGACAAGCGCTACCCGGACATTTGCTACCCGGACATTTTCCACCCAAACCCCAACCTAGGACATTTGCTACCCATAACCTAGGACATTTGCTACCCACAGAAATAAAATGCATGGGCAATACTTGAGGAGTTTGCTAGCAAAACGCGTTAAGTCCATTTTTTCAGAAATTAAGATTATTGGTGCTTAAGAACGACTAAGTACATATAGTTCACACTGTGCAATATCAGAGGTCAAAGGTCACTGGAACTATTTTAAATAATTCGCTTAAAACCCGTTTTCCGGCAAAACACGTTAAGTCCATCAGTCGTTTTTTGGCAAAACACGTTAAGTCCACTACACCCAATAAAAACAACTGATTCTTATAAAAAAATATCCCAATTTGCCCAAAACTTTAATAGTTTCACCCTCTTGTAATGAAACGAAAGTTATTCGCTTTAATAATAAATTCAAGTTTACTATTTGTAGGGAATGGTCCATAAATGACGTCCCACAAATTATCACTTTTTGAGGCTAATCCATCCCCATGTCATCACTTTAACATTGCTTTCAACTGTTATCTTTACCACGGCATGTCATCACATGACTTGATTCACTTACCCTACCGAAAACGTCATTTACGGACGATCCCTAACAGATCGATATGCAAACTAAAGTTCAATTTGTTTAGTAGATCTGGAAGCTTTGCTGTTTTAATAATACAGAAGGGCATAGGTTACCGAGTAATTAAGAAATTGTACGAAATAACAGTCGTGTTTCTTATGAAGAAAATAAAGACGTAAGGGGTCGTCCACTGACGTCATTAATAGGTTCAATTGGTCTACTGGGCAATGCCATGCTAGAGATAGTCATTTACGCAATATGATTAATCTGGTGACAGGGGAGAACATTGTCTTAAAAATAAATACTTTTCTAGAACGTCATTTGTGGACAATCCCTAAGCAAACAAATTCTTTAGGAGTAGTAGATTTGCACTCGACTATTGGACATTGGAATGCAGAATTGTTTTAATTAATGTTTACTGTTGTATTTACATGTTTTTAAAAAGTGCATAATGTTCTATTTACATGTTTTTCAAATGTACAATTTATACTTCAATTTTACAATCAGAAATCAGCATGCAATTGAATATAATTCAAAAGGTTAATTTTTTGCATTGCCTCTTATGGGTTTTTTGGCAAAAAACGTTAAGTCCAAGATTTCAAAATTTTGAATCATTTTTAAAAAATTACGACGCTGCGTCAGATTTGAGTAATTTTGGCTACTATTGCACCTAGTACTATGCAGTTACGGGGGAAAAAATTTCGAAAAAATAATCACGTTTTCACATGATTATCAAAATTTGCGGTTCCTGTAAAGTTGGGCAACATGGACTTAACGCGTTTTGCTAGCAAAGTCCTCACTTATTAGTGTAACGTGATAACATGGCATCGTTAATTAACATAGTTTATTAGTGAGTGACATTCAAAGTCATTACTACATACTACACAGAAGCTACATTTTATACAGAACGAAGAAAAAAAAATGAAAACAATAGCAACAAAATATTCTTAATATGACCTAGGATTGACATTGTGTTGCAATTTGTTCACAATTGTTTACGAAGATTGTGATTTTCAGGTACTTCAGTACAAGATTGTAAGATTGGGAAGATTCCTGGAACCAGTATATGACAAGATACTGATCGATACATGGACTATATTTCAAACTTACCGGTATGGTAGATTGAAAAATTAGATTTTAGCATCCTTACCTTTAGGTTTCTAAGCATTCCAAATATTACTTATAACTACAATTTATTCGTCTGCTGTCTGCTAAACTAAATTATCGCCGTAGGTGCTACTCGGTATTTATTAAATGTTGTGCTTGTGCTATTGTGCAATTTAGGGCTGGCATTGGCAATTGGCAATGCTGGCATCGGTATTAGTTGATAATGACAAAAATGACCAATTTAGAGACATTTTTTTGTCGTTTTTTTTGTCCCAAACTAATGCTTCCATTTCTACAACATAAACGACAACTTCAAATTTTAGCGATCAAACAGAATAAAATTCAAACACTCGCAGACAGTTTATGTTGAGGATACTATCACAACAGCGCTGAAGAAATAAAGAGGTGCTTTGATTCTTTGCTAGCATTGCATTGCATCGTTTATATTCAATAGTTTCTAATACCTAAGTAGTTACATTGAATATCTATCTTTTATTTAGTATTTACCTTTGTTTTACTAGCTAACAAAAAAGTACTAAAATATTTGAGAGGAAGACGTTGTAAGAGAGTTAGGCGCTGTCGTAATATGATCTTTGATATAATAGGTTTTTTTATTAAAGCTTGTATTCATGGAACAGCATTCTGGCCAAGCAGAAGATGTAAACGTTGAAAAACAAGCTCACTACAATCCTTGTATCCCTTACTTCCTGGAAAAATACCAACTTAAGAAATTAGAGGTTATAGGTTTACTAGTTGGAGCTCGTGGCACTATTCCTGCCTTCTTCGAATCATTCCGAAAAGAGATGCGGCTTCCGTCAAAAATAATCGAAGAAATTGTCATTGCAACCATTCGGGGTTCATGCCGTATAGCTCATAACCATCTATATAATATGAACTTATCTAATAGTTAGCTGGAAAATTATTATGTAAAAACAAATCCTAAACTCATATAACCGTTGTAACTTCTTAAAATTCTTGTATGTTCTTACTGTGTCTTTATGGCAAGCGTTATTGTAACGCCAGTTGTAAATAAAAAAATTTACTTTCTCTCTGTAAGCTCAGCATCTACTTCGGGCCCCGTCACGCAAATCCTTTTTTCTTTATTATAATATATAAACATGAGGGTGTATTATGTATTGTGAATGTTGCGTAACGTTTAGAGATACACATTTTATTACTACTCCAAAATAAGTAATTTAGCATTTAAAAAAATATCAATGTCGATAAAAAGTATTTTAATAAAGATTCAATCACACGTCCATTTCAAATTTCCAGCGGTTGAAGCTAGAATTTTGGAGTATTGGGAGACAGAGAATTGCAATGCAATTTTGAAAAATGAGACATATTCTGAATGTTTTATCTTTTGTATTTTAGAAATGTTCAAAAAAATGCTGGCCGCTTTCATAATTTGAAAAAATCTCAAGGGTAATCGTAGTTGGCATTACGGGGTCCAGGAGAAACGGCTGCAAAGCATTCTTTTGGGTCGCTCTTTTCGAAGCAGCGACATACGGCTGTGCAGTAAAACAGCATCACGCAAGCCACTATAACTACCGCCAGCCAAAAGAACCAGACGAATAGGTGGCACACAGTGCCGAACCGCCGGAAGTGCTTAAAATCCTATGAAAAATACCATGCCATTTAGAACAATAAACTTATATAATATCGATTAGCATTATTTATTTTATCCTTAATAAACTGTTAGTTTAGCTAGTTTAGCTTCAGATTTTTGAAAACTTACAATGAGGACAATGAGAGCAATGAGTAGCATTTTATGCTTGGTTCCCATGTAGTCAGCTATTGTGAGATTGTAAGTTGTGTTCTCACAGATGGGAGTGCATGATTTATTGATAAAATCTGTAACCTCATCAGATACCTCATCCGGCCTAGCAGGTGCATGACGAATACGGCGAATTTTCATTATTGCATCTGACACGAGCCAAATGGGACAAAAGTTCCCACAATTGAACCCGTTCACTTCGTACACTTTCTTATCATCCGCATCGTAAACGGCAAATTTGGGTCTTAAAAAGTGGAAGCATTTTTTTACTCGTCCAAAATAACGGCCGTCGGGGAGGGAGACGTAAAATTGCTGGAGAAAATATTGTACAGAAATTATTTGTATACACATCATATTTTTTAAGGTAAAAAATTCTTGTCATTTTTTATGAGGACCCCAATATGTAAGTACTGAGTGAGATCATTATGCATATCGTATTATAAACAATCTATTTATACTGTTAAAAACTATATATATGTTTTAACACATAAAATTGTAACTACTGTTTTTGAGCAGCAAGGAAATGGATTGAAGAAGCAGGAGCATGGGGTGCAGCCACGGGATATAATGCAAGCAGGAGTGCCCTCCGGACTCAGAACCCGAAAGTTGACCACCCGCCCCGATGTTTTGAGCCATGAACACTCACATGATATTTTCTCCCCGATGTAAAATAGTACATTTTGCTCATTTGGATCAAAACTGAAGCGATTCGGAACGGAGACCGAGTACACGTTGCTCATGGTAAAGCCGGTTGTATCTACGCACATGATTACAATTTGCAATGAAAGACGCAAGAATATTGATGTGTATTGTGATTTTTCATATACGATTAAAATGTAATTAATAATATAATTTATATATATATTCCACACCATAGATATCATCCTCAAAATATTGCCGGACACAAATCGATTCAGCATACTTGAGTTTTCGAAATGCACGAACTTTTTCTTTGACTTGGTTGGGCGTCGTAGATAACAGTAAAGCACAAAAATGACAAACAAAATAATTTATTATTGCTTAGATCGTATTATATATATTTATTACGTACCATAGTTGCCTAGTTATATTTTTGTCCTACATGTTTGTATAGTCTACTTAAGATCAAATAGTAAATTACTGAACATAAACTATGGGATTTTTTAAGCATTTAAACATATATTATGTCTTGAATGCCAACTGTCTCGTGTGTTGAAATTGATATTTTGTTTTATTGTCGTGGACCACCTCTGTCCACGTATTATAAAAAAATAAATTTATGTAATGAAATTTATCAAAATTTTGTTCATACTTGGGACTTTCTTGCTTTGCAAGGCAGGTATGCTGGTGACTTCATAGATTGTATGACGACGAGGCTTGCCACTCTTCTTGCCAGTGCTCGACTGGTTCCCTCCAGCAGACGCAACATCCTCAGCATCTTTGTCTTTATTCACTAACACTGTACTCAGCTCATTTTCTGGTTTACCTACAATATTTTATATGTATTCTTTTAAGAGTGGAAATGAAGAATATTATCACCACAAAGCAGGCAGCAGGCAAAAAAAAATGAAATCTATCTGCGTTTTTTCAGACTGTGAATTTTCTCTTACCTTTGTCCCCACCCTCACCAGTCACTGCCGAAATTGGTGTTGTTTTTGACATCATTTGATATGGTGTTTGGCAATTCGCACTTTAATAATTTCATGAATAATGATCACAGGGTACAAGCGTCTGTGCTACCTTGTAAAAGCTCCAGTCATTCCGCTTTATTACCTCTTTGCTTCAACATTCAAGCAAATCAAACAGAATGGAATCCAAAATCCAACATCGAACATAATTTATTAAAATCTGTTGCTTTTATTCTGCAATATAAATGGAAAGCACTATTCTGACGCGAGTTATGAATTTTATAAATAGTAGATAAACATTTGTTTCCTCTTGAAACTAATTTCAGAATGCTTTTCGTTAGATGTTGGTAGGTCTCACGTCTCACAGATATGCATCCGTGGCCAGCATTAGGCAAGGTTCAGTCTATCAGGAATTCTTCCGTCTGCCTGCCATAATTTAATCTCCTAATCTCCTCGTGCTCCAATATGAAATTAAATTCTAGTTTTAGCTAATATTATTGATATCCTAATAATGTGTGTAGCGATGTGGATGTGATTGTATTAAAATTTGTATTACTGTCGTCACACTGTTGTATGGTGCTTTGAAATGCAAAAAAATCTTGTTGCCTCGTAAATTATTATTATTTAAATAAATTAGTAATAAAACAAAAATTAATTTTTTAAATAATATTCTCAAAATAGGAATGAATAGAATTGTTTTGGAATTAGCTAAAAGCACAAGCTGCTGAATTTACCGTAGTCATTAGAAATAACTATCAAAGTTAAATCTTACAATCACTCACACACTACATTTCAAAGAGTATATTTTTGTTGTCCACTTCTTACGTTACCCCGTAGTTTTCCCCAAAACCGAAACCGAAACCAATCTACCTACCTACCTACATTAAGCGGGGATATAATGTGGTATGTGGTATATTTTCCCTCATTAATAATTTAGAAACTTACCTACTCAGTCATTAAAGTAAGTTATGACAATCAATCATCAAAATAATAGTAATAATAAAGAAATTATTGTGTACTCGGTAGAAAGTGCATCTGCAGAGTCAGGCATCACCCCGTTTTTAATTTATTCAAACAGAAGAAATGAATAAATGTCTCATTTATTTTTATAATGTATGACAAAGATAGACGCAACAAAAAGAAAGGTTAAAATGACGATACTGTGCCCAATGAAAGTCCATATACAGCGACGACGGTTGTTCCATTCTTGGTATTTTTGGAAAAACTAAAGAAATATCAGAGATATTTTTTGTAATAAATATCATTACAAACCTTAAATCCTAATCTTTAATCATGTAGACAATGTAGAGTGAAAAACCAAATCGGATTTTGTTTAGGTAAATGTTTTTTTAAAAACTTTATACTTTTAATGAATGCTCAAAAAAAACGAAAATTCAGATAAAAAATATTGAAACAAAATTCATTGAAACTTACTAGAAGGAGAGAACCTCCAAACATGAGAAATTTTTCATGAGTTGGCAAATCCCAATCGAATGACATGCCGTAAATTATATTATTAGCCTTATCTTGGATTGGACTCCGACTCTGAGGCCAGTTTTTTCTTATTTCACCAACTTTAATTTCATGCTTGGATCGAGTAGTCTCATCTTGAAGGTAGATATTGCTATCCTCGAAGACATCTCCTTGACCTTGATCTTGACCTTGGACTTGGCCTTGAATGATACAGGATGTCACTGACCTTTGTTGATTTGGTAGCTTGCGCCTATCTTTGACGACATCGTAATATTTGTCGTCTTTTGAGCTTTCTCTCAATTTGCAGAAGGTTCTCCCTGACTCATTCCCAGGTCCAGAGGACGATGACCCTTTGTGTACTTCTGGCTCACGGAGAATATATTCACATTCTTGATTGTCATCTGCTGAAACTTGATATATTGTCCCGAGGGCGTACGAACCACACTTAAGTTCTAAAACCTAAAACAAATAAAAGACAGTTTTAATCAGGTAAGAAAAGCACATACAAGTATTTCTAATATTGTTTAAAAACACAACTGTTAAAAGGCCCATGCTTGTATTGTATGTGAAAGTAAAAGTATATATGTAAAAATTAGTAATAATTATTAACCACCTACCCCTCCATCGTAACACACTTGCCTCCCTTTGGCGGACAAAATCTCTCTAAACTTCTCATTGTACAGCCGGTAACCAAAATTGATGGGACTGCACTCAAATAAACAACTGAACGCGGACCAATTCCTCGTGTGTTGACCGTAAAATATAACTTTCCCATTTCCATTCCGTACTACATGTGGAAACAGAGAAGAGTTGGCTCCCTTATTAGCACACAGGAATAAATAGTTGGTTTCAAAGAGTGTATCTTCCACCTCCAGAAGGTCGTTTGTTTGATTCACTTAAATGAGGAAATATATTTTAAATTGCACTTCATTCTATTGAAAAAGAAACTATACTAATGCTGCAACTAAATAGTTGCAGGTTTTGAAGTTTTTAGTAGCAAATGAACAGGGCCAGGGCATACCAGCAAATTGGACTAAATCTGATCCGTACACGGATTTCGAATCAATCTGTTGAAATGGATTCTTTTCTTCTTCATCGTATTTTCCTCTTCTTTTTGATCGTCCTTTTAATTGCTTGTATTTTGCAACACGCTCTGTTTGCACATTCACTTCTGCTATATGTATTACGCATACACCGATGATACCGCGAAACCGAAGGACACAAAGAAACATTCATGAAGCCAGTGCCAGTGACGCCAATTAATTATAATTTTATACATACATACTAGCTATACAATACTGAGCAATTGTACAGCTGTAAAATACAAAATATTATTGATAATGCTAGCATATTATGTTCACTAATAATTGTAAGGTTGTAATACAAACTTAAATACACATTATAGTAAATTGTTATATTGTGAACACAAGCGAAAACATAATGTGATAATGTGATCTGTTAATACGTAAGGTACTCGGCGGCTGATTATGAAATTAATTACACAATAAATTAAATTGTATTAGTTAGACTTTGAATTTCCCACTTTCAAAAGTATTTATTTACCGTTTATGCCTGTGCCTGTGCCCTGAGAGTCATACATCGGAAGCATAATTTATTACAATTTGAGATTTAGTCTTCTCTTATGACTAGTTATGCCATGTCTATTAATTAGTGCCTATTATGATATTAGAAATGTTCCAGGTCGCCTACTAAAATGTTTAAAAAAATTTTAATACAAACTGTGATTGGTCCCGTGAAATATACCTGAAAATTCAAATTTGACATTAGTTCAGGAGTAGCGTGTTGTATAATGTAACTACTGTAGTTCTGTTGTTGTTGTAGTCTCCGTAATACCAACAATTTTTTTAAAAATTCGTACACTACAATAATGACTTTGATAAGTTAGAACTTTTTATTAAACTTGAGATTTTGTTATTTCTGTCCTGCTCACCTCGGCAGTTTCTTATAACTAAGGAGTTTACAGAGAAATTAAAGTGCTAGTAATGACTATATTATAGTCTATATAGCACAATATATAGTGTACGTGTGAGGAATTATTTTAGGCATGAACAAAACCACGATATATGGTTCGTTAAAATCAGTTGTAAAATACATAAAATAATTTAAATGAGTTCTAATATTATTCATTTCTACATTTATAATTTAGCAAACCAGTGAAATTTTCAGTAAAATCTTACACATGTGAAACATCGATTGAAAGTTCTTAAAAAATAAAAAATATTAAATTTAAATGTATGTACAGTATGCTTAGTTATGGTTTAAAAACATTTAAAAACATCTTTATTTTTGATACTGTTGTCATATTACACGAGAGTCAAATTACATACATACCGTATTTCCTATAATAGTAGACGGCATGTAACATGTTGTAGGTCTGGGAGGTCGGAATTTGACTAGTAAATGGATCTACTGTTATAATGGGACGTCCGCAATATGCCTTATTGGCCTTGGCGGTGTCTGTGTGGTTCAGTATTAAGTATTATCACATGGTGTCCAATAAAAATAATAATAATAATAATCTACATAATAATAAAATTCAAATAACGCTGTCCGTTTCTGTCCGCCATTTCTGTCCGCCGTTTCTGTCCGCTGTCCCTCTCTTTTACTTTATATATCTCCTATGTACCGTAAAATTACTTTAAATGAGATAGGTTTTGCATTCTTAACAAGGAAATGATGTCAGACCAACCAATATCAATTTCAATACCTTGCCAAATGTAATTGTCAATTTTTTAAAAGCTAACATAGCGACACCAACCTGCAACATGAGGAATTAAATTCTGTATTAGGTGTATTACAATTTTGTGACATTGGTAGTTAATACTGACTGTATGTTTAAAGAAACAACGCAAAATGAAGAATTTTTTGGTTATATATAATATATAAATGCTGTTACATTCCGTCCGTAGGACGGGCCGCGTTACTAGTAATAATACTGTTATAGGGAATACGGTACATATATACGTCGTAATGTGACAGTGATAGAGATGTAAAATCAGGATCTAGTTAGAGGTCCCCGCAGAATAGAAAATTATTTACAAAATTACTTATAATAATAATTATTATTTATAAATATATTAAATATTATTTATAATTATAATTATTTATAAATATTAATGAACAATGTTGATATTTATAATTTCAATGGTTTGTGATTTAATAATTTCTATCATTGGCACATTTTTCACACTACCAAGTACCAAGTGCTACTTGAGGGTTTTCTGCAAAATGCTTTGCGTAATCGCCTACCCATACGCAACCGATCCTAATTTTTGGTGATGACACTGCGTTGTCGTGACCATGGCATGTTACAGATAGCCGTCTCAATAACTGAATATCATTGATGGACAAGGATCATGCCCTGCGCTTCAAATCACATATGTGACTAAATTCCCAATTCTATGAATTAATTAGTTCAAGTTCAACTCAAAACGCACGTGCTACCACGTAGTCCAATGTCCAGTCATATCAATTTGAACAATTAATAAATAATCAAAAGTCAATAATCCACAATATTTCATGTCTTTATCAATCACGTATCATTAATAGCGATTTGTACTGTTATCGCAAAGTCATATCCCCACATTAACTATGCCCCACGAAATTTCTAGTTAAAATGATGCTGTACTTGAAGCTTATGTAAATTGAGACTTGAGAAATAATGGGATTCCCAAAATCAATCAAACCTTTTTTACATATACAAAATTGGTATTTTGCGGATGTGTATTCCAATTATGTAATTATTATTATAAAGTGGTTAATTTTTAATTCGCATTAAACCCAAGTTGACAATGTACGTAATCCCCGTTGACATTTTACTTGAAATTTGTTTCAACACCTCATGTCACACGCTATATATAGTAATGCCCCTTCGTAGTTCAAGTTATGATATTTTAGCAAATGTAAATAGTAAATAATACTGTCAACAGTAAAAGATAACTTACAAAATTTGATTAATTGATGATAGGGATGGGAGTAGGGATTAATAGGGATTCGAAATGAGACTAAACTCAGGTAATACATCGTGCACAAATTCAATTATATTGTGTATTTATTTCCTTACGTCCAGTCAACATACACAACCTTTTTTTTACGATTATATTTGCATAAGTTTACATACACAGAGAGGGAATATCCCACAGCATATTCCTTTTGTAATCACCATGATCTATTTAAAACTATCATAACATTAATTGGTAAGCACAGGTATAGCCAATTGAAATCATAATTATTTTGAATTGAGGTGAAGATAGAAAAATGATGCATTACTTGATTAAAAATTAACCTCTCATTCTAGAATACTGTCAAACTGTTTGCTACCGGATATTCTTATCTGCTTGTCGTTGAATTTCGTTTTCTGTCGGATCTAATAATCGTAGAGGCAGCTAGACCACGAACACTTCAAACCACTCCAAAATTCCCCAGCCCCAAGTTCAAAAAATGTAGTCATTGAGATTATCCACAGATTAAAAAAATATATAAGTGGATGCAGCTGAGATGTCCAGAAAAATTGAGGTATAAAAGCTGCAGTTTAAAATGGAATTAATCAGTATCGCTCCAGTAGACATACACAACCAGCTTCATCATGAAATTCCTTCTCGCTATCGTCCTCGTGGCTTTCGTAGCCCAAACCCAAGGTAATTACTTTAAATTGGCATTTTTCGCCCTAAAATTAATATTTATTTCAAATTTTGACTGATCCAATTTGTAGAATTGCATTTAATTTGATTGAAAACCTGAAAACAATTTATTGACAAATTAATTAATCGTTGAAATAAATTTACAGCCTTCCCCCGTCCATCAAAGGTTATTGGAACCAGAATTGTCGGAGGAACTGATGCCCCATTGGGTTCAGTCCCCCATCAAATCTCCTTGTTGTCCGGTGGTGTCAACGGTCGTCACATCTGTGGAGGCTCCATCATCTCTGAAAACTACATCGTCACAGCCGCTCACTGTGCCGTCGCTGCCAGCAGCTTCGCAGTCCGCGCTGGAACCAACGTCCTCTCAGGCTCCCCCTCCGACTCCCAAACCATCGCCGTCAACCAAGTCCGCGTTAACCCAAATTACGATGACTACGATCTCTCCAACGACATCGCCGTCATGAGATTAGCCTCCAATTTAAAATTGGACCCATCAGTCCGTACCGCTGCCATTGAGTTGGCCCCTGCAGGTTACGCAGCTTCCGGAGACGTCACCGTCACTGGCTGGGGAACCCTCTCCGAAGGTGGTAGCACCCTTCCCAACACACTCAAGACCGTCACCGTTCCCGTCATCTCTGACGCTGATTGGTAAGTCCAGAATTTGATCACAGTTCATATGTGAGAACAATTTGAGCAAGAAATATGACGCATTTTAGACACTTGTTTTAATTCATGCATTGACAATTGTTTTTATAGCCGTAAGGCTTATGGAGTAGCTGATATTTTCGACTCCATGCTCTGCGCTGGTGTCTCTGCCGGAGGAAAGGACTCTTGCCAAGGAGACTCTGGTGGCCCATTGGTCGAGGAGAGCAGCGGAGCCCTCGTCGGAATTGTTTCATGGGGATACGGATGTGCCCGTCCAGGATACCCAGGAGTCTACACCGAAGTCTCATATTTCCGTGACTTCATCTCCGCAAGCATGTTGTAAATGATACACTCCACGTTCATAAACTGAAAACAATTTCACAACGCCTCAAAATTTCTTCGAAAATAATTAAAATTTGAAATAAACTAAATATTCTACAAATATATTTAAATTGTTGGTCTTGTAAACATTTTCTTTCTTCTTCCTACTCGCATCACCTTCAATTTCGGGTCAGGATCATATTTTTTGCAAAATGTGTAATGCATATAATGTATTATTTTATATCTCTGCACCTATGACGTAACTAACACTAACCGCTGGCAATACTGCCTATTACTTTAATATACTGGGTAAATATTTATCGTATTAAATGGAAATTCATATTTAAGACGCTTGTGACCTTTGAAGGTTACATAGGTTTTCTGGGCACATCTGGAGTTTCATTGTTTGCCACTTATTTGCACGTAATTGCTTAATTGTTCCGGACGCAGTAGTATTATTACTTATCCACGCCATTAAATTTGCATGTAGCTTAAATTATTTTTTAACAACTTTCATTTCAAATTAAAGCGTAAAACAATGAAGACTATAAACATTGGACTTCAAATATCCCCAAAGAAAAACACCTGGTAAAAATTTTAAAAACTTTTAAATTGAAAAATTTCAGTTTGGAAATTTTTAAATTTTTAAATTTTTTAAATTTTAAATGAAAGTTGTTAAAATATAATTCTAGGATTGACCAAAAAACTCTGATTTTTGTTAGTTAGGCCATTTTGTAGTTTATTCCTAACCGATTTTAATGAATGAGATGTCAAATAAATCTCCCAGAATTTGTCTTCATTTTGGTATATTGCTGGATATATTCGAGTAATAAACTTGGCTTTTATAGCCTGCTAGAATCGTTCGAAATAAATGGCCCACCCTGTATGATATACAACTTCTTAGCCCAAATTTGTAAAATAACAATCAAGATTAAAGAAACACATTGGTTTCATTAATTTACGTTTTTCTCTAGTGGCTAGTGTTTATTTATGAAACTTTTAAATGCTAGTAAAATTATACAACAAAGTAGGACCAACTAATGCAATCGTAATTTAACAAGAAATAAAAATATATATTAGTAAAATCGGCACTTTAATATTCACTGGGATAAATATATAGGAGTTTATACATTAAAAGATGAACATGGTGTCTGCAGCATTTCAAAAAAATTTACAATTCAACAATAACAATGGTTTTTAAGTGTAAAGATATAATATTATGAAGATGCCTTACGATTCATGATTTCTGCACAACTGCACCGATTTTTGATGAACAATGTTTAAGCATTATATATCTCGAGAAAATTCGGTCTTCTAAATTCCATAAAACTATTTTTTTTTAATACGTCGTCCTCACTTGGCACAATACTATCTGTTCCTTTCACACTGCTTTCGTTTGTTTGGCTTCTCGTCAGCCATGGGCTTACACTGCCCCCACCCCCCATTCTTGTAATAGTGCACTAGAACTAGCGGTCCATATGTATACATAATATTATATACTTAAACAATAGCGATATACGTCAACGTAGCTATATGCTTATAGTATGGCTGCTCACCATCTTATGAATTTGTCAGCAAAAGTTGATCTCACGATTACGATGAACTTTGGTAATAGCGAAAATATTGAGTAATAATGTTACTATTAATTTAAGTATGTGCATAACAATCACTTGACCGTAACTTAACAAGAAAAACACAGAGTCTATTCATGGGAGTACCACGTGAATCATTGAATATTCAACAATTCTACCCGTTCAAGTGCCTTCCACCGATTACATGGGATAACATTCTTCGTACTTATAATGAAAGCTACGTGCGGCTTAAAAAATTGTACTCATCGTTAGTTAACATAATCATAATTGAGCAGTAAATCTAAATCATAGTAGCCATGTCAGAATCGGGTGTATATTTGATACCCAAAGTTTGTATACATTGATTATATATAAGGCAACTTAAAAATCTCATCAGATGGAAACAATGACGTACAATTTTTCCAAATGAATGCCTGTCTTGAAAACTCCAGCTGCCATATATATAATATAATATGTAATATAAGGAATAATATTAGCAAATGGGATTCTGCTCGACTCTAATCATCAAAATAGCACGTTCTCAAAGAGCCTGTCTATGCTACAAAGATGGCCACAAATGTCATTCAAACTGCGATCGGTATTCCCAAATTGATTAAAATGATAACAACAGATAGTAAAAATCCATGTAACTCAGTACTTAATCTGAACTGAAGTGCCCCAAAATTTCAGGTATATAAACTGGGGGTAAAAACGAAATTAATTAGTATCGCTCCAGCAGACATACAACCAGCTTCATCATGAAATTCCTTCTCGCTATCGTCCTCGTGGCTTTCGTAGCCCAAACCCAAGGTAATTAATTTAAATTAGTATCTTTGCTCTAAAACTAAAACTTGTTTTAAATTTTGATTAATCCTTTTGATTTAAAAAATAAAATGTGAAATTAATAATTTGTTGAAATAAATTTCCAGCCTTCCCCCGTCCATCAAAGATTGTTGGAACCAGAATTGTCGGAGGAACTGATGCCCCATTGGGTTCAGTCCCCCATCAAATCTCCTTGTTGTCCGGTGGTCGTCACATCTGTGGAGGCTCCATCATCTCTGAAAGCTACATCGTCACAGCCGCTCACTGTGCCGAAGCTGCCAGCGCCAGCAGCTTCGCAGTCCGCGCTGGAACCAACGTCCTCTCAGGCTCCCCCTCCGACTCCCAAACCATCGCCGTCGACAAAGTCGTTGTTCACCCACAATACGATTCCTACACTATCTACAATGACATCGCTATCATGAGATTAGCCAGCAAGTTGACTTTGAGCCCATCAGTCCGCACCGCTGCCATTGAGTTGGCCCCTGCAGGTTACGCAGCTTCCGGAGACGTCACCGTCACTGGCTGGGGAACCACTTCCCAAGGTAGCGGCACCCTTCCCAACACACTCAAGACCGTCACCGTTCCCGTCGTCAGTGATGCGCAATGGTAAGTCCTGAAATGGATCACAGACCAAGTCAAAACAATTTGAGAAAAAAATATATGATGCATTTACGACATTTGTTTTAATTCATGCATTGACAATTATTATTATAGCCGTGACGCTTATGGACAAGCTGATGTTGCTGACTCCATGATCTGCGCTGGTGTCTCTGCCGGAGGAAAGGACTCTTGCCAAGGAGACTCTGGTGGCCCACTGGTCGAGGAGAGCAGCGGAGCCCTCGTCGGAATTGTGTCATGGGGATACGGATGTGCCCAAGCAGGATACCCAGGAGTCTACACCGAAGTCTCATATTTCCGTGACTTCATCTCCGCAAACACTTTGTAAATGTAACCACGTTTACAAGCATCCAAACAATTTGACAACGCCTCATTTCTTCGAAATTAATGAAAATTTGAAATAAACTAAATTTTAATATTCTACATTTAAATTGTTGGTCTTGTAAACATTTTCTTTCTCCTTGCTACTCACAGTACCCTCAATTTTCGCGTACCATAAATATTATCATATTCTATAAAACTTTATCGACGTCATCACTTCTAATAGAAATATCCCAGCAGATAAAATTGCACAAAATTGTCACAAATTGCGCTGCTTGTCCACAGTTGCCCGCCATAGTTGGAAAAATAGGATTTTGTTTTAACTTTTCCGGCCTGCAGCTCCTACATTTGTTTATCCGATTTACTACACAATTGATGGCTCGTGACCTTTAAACTATTATCTACAAAGTAATTTATACGTCTTTGAAAACTTAAATTGTTTTATTCCAAAAATGTGTAAAAGTAACCTACCTAATTTTTTGACACAAATTAGAATTTTCAAAAACGCAGAAATTGCTTTGTCGATAATAGTTTAAAGGTCACAATACTTTAAATTTTTGGTAAATCGGATACAAACTTTAGGAGCTGCGGGGCGGCAAAGTTTTAAAAAATCACCCTAGGTGATTCCCTTGTGAGTGTTAGGATAGCTGATGTTGCACATCGCTATCCTAATAGCAGAATTGTCATTTAATATTGACATTCAACAGGAATGTAAATACATTTATGAAATGTGCAAGTTGCACATTTATATGTGTCACATTCGATGTTATAATAATAATAGAGCAGTAAACGTCATTGACCAATGACGTCACGATTGATATATTATATACCAAGCCTAACTGTATGTTAGAGATCGGCAGTCAGTCTGGGATCTACGATGAGAATAGATAGCAATTGTATCATTCATGCTATTCTCTCCTGTCTGACCTTTTACTATAGATAAGTAAGTAATAAAGTAAACCTCTCACTAGAAGCCAAGCACCCCTAGGTATTGTTGTGTTGCACATCATTAAGCATAACAAAACCTTAATATGAGCATGCAACTAATATTGAGAAATTTAGAAAAGTAAACTTAGTAGTAACAATAGAAATAAGGAAATACTAATAATTTAATAAGGGAAATTAATATGTAAGTAACCAAGCAAAATCGGCATTCCATAAATTGGTCCAACCAACTTATTAAGACCGTCAGCCACCGTTCCAATCATCTTCGACGTTGCTTGGATGTGATCGCACATCCCATGTCAAAAACGTTTGACGATAAATATACACAAAATGTTCATGTATTTTAGCGATTTGATTTCATTTATCTATTGACAATAGTTAGTATTAATACAGCCATATAGCGCTTATATTGATAAATCCGCTGATATTCTCGACTCCATGATTTGCGTTGGTGGTCCTCTGAGGCTCTGACGGAGAGAAGGACCCTTGCATTGGGGACTCTGGTGACTGGTGGCCCAATGGTTAGGGAGAAGACCGGAGATCTCGTCGGTTTTGTTTCCCAGGAGTCTACACCGAAATCTCTTACTTCAGTGATTTCAATGCACATATGTACATAATATGTGTACAACATATTTGTATAACGCCTGATATTCTGAAATTTGAAATATAGACATAGACAACGTGTACTTCCCATTAAAAATAATAAGTAAATCTAAAATATACGAATTTATATTAATTTAGAAGACTAATTTTAGCAAGCGAAGATGATTTTATTTGTATTCTCACCTTGTCTGTGTTTGTATGGCCCAATTAAATTATATTACAATATAGTTGTCAGTGACCTCTCCTCCGTCTGCAATTAACTACTAGTCCACACATATTTTAATCACAAACAACTGAATAATATTGCAAATACAAACTACCGCAAGCAAAGGTTAAGACATACATATAATAATTGTATCAGTACTTGAATTCGCATTCATTTATGATGTATGTATGATGTGATACTCATCCTTTCCTCCCATAATAATTACTATGGAAGCAATGTAAATATTTGCCAATAGAATTAAAAAATAAGATAAGAATCTGAATGAATAGCTTCTTTTCAAATCAACTAACTATATAACTATAATATACTCTTACTCCGTATTAATAGATCCAAAGGTTTTGCTGCCACTTAACATTGGGGAATCCAGCAATGGAACATCCAGTGACATTATCAGTCCAAACCGAATGAACACGTGAAAATAATCACACACTATGGTCACTGTTATGTAACAACAAGCGAATCAGTTTATTAGTATGCAAATAATACACACGAATAAATCACGCTTCGTCTACTTGTCTACTATAACCTCCGCAATGTAAATACTTACCCAATCAGACACTGAGACTGAGACTGAGACCTTAAGGGGACGTATGCTGTGTTTAAGCAACCCCGCGCAAAAAATAACCGAATATGCAACCTACAAGAAATAGGCCATTGTAGGGTGGAATTTGTTTTATTCAAGACGGGGTATAAATTCTGAACGGCGTTAAAGTTTAGTAATTCTTGGAAATGAGGAATAAAGTATTTAGTACAAATTTTTCATTATAAAATGTATATTCAATATTCGAATTTCCGAATATTAAATCGGATCCAATTTTTTAAATCCCGATTGTTGGTTGGAGGGATTTTACTCACACCGACTCAATGACTGACAGCGTTGAAAGAGTCAGTACAAAGACAGCAAATTTAAATGACGCAGTTCAACGCCGTCTCACGAATTACTGCCACTCCGAATTTTTCAGCCGTTGCCCCTCTGCAGCCCTTGAGAATAGGGGTTTGCATGTGCCTCATTAGCAACATAGGGACAAAATTTCGAGACAATAGATCGAAATTTTGGTGAAGCCTACATGAAATATTTTCAAATTTTTGAGAAGTTCATACATTTGCTCAGGGACTCCAGAAGAGATATTCCGTATTTTCGTTTTCATTTAGATGCAATTAACCACCAAACACGGGAGGACCTACGTTCCCCATATAATCGCTTGTTAATTTTGACGATTTTTAATTTCGGTTAGTGACCAAACTAAAAATAATTTTTTGGAATTTTGCTTCCGAAGTCTCTAGATACGACATCAAGCAATATGAAAAAAATGTTACATAGTCGCATCTATTTTTTTATGCCCGTTCTATTGTCGCAAAAAACAGCATACGCGCCCTTACTACACTTTTTTCTGGTGACTTATAAAAATGTTTATAGCTAATACAATCTCATATTTAATGTAAACAGCAGTTTGGGGCATTGTAGGACTGATTGTGTTGATGTAAAATGTTGGTATGTACCTACTATCATTTCCCCCCTTCCAAGTTTTGTCGTGACAGCGTATATCCAATTGACCATGTTTGCATTTAATGAGGAACTAAAAGCATGTTGATCAACGCCGACTACGAAATATTACTAATATTTGCTGTTAATATGATGTGGTCCGTTTCTGAAGAGCGCACGCAGTTTTTATCACTGCCTCATGGAAAACATAGGACATAAAATTTTGTGCAAATTCCCAGAAAATTTGGTAGCAATTGCTTTCAAAATGATCAATTTTATGAATAGTTTGAACAATTTTCTAGCGACGGACGAAGAGTTTTTTCAAAATTTCAGTCTATAGGTTCCATTATATGGGCGTTGAAATTGGGTTGTCGAGACCTCCCCATTTACCACAATGGTAAAAGATCCATTTTTCAAAAATCCATAGTTTCAAACTAAAAAACATTTTTTGAATTTTCTCTTCGTCAGTCGCTAGATACTAACAAGGGAACCACACCAGGTGGTACGCTCCAATTTCAAACCAAGTATCCATAATTGATTGACCCATCCGAGTGTACGACAACCGTAAAACAGTTCGGTCGTAAATTGCGCCGTTTTTACACAACGTTTAAAAAATAGAATTTGCCGCCGTGCAGCTACATTCCTACATTTTTCATCCGATTTTGTAAACATTTGTGGTTTTGTGACCTTTAAACCATCTTGTAAAACGTAATTTATTCGTTTTTGAAATTTCGAAAATTTACGTTTTTTTCTAAAAATTGTAAAAAACCCATTCTTTTTGAGGCCTTAAAAATACCTAATTTTGTGGTTAATTTACTGATTTTGAGGAAAAACGGCATAAGTCCGCAAATTATATAAATTAAAATTTTTGAAAATTTCCTTAATAATTCCAGAGTCTGTCTGGATTTAAGAGACTACTTGTAATAGCGCTTCGTAATCTACAAAAAAAGTTGTATACAATATTGGGACCAAAAAACAACCCTGACTCCTTTAATTCTTTATTCATTATTCATTGTTCCTATACATTTTGCATTCATGGACTTGACCCGATTTCCCAAAAAACTCTTCATAAGTGAGTTGCATACGCTTGGATTTATTTTTTCCATAACTTTTTATTATAATTTTCAAACTGGTGGTGAACTGAAGTGATAAAATTGATTTTATCTGCTCTGGATTGCAACTGTCACTTGACATTGACGGCTGATGCTGATAACTTCCATGATCAAAAGTGAAAAATATATTATTTTACTACAAATAGACAAGAGACTGTCACCTGGAATGTAGTTGGAATCCGAACTTGAACTAAATCTGCTGCGTTGCCCTACAATAATAACAACAATAGAAATGGCTAAAATTATACATTGTCCTCTCCTCCTGGGACTTGCTACCCTGTCACTTGGTAAGAAATTTTATCTTATTTAGAGTTTTAATTACCAGGAATAATAAATATTTATTTTAAAAATTTAATTTTAAAACAATAATCCGATAAAAGCCTTCCCCTCCAGGCCTTCGAAGCTTGTCGAAGGTCGAATCGTGGGAGGTGAAGAGGCGAAGGTGGGTGAGTTTCCCTTCCAGATCTCATTACTGCACGATGGGGAACATATTTGCGGTGGCTCGATTTTGAACGAGGACTGGATTGTGACAGCAGCTCATTGCTCCGTCCTTGGTCCAGCTAGATCTTACTCAGTTCGAGCTGGTGTTCACAACATCAGTTACCCTGATGAAGATCCATTGCCTCTCTCCCAAGTTGTGCGAGTTATTCAAGTCATCACTCACTAAGATTACAACTCATTTGACTTCACCAATGACATTGCTCTCATGAGACTTGACACTTCATTAGTTTTGAGCGCAGCGAATCGCACAGCATGGATTCCTTTGGTGCCCTCAGGGGTTAATATCGAGGGGGATGTGGTCGTGAGCGGATGGGGTACTGTTGAGTACGAGGGTTTGGCTCCAACCAAACTTCGTAAAGTGACCGTCCCTGCCGTGTCTGATGAACTTTGGTACATCAATTATTTAGTATTATTATTATTAGTTTTTTTTTATGTTTTCCAACTTTCATAATTTTAACAGATATTTTATTTTTCAATTTAGTCGCGAAGACCTTACGGTGAAGAGGATATTGCGGACTCTATGCTTTGCGCCGGTTTTAAGGATGGCGGCAAGGGCAGTTGTCAAGGTAGGGCTATAGATTTACTTTAATTTTTTTTTGTAAAATGGCTTTTGTAAAAATTAATTTACCTGAGCTTATATCGTTTTTTGATTAACTATTTTTGTAGGAGACTCAGGTGGTCCATAGACCATTGTTCAGTCCGGAGTTACCATGTTGGCTGGAATCGTCTCCTGGGGTATAGGCTGTGCTTACCCAGATTTTTATGGAGTCTATACTGAAGTCTCCTATTTCAATGTTTGGATTGCCGACAAAATTTGGAATAGCAGTAACAACCCATAATATTATTTCATGATCTCTAATTTATTTATTTAATCGTATTTACCAATAAGCAAAATACAAGCGTATTTAATCTTTTATCCTGTTCTGTATAGGTTGTAATTTTTAATATTTTAAAATAAATTATTGTTCATTGCTGTTAAGTCATTAATGCTCTTTATACATGGATCAAAAAGCTAATAAATTAGATCACTTAAAATAAATGTGGCTTGCACATTTTTAATTTGGGCAGTTTCATATATATTTTCAAGATGTTGCTTTACAATAAGAGGCAAAGCCATCTATAATATAAAGCTATATGTAGCAACTATAAAGCTTCCATCTTATGTCATACGTGTGCCGTCGTTTGTAGTTCATAAAAGAAATTTCAATCTCACAATAATTCGAAACACTTAAGCAAACTGTGAATAGATTGAATATGTTTGAAATTTATTTTTTGTCACTTATTGGCACGTAATTACTATTAATTTTTCGGGACGCAGTAGTATTATTTAACTATTATTCAAACGTTTTTGTTTAAGTATTTAAAAATTGTATTCACCCCGCCTCTAATCACCACTGAAATTTGCACCCGCAAAGCGACTGCGGGCTACAAAGATGGCCACCCACAAATGTCATCCAAACTGCGATTGGTTTTCCCAAATTGATTAAAATGATAACAACAGATAATGAAAATCCATTCAGTCGTTGTTAATGCAGTACTTACATAATCTGGATTGAAGTACACCACAATTTCATATATATAAACAGGGTAAAAACGAAATTGATTAGTATCGCACCAGTAGACATACACACAACCAGCTCCAAAATGAAATTCCTTATCGCTATCGTTCTCGTGCCTTTCGTAGCCCAAATCCAAGGTAATTAATTTAAATTGGTACCTTTGCACTAAAACTAATACTTGTATCAAATTTGGATTAATCCTTTTGATTTTTAAAAAATAGAAATTATTTATTAGTTGAAATAAATTTACAGCCTTCCCCCGTCCATCAAAGGTAATTGGAACCAGAATTATCGGAGGAACTGATGCCCCATTGGGTTCAGTCCCCCATCAAGTCTCCTTGTTGTCCGGTGGTGTCAACGGTCGTCACATCTGCGGAGGCTCCATCATCTCTGAAGATTACATCATCACATCCACTCAATGCGCCTACGCTGCGCTGGCTTCACTTTCGGAGTCAAGGCTGGATCAAACGTCCTCTCAGGCAGTCTCAGGCTCCCCCTCCAACTCCCAAACCGTCGACGTCGACAAAGTCGTTGTTCATCCAGAATACGATTCATCCAGTTTCTCCAATGACATTGCCATCATGAGGTTAGCCAAAAAGTTGACTTTGAGCCCATCAGTCCGCACCGCTGCCATTGAGTTGCCCGAAGCAGGTTACGAAGACACCGGAGACGTCACCGCCACTGGCTGGGGAACCACCTCCGAAAGTAGTGCCACCCCTTCCAACACACTCAAGACCGTCACCGTTCCCGTCATCTCTGACGATGCTTGGTAAGTACAGAATTTGATCACAGTCCATGCGAAAACAATTTACTCAAGAAATATGATCCATGTTAAAAACTTGTTTTAATTCATACATTGACAATTATTTTTGTAGCACTGACGCTTATGGTATAGGTGAAACTTTCGACTCCATGATCTGCGCTGGTGACTCTGCCGGAGGAAAGGACACTTGCCTAGGAGATTCTGGTGGCCCATTGGTCGAGGAGAAGAGCGGAGCCCTCGTCGGTATTGTGTCATGGGGATACGGATGTGGCCGGTCCAGGATACCCAGGAGTCTACACCGAAGTCTCATATTTCCGTGATTTCATTTCCCAAAGCATGTTGTAAATGATACACTTCACGTTTACAAACATCCTAACTGAAAACAATTGGATAGCCCCTCAAACTTTCTTCGAAAATAATAATAATAATGAAATAAACTAAATATTCTACAAATATATTTCAAATTGTTCATCTTGTAAACATTTTCTTTCTCCTTGCTACTCGCAGTACCCTCAATTTTAGCAATTGGAATTTTTGGCGTACAATATTATCATATTTTAGTATAAAGCTTTATCGACGTCATCAATTCTGATGGAAATATACCAGCAGTTAAAATTGCACAAAATTATGATACGACGGCTGATATTATCTCAACCTGATCACTTTTGTTCAATGCAACAAAACGATATGAACTCTTCAGAAAAAATAAGTGAAAACTGCGTCAGTTATGCTACGGCTTGGATTTAATTATGTGATACTGCATGATGTAATATACAACCCGCGTACACACAGCTACAGTGGGAACAACGTAAAGACATTATGCTAATAAAAATCTGTAAGTGGCTCCGGGACTTAATAATATCTTACTTGTTAGAGTAGTAATAAAATTTCAGTTATAATAACTATACAACTAACGAGGAAACCACTTGGGGTGGTACGCTCTGATTTAAAAACAAATTGAATCTGAAATTGAATGACCTAATATATTTTGGTCACTAATTGTGCGCTGCTTGTCAGCTTGTCCACAGTTGCCCGCCATTAATAGTTAGGAAAATACGATTTTTTAAACTTTTCCGGCCTGCAGCTCCTACATTTCTTATGCGATTTACGAAACAATTGATGGCTTGTGACCTTTAAACCATTATTTAAAAAGTTATTTCTGCGTTTTTGAAAACTCAAATCTGTTTATTTTGTTCGAAAAAATTGTAAAAGACCCTTTTTTCTGAGTCCCTTTAAAATACCTAATTTTCTGACAAAAATTAAAATTTTCAAAAACACAGAAATAATTTTTTAGATAATGGTTTAAAGGTCACATTACTTCAAATTTTTGGTAAATCGGATAAAAAATGTAGGAGCTGCAAGGCAGCAAAATTTAAACATGTCGTATTTTTCGAACGATGGCGGGCAACAACTGTTGACAAACGGCAAAATTTGTGATCGAACTGCTTCAGGGTTGTATTGTAGCACACTCGACTCGGGTTGAACATTAAACTGTGGATATTTTTTTTTAATCAGTGCGTACCACCCTAGGTGATTCCCTTGTGAGTATGCAACTAATATTGAGAAATTTAGAAACTAATAGGGGAATAAAGGTTCAAGTTAATTATTACATGAAATCCATTTATTTGTTACAACATTCAAAAATCTTATTCACCATAATTATAGGGGGGACATCGTCGCTTGAGTGTATTAGTACGTGTGTTATAGCGCTATGTGTTACAATCATTTGTATACACGAAAATCTCTTATTTCAGTGATTTCAATGCAAATTTAATTACAAATGTACAATCAATTTGTATAACAACGGATATTCTGAAATTTGACATATAGATATAGATAACCAATTTTCCCATTAAAAATAATAAGTAAATCTTAAAATATACAAGATTTATATTAATTATTTATTTGTTAGAGATAGAAGACTAATTTTAGCAAACGAAGATGATTTTATTTGTATTCTCACCTTGACTGTGTTTGTCTGACCCAATTATTAAAATTTAATACAATAAAAGATAGTTGTCAGTAACCTCTCCTGTCTGCCTGCAATTAACTGCTACATAGTACTACAGGCAAAGGGTAAGGCATACATATTTGATATCTGTATCAGTATTTAAGTCTCTTAATTTAGTACTTGCAATTATTTATGATTTATCATGTGATACGTCCACTCATCTTTTCCTGCCATAATTATTATAGAAGCAAAGTAAATATTTTCCAATCGAATAAACAAACAAGATAAGAATGCTGTATAGGTTCAAATGAACTACCAAGCTATATCATAATATACTCTTACTCTGCAGTGCATATGCAAATGGGTATGCATTTATGGATCCAAAGGTTTTGCAACTTAACACTGGGGAATCCAGCAATCGAACATCCAGCGGCATTATCAGTCCAAATCAACACGTGAAAATAATCCAACACAATAGTCACTGTTATCTAACAACAAGCGAATTAGTTTATTGGTATGCAAATACACACGCATAAATCACGTTTAGTGTATTAAAACCTCCGCAATGTAAATACTTACCCGATCAAAACGACACCGAGACCTTAACACATTTTAGGTTTAAGCCAATGCAATGCAAGGCTTAATAATAATTAATGTACCTAGCTAAAAAACAGCAAAGATTATGAAAACAAACAAAACATTTGACTTTGGCAGTTAATTACTCAATTATGAGGATGATTATGCCAAACAAAAACAGGACAAGTCAATTTTTTTAAAATGATATTATTTGCGCTACGTGGACTATCTAACTAGATACGCTACTTTGATGAATGCTAAAGGTCACAGTTCAACGAAAGCAATTGTTTTAAATTGCCAAAATTTCGTTTTTTTGGCGTTGTCCATTAAATGATTTTTATTTTTAGCAGAGTGCGATAAGTCCACCTAAAACTAAAACATACATTTCTGCTTTACATTTGGATTTTGAGTGTATTCGTAGTTTGTGAAAGAAAATTACCGTGCGTAATTTTTTTATGCAAGAAAAAGTTTAAAGTAAAAAAAATGTTTGTATTCACTCAGAGCGATTAAAATTTCATCTAACGGGCTTTTGGCTCCATGTTAAGTTCTTGATTTTGAGGAAAAACGGGACAAGCCCACAATTTAAAATTTTTGAACATTTTCTAAAAAATTCCTGAGTCTTTTTGGATTTATGAAGCTATACTTGTAATAGCGCTTCGTCAGTTACAGTACCTGTAGAAACAATTGAGATAAAAAAATAATCCTATGACACCTTTTACATATTCATTATTCATTATTCCTGCAGTTGCTTTGATAGACTTGACCCGATTTCTCAACAAACTCTTCATAAGTAAATCACATACGCTTGGATTTACTTGTTCTATAATATTTTATTATGATTTTCAAACTGGAGGTGAATTGAAATGATAAAATTGATTTTATCTGCTCGGAATTGCAACTGACACTGGCACTGACAGCTGATGCTGATAACCTTCATGATCAAAAGTGACACATATATTATTTTACTATAAATAGACAAGAGATTCTCACCTGGAATGTAGTCCAAATCCGAACTGGAACTAAATCTTCAGAGCTGCTTTAAAAATTAAAAACAACAGAAATGGCTAAAATTACCCTCTGTATTCTCCTCCTGGGTCTTGGTACCCTGTCACTTGGTAAGAAATTTTATCCAAATAAAACTGTGTTTCATTACAAATTATACAATTTAGAAATAGAGTTTTAATTACAATGAATAATAAATATTTATGTGAAAAATTTAATTTTAAAACAATAATTATTATAAATCCCATAATAGCCTTCCCCTCCAGGCCTTCGAAGCTTGTCGAAGGTCGAATCGTCGGAGGTGAAGAGGTGAAGGTGGGTGAGCTTCCCTTCCAGATCTCATTGCAGCTCCAGGGGGATCATGTTTGCGGTGGCTCGATTTTGAACGAGGACTGGATTGTGACAGCAGCTCATTGCTCAGTCCTTGGGTCAGTTAGCTCTTACTCAGTTCGAGCTGGTGTTCATAACATCAGATTCCCGGATGAAGATCCATTTCCTATCTCCCAAGTTGTGGATGTTGCTCAAATCATCGTTCACGAAGATTACAACTCACGTGACTTCACCAATGACATTGCTCTCATGAGACTTGAAACCTCATTAGTTTTGAGCGAAACAAATCGTACAGCATGGATTCCTTTGGTGCCCTCAGGGGTTAATATCGAGGGGGATGTGGTCGTGAGCGGATGGGGTACTTTGGAGTCCGGGGGTTTGGCCCCATCCAAACTTCGTAAAGTGACCGTCCCTGCCGTGTCTGATCAAATTTGGTACGTTAATAATTATTTATTATTATTAGTAGTTCTTTTAATGTTTTCTAACTTTCATAATTTTAACAGATATTTTATTTTTCAATTTAGTCGCGAAGCCTACGGTGAAGAGGATATTGCGGACTCTATGCTTTGCGCCGGTCTTAAGGAAGGTGGCAAGGACAGTTGTCAAGGTAGGGCAATAGATTTATTTCTATTTTTTTATTTTTATAAAATATGACTTTTTTCAAGTACTTTCTTTAAGCTAATACCCTTTTTTGATTAACTATTTTTGTAGGAGACTCAGGTGGTCCATTGACCGTTGTTCAGTCCGGAATAACATGGTTGGCTGGAATCGTCTCTTGGGGTCAAGGCTGTGCTTTCCCAAATTATTATGGAGTCTATACAGAAGTCTCCTATTTCAATGTTTGGGTTGCCGACCAAATTTTGAATAACAGTAAAAAACCATAGTAATATTTCATGATCTCTTTCCATTAAGCAAAATACAAGTGTTTTTAAACTGTTACCTTTTCTGTATAGGTTGTAATTTTTAATATTTTAAAATAAATTATTGTTCATTGGTGTTAAGTCATTATTACTCTTTATACATGGATCAAAAAGCTAATAAATTACATGACTTAAATAAATGTAATGTAGCTTGCAAATTTTTAATCTGTGCGCTCTCATATATATTTTCAAGATGTTGCTTTACTAAGAGGCAAAGCCATATATACACAGCAACTACTTTATGAAGCTTGCACCTTATGTCATACGCGGGTCGTCGTTTATAAGTAGTTTACAAAAGAAATTTCAATCTCACAACAATTCGAAACACTTGAGCAAACCGGTAATGGACTAAATATGTTTGAAATTTATCTGATTCTATTTCTTTTAATCAATAGCCTTGCAAAAAATATCTTTAATTTTAATCCACAATGTTTACATGCATATTTATTCTCACTTACTATACCTTTGCTTTGGCAGGAAATAAAAACGTAAGTTTCTCAGCTCACAGTTTGTAATGCATTATAATTTATTGTTATTATTATAATCACCCCAGTGCAGTAGTCTTGTGTAGCACGTACTTTATTTAGTCTTTAGTCGCGCTCATTATTTTTTTCAGGATGCGGTCATGCACAATATAGTTTGCTGTGCAGGTTTTGTTGTAATGTGAATCAACCATGCTTTGCTTGTTATAGGGGGAAAGACAGAGACGAACATGCAGAATACCTATGTAAGTAGGTAAATGTTTGGTTTATTCTAAAAATATTATGTATATTAATTGGTTTACAGGAGAGAATGAGTGAGCAAGAAGGAATATCAGATATTATCAAGGCATATATGTGTAGAGATCTCAACGGAGCATTTAATTTCACTCACTCAGTGAATGCAAAAAGAAACACGTGTAAATTGTCAACTGCATATTGAATAAGTGTGGCCAGCATTGAATAATTATAATAATAGGATAAGAAAACGTTTTGGCTTTCTTTAAAACCAATGGATGCATCAAGCAACTTTTTTATTACCTAACGACGACATTGGTCATTGTTATGAAACTATAGGAATTCTTCTAGTTTTAAGTTTGTAATTTTAAAATTTATCTCCTAAAATTCTTAACCGTTGACCATTGTTCAACATTCGACATTTTTGTAACATCAAATTTTTTTTAATTGCAGCTTCTTGTAGCAATACTACTTGTTTACGGCTGCGCACTAGCCACTAGCTATAAACTATGAATTAAGAATTTCGAATAAAAATGTCAACCAGTGAATTCTGTCCTGCAAAAAATCGTCTTTTTAGAACATGTTCTTCCATATATAAGTATAGTGTTCAAGAAGTAGGAAAGGAAAGAATAGCCACCGATTATTAGCATTAAGTTAAAATTTTATTTCTTTAAAAAAATCACAGGATACTTGTGACGTATATATGTCATTAATATAGAATCACCAATTTGACTAAAATGAAAGTCGTCTTCTTCTTTGGTCAAGGCTGTGCCGTGCCTTAATATTCCCAAATCTCATTTCTCTGAACTGGATTGCGGAAACAAGTTTACAATAAAATAGGGCCATACAAAACTACCACCATAATGCTTACTATAAATATCTTCGCCACCATTAATCACTAATCGTAAGTTTCAATATCCCACAGCCATTGTCACCTGTGCTGTGCAAAATAGTCTATTTACAGATTGAATAAGGAATTCATCAAAAAAAATGCCTAGACATTTTTTAGTTTTAGTTGGTAGACTAGACCGAAATTATACAATCTAAATTTATTTTATGTGGATTTTGTTGAGTTTGCGAGACGATAAAATCAATTACTGTAAAATAGCTATACTGTATTTCTAGGTAATGCAATACAATATTCATACTTTGCAAGTCATAATATTATGATTGCATAATTATTAATAGATCTGCTGCAATGTTTGCAAACTCATCCTAAATGTCCAATTTTGAATTTAAGAAAACATGTTTTTCATAAAAAATGTTACCGTATCCTTTTCCGTATCCTTATAAGTTACTTACACAATAGTAGGAAAATCCCGATTATGCTCAAGGAATACTAGTTATCATGTTTTGAACGTTTCAAAAAGGAGCAAGAGACGAATTTGCCTTCAATCGAAATCCAAGTTGAAAATGGTTCAAATTCATCTTCCTGCATAAAAGAATACACATAAATACACGCAACATAAGGATTAAGGATAGCATATGCTATTAAACGTACAGTAAAATCTAGGTATGTAGGCGCTATTTATTCTCAGGCAAAATTTTCCGCATTTCAATTTCAACTGACACTATATAACATGGTCACGTACAAAAGTAAAAACTTAATGCAGTCATACACATAGTAATGTCAAAACAAAAGGCATCACAGCTCAAGATAAATTTGCAAAAACGGGTCTGTAGTTGTTTTTTAGTATTTTTATGAGCGAATGTGGTAGACCTTTATAGACTGCACTGTGCTTACATACCTACGTAAGTAGCATCCACAATCCAATTCGCAGTCGACAACGACATCCACATCCGCCAACATTAACTTTACATAGAGCAATAGACCAATTCAAAATATGTAGGTACTTTGAATCTGAACGATGAACGATATGCCAATGACTGAAAACAAAAATTGAATCGATACAGTTACAAACAGATATCCCTATCAACGTAGTATGTCGTCAATGAAGAATCAAAATGACCTATTTACAATTTAATGAATTAAAATGAGCTAACTTTAAGCCTGTAAAACAATAAAAGGGATAAATATATGTACTGTATTAAATACGACTTTTTGAATGTTCAAAATGGTATATTTACCGCTGTTTCTGAAAAGTGTAAAATGTTCTATTTCAATTATTTTGAAAAATATTTTATTTACATACATGTTTTTGAAAAGTGCAAAATATTCTATATTTACCTTTTTCTAAAAATTGTAAATTATTCTATTTAAATGTTTTTGAAAGGTGCAAAATATTCTATTTACATGTTTTGAAAAGTGTGTAAAATGTTCTATTCACATATTTTTGAAAACTGTAAAATGTTTATTTAAATGTTTTTGAAAAGTTCCAAATGTTTATTTTAAATGTTATAAAAAAATGCAAAATATTCTATATTCACATTATATTCTATTATATTATTTCAGAATTATGATGTTTTAAATGTTTAGTAGATAGTGCATTTTGTTTTTAGTGAAAAATGAATATGGGTCATTTTAATTCTTCACAGACGATATATACATATATAAATATATGTAATACTTGTCATTCTTTTTCGATTTAATCGAAATTGCATGAGTCTATCAGTATACTATACCCTAAAACTCAGGCCACTACACCGCACGTCTTACACTGTATATATGCGTACATTACCTACGAAATAATTTGTCATAATTTCACTTTGTTTTATTTGTTAAAATTTAATGGTAACTACGACGCAACGAAATAAATGATAAGCTGGTGCGTCGGACTCGGATACGAGAGGACCAGTGCAAAAACAAGAGCAAGAAAAAGTTCTGGTTCCTCTAATATAATATGTAAAAATCCAGATTGAAACAAAATTCAAACATTAAAATTAACAAATGGAGCTAATAACGAATAAAACTACGGCATAATCCTCATAATTAATTCAAACATTTTTTTATGTTTGAAATTTTCTAAAATGTAAAATGTTCTTACGTCGTACGTACGGTGAGCATTACAAAAATAATGACAAATTGAAATCCACATTTCAGCTTTTACACATAGGAACTAGTAATAATATTATAACGTCAACGACGACAACTGAAAACTGAAACGCCAAGTTGTATGTAACTGTCACACCCGCAGCCATAATGCGACTGCTGTATGAACATTAATGTATTATTATTATGATTTTTTTAATACCAAGTTTTACATTATGTACAATAATACACATTAACCACTTCATTCCTTCCTACTTTCTTACTACAACATGCTAATGTGATGTGTGCTTAGTTACGGGAAAAAAGATATTAGGCAAAAGACAAAAATTATAGTTATTACTATAACAGACTATATAGCAGAGTCATTATAGATGTAGACAGTATCACTAACCGACATTAATTCAAAGGAGCCGAAGTCTTTCGCTTAATTTACTTTTTTATTAAAAATATTATAGCCACATCATATCTGTGTACATACATATATCAGCAATGTGACTGCAAACTTGCAACGATGCAACTCATAAAATCTACCATAAAAAACTTGAAATAATGTATAGTAAAAAAAAGAGTCAGTTAAATAAATAATTGTTATTATTGCCCATGTTATGAAATAAAATATCAGTAAAGGTTGATATTATTGATGTTGGCTTTGCGGACGTCGGACGTGAACGTGGTCGCTCAAATGTTTCTTGATGCGAATGTAATAACTTCATCTCTCTGCTCAATAACGCTATAAGATCTACACTACAATAATTTCAATGCGATATACATACATTACAAATTACATTATTATATGTAAGTAAAATATAAAGAAATACAGAGAAAAACATTTTTAAATTTTTTATTTAAATTAAAAACCAAGCAAAAGAGATTCATTTCGTGGGAAAAGTTGTTGGACGTTGGACGTGGTCAGAATTAAAAAATATCATGCATCTGTACAAATCCAATGGTTGCTGCTGCCGCTGCCTTGCTCTACCTTTGTATCTGTATTAATGCACTTTTTCCCGTCCTGCGTACAGTTAATATTAATATGGTTGTCACTGTTGCGGCTCTGGGATTTTTAATAGTAGTACAGTGGTCGTTGTCTTATGAAATTAAATTATTACCTGCTTCAACTTTTGTCTCGTGGATGGTGATGGTGGATGTGCATACTACCGATTAGTTGAGCGTCTTACATTTCTTTCTATGCAATAACTTCCTATGTGCAATCTGAATCAATGAAATATACAGATATCATTCTGTCTTATTCAAAATCCAATGCATTTTTTTTACAGATATTATATTTATGTATTTTCATTTATTAAGTCTGGGGACGTGGATCTCGATATTAGTAGATATCAGATACCCATGTACCAAGTTGAAATAAAGCATGATATATTGCATAGCATGGCGTACACTATATATCGTCTGTGAAGAATCAAAATGACCCATATCCATTTTTAGCTAAACACAAAATGCACTATCTACAGGAAAAATTACAATAACATGCTCATGAAAGCATGTAAATAGAACCTTGGGGGGTTTTTCAAAAAACAAGTAAATAGAATATTTTGAACTTTTCAAAAAGTATGTATGTAAATAGAATATTTTGCACTTTTCAAAAAGTGTGTAAATAAAATATTTTGCACTTTTCAAAAAGTATGTAAACAGAATATTTTGCATTTTTGAAAAACATGTAAATAGTGCAGTTTACACTTTTAAAAAACACCTAAATAGAACATTTTGACCTTTTCAAAAATATGTAAATAGGACATTGTTACCTCTTTAAAAACATGTAAATAGAACAATTTGCTCATTTATTTATAAACTATAGAGATTAGCATTGTAAGCATGTATCTTATTTACTGTATTTAGTATTTATTTGACATAGCTCATTTTAATTCTAGCATAAATTGGAAATGGGTCATTTTGGTACTTCACAGACGATATGGTTAATAATGCAAATGGTTGAACGCATAGTAATATTATAGTTATTAAAGGCATATGAATTATAGGAATAAAATTGGTATAATAATTCGTTAAAAACGGTTAACTACATGGTGCTTGCCTAAACCGCAGTAGTATAGAATATATAGCGAGTAAGTATGTAGTAGTAAGTTCATTTCCTTTTTCCTCGCTGAAATATAAAAAAAGCGGACATTGCTTGATACAAGATTAACGTCCTACAGAACACAGCCACAGCCTACAGTACAGTGTAGAGCCGAGTGAAACAAAACATTAGGAATGCAGTGCAGTGCAGCGGAGTCATTATGATTACTACAATTTTTTGTATAACAATATAGTAATCTTTTATTGTAATTACCTCTTCTGTTTTGTTTTCTTCTCTCCCTGTTTTGTTCTTATTACATCTTGAAGCTATGTATTCCTAGATATATACTGCAGTATATGGAGCAGAAGGTATAGGACGTATAGGAGCGACACCGAAGCATAGGAGACTAATAATAATTATTCACTATGTTCCTATAGCGGAGAGACACCAAGAGGAATTACTACATTACAAGTAGAGCAATACATTATTTTGGGCATTTAACATTTACTTTTAGTTAAAACATTTTTTTTCAGCTCAACTTCAACTTTCATTTTCCTACATGTATATTTATACTATGTTCACTTTAACGTTTTTACGTGAAGAACGGCAATGTGCCGGGACCGGCATATACTTCCATATATAAGTAAATTAGTACCTTAAAAACTATAGCTTCAGTTCAATACAATGCAATGTTGCGTACAGGTAATTAATTATAACTATGTACATAATTGCATGCCGATGCCGAAGGGTTGAAGTTGAAAATTGAAAATTGGGCTTAGCTTTAGTTAAATTATTAACAAATTATAAATACAGATATTATGCAGCTTTTGGACGACGACGACGTTGATGTCTAAATTGGACTAATTAGTCTTCTGAGATAATTGACCATAGTTTAAATTTTAAAATTCTACTGGATCTCTCGTCTCATCATCTCCTGCTTTGATCTTTCTGATAAGATAAAAGATAAATCATTACATGTATTTAACCTCTATGCTACGGTCAACAGTGTAAAGTCTATAATACAGTAGAAAATATCTAAATTTTAAAATAATTCAAAAATTATTCCTATGCTTCTCTTGCAATAAATGTTCTATTAGCTATCAAAATTTCACTGTGTGTAAATCCTAGAGGAGAATTTATAAAGCTATGGATAATTGAGAACAAAACGATTATTTAATTTAGTAATTGGAATCGTTTATATAAAGGTATAAAAATCATTTATAAAATTAACTTTATTAGTGCACAGCTCTTTTATCTTGAAGTTTTGAAGTTTTTGATTGCATTTTGGTCATCGTACATTAAATAAGTAAAATATTATAACTTATTTCTGCACATGTTAGCACACCTGTATAAGGAGTAAAACTGTTGACTACTGGTGCGTGTACTGTTCCATCTAATGTATGTTACGGTATAGGGGTATTTGCAAAAAAGCAGTAAATATGTATCATTTTTTGTTTTATATATGGTACAAAATTATGATTATGATTATAATTATTATGACATGCAATTACTTACTAAAAGAGAAACATTAATTGGAAGGAACTCGAAAAGAAACAGATTGCTTTACACTTTACTAGGATGTACCTGCCTGCACATATAATTATGTATAGGTAGTAATATGTAATAATAATCTTGCCTGTAGCTGTAGCAACTTTTTTTTATATCTTGTTATACTAATCGTAAGATTGACATTCTGTTCTTATGTTATACCTGTGAATTACATGCAATAATATTATTTTATTATTTTTGCACCATAAATATGCCAATGCTATATGCTGTATGTATTCCCTTGTCGGAACTGTATAGCATGACTGCCTGTCATATGTAAGTACACATCCTGTAAATACTTATGGCAAAAAGCTGCAACGTGCTCCTGGCTGTGCCAACGACCAATACCAATACCAAGACCAAGAGCTCATAGGATCAGCTGTTAGCCGCCTCTCTGCTCTGTAATAATTTCTCAAATATTAAATAACAAACATAACAATAACTTGTACATTTATGTAGATAGATCTCAAACGTTGTATGTATAGCATATAGTTCTTATGGGTGCTTAGAAATTGGATGCCGGATGGAAGCATAGGAAAAAGAGAAATATTAACGAATGCTATATTAAATATGAACGTTTAAGTAGTGCACTCACATATAATGACAATTACAAAAATGCAATTTACAATTAATTGCATTTGCAAGAGCATAGCTTCATCATACCTTCCTAAGTGCTCTAATGGAATAATTAATAATTATTACACTTTTTTTATAGTTTAAAATCCAAATCCAAACCCAAATATGGCTCTGCTCTAAGCATAGCTTTTTCAAATAGTATTCCATATATTCCATTCTAATTACTGTGGACATGTATGGAATAAATTATTTTGTACTGTAATTTTGAATTTAAAAGTAGTACTTACTTTGTATTCCTAAATGCATAGAAAACAAAACCTTTTAACAAAAACGTAGGTTTTAATTCTGTTTTAATTATGGGGCTAAATCAATAGTTCACTTATAGTTAATAGTGGTGATGGTATATGAAATATGACCAGTCAATGCTTAGTAGACTGCAACTGGTGAATTTCTTCTTGAGTTAATATTTTAATTAAAGTAATTAGGTATGAACCTAAAAAATAATAATTTAACCAATTTTTATGCTTAATACATCACCATGCAAAGCACTGCATGCTGTTTACGCTTACACGTGTACGATCGATATCTAAAAGGAAATGTGATGAATTTAAAATTTTAATTAGGTGTATTATGCATGTATATCATATTAGATATATATATGTTTATTTAATTAAAGTTTAATGACCGCTTGGCTTAATTAATTGTAATTTGGTATTAGTTGTAAGCCTCGCTGTTTTCACTTTCCCGATATATATTTTTTTATTTTTTAAAAATTAGCAAACAATTTTTTAACAACATGCTAAAAGCAATAGTTTTTAATTGAAGACTATTTACACTGTTATATATAATGCTATACATAATGGGTTAAGTCAATAAAAGCAAATTTTACGGGAAATATTTTAAAACGTGACTGGATGATTTTTTAAACTCAATACTTTGCCAAGAAACTATTTATAAGTACAAACAATTTGTTTTACGGTAAATTATTTTAAACTAATTAGTGGTCTCGCAGTGACCTCTCAGAATATTCATAAAAAGTGTTGCACTTCAATATTGCAATATTTTGTACGAAGTCATGCAGATAAATAGATATCGTTTGTGAAGAACCAAAATAACCCATCTCCATTTTTAGCTACAATCAAAATGAGCTATGCCACAAAAAAATTGAGAAACATAAACATACGTAAAATGTTAATTAGGGGTTTTTGAAAAGCGTAAAAGTTTTCTATTTTCATGTTTTTCAACAATGTAAAATGCCCTATTTACATGTTTGTGAAAAGGTTCAAAATGTTCTAATTCCATGTTTTCGAAAAGGTGCAAAATTTCACGTGTTTGAAAAGTGCAAAATTTTCTTTTTAAATGCTGCCAAGACGTATGTGAATATTTTCGTGGATAGTTGATATTTTGTTAAGCTAAAAATGGATATGGGTCATTTTGGTTCTTCAAAGACGATATGCATCTATTTTTAATTCTACTTTTGCCCTAATAAGCAGTGAAGGATTGGGAATCCTTTATATAATTTAATAGGTTCATAATCTGATTTAGTAATTAAAAATTGTAGATAGTAGAATAGGTGAGATGATTTTATTTTTTTTTAATTTTGGCAAAATTGCAGCATTTTTTATGCATCTTTACGCAGCTGTTTATTTTTCGAGACTATCTATATGGATCTTAAAAAAATGATATCCCTTGAATGCAACTTGCATTTAATGCGATTATAAATGATAAGAATTTAATTATAAATAAATGACGTAATGACACAGTACATAAATAAAGCATAGGTATTCAAGCTTCTGCAGTTCAATGCCCTTAGAAAAGAACATACTCATTGTCAGTGTGCAAACAGTTTTATAAAAATTTAATGCAATATTTTAAATTTTAAGATTGCAAGGTCAGTACGTTTTTTGTGTCACTTACTTAGACGCTGTACAAACATGATATGAAATAGCAGCTTGTAAGCATTTTAAAATTCTTGGCAACTTCACTTCTACTACTTCACGCTAGTTTTGGAAATTAATATGAAAGAAAACTAGAAAATGAATAGAAAGATTTTTAAATACACTGATTTTTGACTTGAAAATTTCTTATTTGGATGCAATAATTACAAATAATTTATTTTATTGCTTCAGCTAATTACAATAAAATTGCAATAATTACAATCAAATTACCTACTGCCTAATCTCGGCCAAACCTTCATCTGTCAGCCTATTGTTAGTACAATATAAACTTATTAATCTTTAAGTAATTAAAATACATACTTGAAACTAACAATAAGGTATTAGCATAAAAATGCAGTCAAAAGTCTCAAAATTACAAATTTGTCAACAATCCGGATATAAATGTTTATGTAAAATATATGCAATCGCAATGTAAATACGCACTGATACTTCCCTAAGTATGTAGGCACATGCATCTGAAATTCTGTTTCGTAATCTTTTATGATTTAATGTGTACAAACAATGCACCCATAATAAACGCTCATAAATAGGAATGCAAATATTATTTTTAAAAAAACTTACACAAATATTTAACCTCATGCATAGGATCAACGTTCAACGGTAACGGTACCGGTCTTTCCACCTTTCAATAAGAATATACAGCTCAATTACAATAGTACAATATCAGGTTCGAGTCCGAAGTCCGAGTCCGAGTCCCACATGTGCTTCAAGTGTAAGACTAGTAGAAGAATAATGGTTGAATATAAAACTAACTTAATTTTCTGTTAGTGTTCGACAAAGTGAAATAATTAATAATAATTAAGCTATGCACCTCTGCCTGTCCATTTTATGGTTGCATGTGGGGCAAATTAGGTACATATTTTATCTATACATAAAAATTTAATAAATTACATAAGAAACGTTTAACTAAATTACAACTGCCACTCTCAGTATCATAGTAAAAAATATAGTGAGTTAATTCACTTTTCCTTTGTACCAGAAATCAGGTAGGCACAAAAATAATTTAATAAATTCTCAAAATTCTATAATACAAACGCTAATTATTGTTAAAACAAGCTGCGATGCGATACGATACGATGCACAAAATTATCCTTATAATAATATATAGCCACTCAGACCATTATTGTAACTATATCATATATACTATTATGTCGTAGAAGAAAACAAAAGGATGCTAACAAACGAGAACGAGAACAAGATTACTTTATGTAGTGTGTGTGCGGTAGAGAGGAGAGAGACCCAAAAATATGAGAAGAGGTAAATACCGGAAGGAAATTTATAATTTTTCTCCCTTTTTATTTTTTCTACTGTGATGTTGGAAAGAAACATTGGAAATGTAGAGCAGCCAAGCAACTTCTTATGTTTCTATACTATGTGCTATGCATATTATTCTATATAGCCAACTCACTATAGTCAATAGTACTATAGTCAGATCCACTTGAAAAAAAAATAATAACATTTATATTATAAACTATTAACTAACTATTTGGCGCTTACTGGTTACTGGTTGGTATTCCTTTGGAATTTCGAGTGCAATTATTTGGCTTTGGCTTTGGCTATATACAAGGTGTGAGAGTGAGTGTAAGTGTGACTTCATTCCACTCTCCACACACACGTATGGAAGTAACTTGCATTCTGTACAATACAAGAATGTAACAATTCTTCATTCAAACACGACCCGACCCCCACATTTCTCCGTTCCCATATTGCACCAAAATTCATATGATATACGTATACACATTTATTTGATTATTTTTTACATTTTACTTTTACTACATATTATGCCTTATGCTCACTGTATAAAAGTACAAAAGTACAACTCTGTCTATATACTCTCAGTATTTGCGTGTCTATATGTGTGTGTCTGTAAATGTGCTTCTGTATCTCACAGTAATATGATTAGTATTGGACATTGGGAAGACTGAGGATTTAGCCAAGCCGCTAGGCCTGTGTATAAAATGAGCGACTTGCTCTCTTCAAAGGCACAGTCAACCAATTCGGTCTTCACTGGCCACACAGTAGCAACAGTCAAACTAAACTTGTGATATATTTTTTCAAAAAAAAATTGTTTTTTCTCTCTCATTCACTTTTAGTTTCAATTTCAAAAATATAAAAAAAGTTACAAGTTGGTTTCGAATTTCAATATATATTATTATATATTTATTATTGGCGTGTTAGTTTTTAGTCATCTATCATGAAACGCTTTGGATTACTCTCGGTAAGTTCTATAGATTCTATACTATAGTCACAGACTTATTTTCAAAATTTCAAGTCAAATCCTGAAATCCATGTATTTCCAATACCAGATACTGTTTTGTCTTTTTTCAGTCTTTTTATTTTTTTTCACACTATGGATTGATTTTTAGCTTGAATTTTGTTTTTTTTTGCAAATTTTAAATTTACTTTTGTAACATTATTATCCCAATTTTACGATTACTTATCGTAAACTTTTGAAACCTACAGTCAAATAAATGGAACGTTAATACTGTTCATAATTAATACATTTTTAAGTAGGTTTTTAATACGCATTTTAGTATGATAAAAAACTTACGAATTCAGTTTAGAAATATCGGGTATTTTATTCATTCAAAATTTGAATATTTAGATCTCAATTTATTAAATAGTCCGCTCATCTTTGGTAATCGGTAGGATTAAAAGCTAAAATCACTAATCTTCTGCTGAAAGTCTTACAATTTAATTAGCAAGTTAAAATGAAGAGACATGAGATAAGATATCTACCCGTAGAGATAAGCCTTGCCCTGTTATTCTTTGTTTGCAAGCCGCACAGTACGTATTTTAAATTCAAACATTCCTCAAGATCTCTGATCTTTTAGATATACCAATACTTACATTATATATATGTGGTTTTTGAGTTTTAATTATGATAATAATTCTTTAGCTAGCAACCATATAAGTAGGTAGGTATATTTTGACAGATGAGGATCCGGATGGTGGATACATTAAATATGTAGAGATGGTATACAAAATCATATACAATTAAACAAACTCGAAGTCGAACTCGACTGGCCGCAAATAATGTGCTGCACACGTGAAAGTGAGAATGTTGAGTCTAGTATAGATTAGAGATGTAGAGCCATATGCCGCTGCTACCTGTACAACCTGCTATCAGTCAGCAGTCATTACACGAGGTGCTGGACCATAAACCTGACTAGTCTTTAGCAAAATGACAATATGTAATTTAGCATTATCGAATTCACTCAGCTTACTCACACACACACCGTGTGTGCCGTCTTCTTCCGTCAAGCCAAGTTTTAGTTACTGCACTGCTGCATTATACAGATTAGTCCTTACAAAGGACAAACCACAACAGCAACAGCACATATGACATAGGCAGAGGAGAAAATTCGCAATTATATAGATAATATAGATATATTGATATAAAACTATCATAAAAAAAACACGGAGCCCAACATTTAAGTTTACTTATTATTATAAGATTTGGCTCCAACTCAACATCTCTATGCTTTATTTAATACGTATTACTGTGTACGTTGAAGAAAATTTAAATTGGAAACTATATTATTATTGGTATATGTACACTGTGCAGTGTAAATATCAGTATTGCAAATATATAGGTAATGTCATTATTTACGGAAAAGGAACTCACGTAAGCGTGTCAAAGACCAACTCGAATTCGAATAATGTGCTCCAAGCAGGAGCAGCAGGGATGAAGGCCCAAAATTGTTTGCACTCCAAACGTTTACACGTATAGATTATAATTATCATGATATTATTATTAGACAAGGCTCGCTGCACATTATCTAAGCATGACAGCAGTAATAAAGTTCTTACTCGAAAGCATGTATTAGCATACATAGTTAGTAGGCTAGGATATCTTTTTGTAAAATATAGTAAAGAAAGGCAATAATAACAATCTTTTTTGGAATAGGAATTGGAATTTGGAAAAGAATGTGGGAACACGTACTAGACGTACAGTAATTATTATGTATAGAACTCATCTAAATTCTAAATACAAAGTGCAATGCAACGTGCTACACTAGACTCAAGACTAAATACAATTTATATTACAGCAGGTAGGACGATGAGAGTGAGAGATGTATTTATTTATGTGCTTTATATACATAAAAAAATATAAAGACATCGTCATATGAAACGATAATTGAAGCAGTTATTAGTCAGTGAACCAAGTGCAAATAACGCGTTTTCTTCCACGCATAGCTACGTCCCGTGTAATTGTTATTTTCACACTTTTCTTCCTCATAAATGGATAAATAAATGGATAAATGGAGTAGGTAATATAATTACACTCCAGTAAAGCAGAACAGTAGTACATATTAGAAAAGGGGAAGTTTCTTGCTTCATATATATATGCCTATAGTAATTTCTCGCTATTAAATTTAAATTGAGCTACAAATTAGAATTAATAATTATTATTTATTATAAATTGAAATTAAATTGTGTACTTGTAGTAATAAAAATATAGAATACAACTTATCTTGAAAGGCTGATTATTAATTTGGGAAATTGGATATTTTAATATTTCACAGCTGATGCTCGCAGCGAGTGCACTTTCCCTGTCTTCTGCGGAACTCGCAGCGGAGGCATCCGGTCATGGTGGTGGTTGGGGTGAGGGAGGCGGTGGTGGCGGTGGTGGTGGCGGAGGATATGGAGGAGGAGGCGGTGGTGGTGGAGGATACGGTGGAGGCGGCGGCGGAGGACACGGCGGCGGCGGCGGAGGTGGTGGTGGTGGAGGCTGGGGAGCTCCAGCTCCTGAGCACATTTTCGTCAAAGGAGAAACGACCCACTCACATGGACCCACCAAAGTCGTCCAATATCATAAGCATTCCCATATCGTGAAGCCCTCCCATCAAACCCAACATTTTAACCATAATCAAGTTCGTCACAAGACCATCGCTCACGAGCACCACCACCATGACAAATTAATCCATCAACATCATCATCACCAACACATCCTCAACCAGAACAACCTTCATAAAGTTCATCTTCACAATCTCCACACTCAAATCCAGCACATTCACAACAAACATAATCACAAGGTCCATGTCCATCAACCCATCTACCATACTCACGTCAAGAGTGCTCACCAAGAGACCGAGGAACATAAGCATAAGGCAAGGATCCACGTAACTCACAAACTATCCTGTGCACCGCCCCCATCTTGATAATTTTTAAATATTTACATTTAATTATTTTTGTTTCTTCAAATATTATAGGAAACACATGGCGAGACCCATAAGCATCACCAACAGAACCATGAGAAACACGTCCAGGCCCCTCCTCAGCACTATCAAGAAGGATGGCAAGCAGGAGGCGGAGGCGGTGGCGGAGGAGGTCACGGAGGCGGTGGTGGTGGCCATGGAGGCGGTGGACACGGAGGTCACGGAGGCGGAGGCGGAGGCGGTGGACACGGAGGTCAAGGAGGAGGATACGGAGGCGGATACTAATCTCCTATGAAGAATAACAGGAACCAAAAAGTGTCTCCATGTAATAAAATCTCTTGCAGCAATAACTTTAACTGAAACCTACATGCGATGCTATGAACCTGCTTGAGAATTCGGAACATACTACGGAGTGTTTTACCAACAATAACTATAAAATCAGTTCCCATTTTCCTTTCATCAGCATCGGCATTTTTAGTCAGCACATTTTGATACTTTTTTTATCTTTAATTTTAGTTTTATTTTTAGAGGTATGTATACATTTAACCTCTTGAAAGAGCACTCAGAGCACTGACCACTGGCTCTATGTAGTTGCTTCTATTTTTATTTTTTAGGTTTTTATTTAGCAATTTATGAATTATTTGATATTTTTTGTATTATCTAGTTTGCTTCATAATAATGTATTACCAAACCAATTGCTCACTGTTCCTGTCCTGTTATCTACTATACCTTTATAATTGTATATTAATAAGTATAAACTAGAAATTATAGCGGTTTTTATTTTTTGGACGTTTACACTTTCATATTATATTTTTGTACTTTTTTAGCTTTGCAATTTTAATAAAATATGATTTTACAAAACAAATATTATGCAAATTCAAAATTAGTGCCATATTATCTTAATCGTCATTATAATATACATAATATAATTAATACTTAATACTTATATTAACTAAGATGCTAATGATAACGCAAATAAGTTTTATTCTGCTTTTTATTTCGTGTATAATCTCTGAATCTGATTGAGAAATTGGATTCAATATTTATGATTGACTCATATATTATATCATCTGAAAACATCGAAAAAGAGTCTAAAATGTTACTAACAAAAAGGTCGGAATTTGAGTAGGGGACGGGGCCCACTCCACTGTTGCAGGAAATACAAATACGGTACACATTTTTTGTTGACTGTTGAAAAAAACCCTCGCTGAGCAGAAACGTTTTACCCAAAAAAAAGGTCTTATTTGGTGGGAATAGACCATCATTTAAATGGGATGAATCAATGCAGTCAAATAGGCGAACTACTAGTGGTTATAAGAATACGACTGATCAGTATGGTTTTTAGCTTAGGGTTTTATTCTAGACGTAAAATTGTGGTCTGCGTAGCCAAATAGAATGCGAGGAAAACGGAGACTGAGAGAACACCCAAGAATATGAAAGAAATTAGAAATCCATAGCTCCGGTTTTGTCCGAGAGACTGTCGTTCTTTTATACTGGGATAAAATTGCAGATCCTGTACATAAAATACAACCAGCGAACATACTTAACAGTAAGAAAATCAAATTTAGGAAAATAAAAATTAAAAAAAAATTAAACTATAACTTTGAATTATGACGATGTACTTTTAAATCAAAGCTTATAAATATGGACGATTTATAATTTTTAATAACTTGTCTTACAGAATAAGTTAAAAAACAAACAAACGCTACAAAGGCAAATTGTAAAATTACAATTAAAATGAGGAAAGCCAGGATAATGGATTTGAGATGAGGACTCATTTCAATTGGAACAGCCATCCCGTAAGTGTTCATACTTGCATCTGAGCTTTCATTATTCTGAACAAAGTTGACGCCCAAAACGTCCCAATCCCGACTCACTCGACCCACAAATTTATTGCTCGTGGAAAAGATGGCAAATTCATCCACTCTCCCAATCCCTCCACAACACTCTCTTGAAGGCGCTTTAATTTGGACCGTGAACGACCGGGGCTGGTCGGAATCGATAACTAAGTAATTAAGAAAACCACAGCGATGTTCTTGATTGATGAATCCAAGTTGAGTCCCATCAATAAGAGACACTGCCATTCCCTGTTAAATATAACGACTGACTATAACGTAAATCAATCAATCTAAAATTATAAAATTCGAGCTGAAAAAAAAATTGACGAATCAAATTTTTATTATAAAATCCTACTAAATTGTGTTTTTGAGAAATACCACAAATTCATTTTTTGCCCCTTAGTATTTCTTTAGTACTCTTTTAGGATGACGGGATAAAAATAAAAAAAGTTGTCTATAACGAACTTCGTAACGTTTGAAGTAAGTAAAGAATCAAATGGAGTTTTTTGAACAGTGCAAAAAATTGTATGTAAATGTTTTTAAAAAGCTTAACATGTCCTATTTACATGTTTTTGAAAAGTACGAAATTTTTTATTCACTTGTTTTTTAAAAGGGCAAAATATTCTACTTACAAGATTTTAAAAAGTACTAAATATTATTTTTAAATGTTTTTACTGCTTTTAGGATCAAAGTATTATTTGTTTTTGCTGATTGATTTGTTTTGCTTTTAGCTCAAACTGGAAATAATTTATTTTGAACCTTCGATGGCAATATTCTACTGCATGAAATTAGATGCTAACTACATCACGCAGCAACGAAATATCCTGAATGCATGTTTTTGTACTAGAAGTTTTAGGCCTGTGAAATTTAAATCTAAACTATTTATGTGATAATGTGATAACTGTCACAAGGCAATCATCATATAATTTGCTGAAGCCACACATACGTTTAAATGGCATTTTGGTTTATCACTCTTTTAAAATCAGAGTTAAAGTTTAACACTGACGTAAAGTAATTATGACCATTTCCATGGGTAGTACAAAAAACAAATATGTAATCCAGATATTTGGACATTTCCTTCCTGCTACCGATAATAATAATTTAATAATGTCCACGCACAGCTCCTTGCCCACAGTATCCATGTGATCCCGTGATATGCAGAGCTGGTATTCCCTCATGGTCCCAAACATACATTTCATAATTCTTGGTCAAAAAGCGGAAACATCCATGTTGTTGATTCGACCGGGAATTGCTTGAGAAGACAGAGGCTAAATAAATCCGAGAGCCAAATGTGTTGAATATTTCATAGCTTCTCAGACCAGTCTCGAGAACTGTACCGCAGCAAACATAAAACGACTTAAAATTGAAACTGATTTTTAAAAAGGATTAAATTTGAAATTGAATAAACATTAAACTTACTATAGTAAAACGTAATAGCCAAGAGTAACTGTGACATACTGTAAGTACTGCTACGCGCCTTTAATTACTTACTACTTACTATTATCAAAGTGATCTGTGAGACGAAGGAAGATATGACGAGTGAAAACTAAAGGCTGGAGGGGCCTTGAAACTCCAAAATGTTCAGGTCCAGTTGGAGCCGCCTTCACCTGTTGTTCGGTTACTACAATGCCTTAAATAAAAGTTCATGTTTTTAAAATTAATCCAATTACTTTTTACAAAATAAACAATAAAATACTGAACAGACGACCACAGACAGACTAAGACAGCATCGCGAACTAATAACGGTGTGTCTATGAACCTTGAAAATATTGCAAAAATATTATGTAGTATGCAATTTCTATCCTATCCTATGGTGATGAGTTTATTGTAACCTGCAAGATCATCGTCGTCGTCATTACTGTCATAGTCTCTCCCATCTCCGCCACGGTCAACAAATATTTGGGAATCTTTTATAAATGACCGTTGAGCTTGAGGAGGCAACAAAGAGGAACTGTTGACAAACTTGGTCTTAAGATCCGCTGACTCTATTTGATTAGAACCAAAATTACATGAATTAAGACTACTCAAGTAATTTATATAGATAGATACCATAGCATAGTAATAGCATAGCCTCTACTTATGAAGCCCGAAGCCGATTATATGTGTTTGTGACCATTACGTATTGCATATCATGCAGTTTGAGTGCGAATTCCGCCAAAACAAAACATTTACAAACATTACATCTAACACTAAAAGAGTTTTGATTGCGGCGATTGGCGATTGGCGATTACTGCAGCAATAAATTGTGAAAGTACAAAGTAACAGGGTTAAAAAACCTAAACTAAACTATATGTTACCTCCATCCATGACGATGTTTGATGAACTATTATTGTTTCGGTGTAGCGGAGATTCTTGAATGGATCCGTTATTTGCTTCTAACGAGTAGGAACGTTGTTTAATCGTCCTGTCGGTTGGGCGTGGTGTCAGCTTATGTTGTATTTCCAAGCATTTTTGGATCTGTGCAGGATTTCGTTACATTATCTACATGATATGATATTAATATATAAATTAATTGTTTGTTCATATTTTGCTTGTAGATACCTACATTATTAAAGTAGCAATTAATATAAATTATTATGGTAATAGTCAGTTTTGAAGTTTTGATCAGTAGAGGATGCATCAATTGGGGGTTATTCCGGGAATTCAACAATTCGTATATCAACACAAAATATCTACTTTGGTGTTGATATATGAATAATATCTACGACAACACCCATAATGTATTTTATTATTAATATTATTATTAGGTACCTAGGCACTTATGCTTCTTGGAACAAATCAATAATGTGATTCAAAGCACTAACAGAAGTAAGTAAGAAGAAGATTACTGGTTTATGTAGCTCACAAACCCACCACCTGTATGTACAATTTTACTAATACTCTACCTACACCCTCAGGATATTTATTTTCAAATGTGATGATCGACCGTTTTGAAGAAATATAAGCTTTAGCGAGCCGGCAGAGCCCTCTTGTTTTTGGTGACAACCACAGTGATCACTTTTCCACGGAATTAAAATATTTTAGTTTATATACGACTAGCTTAGAATGCAAAAATAAATAAAACCCATCAAACCTATAAGCCATAAGCGGAACTGACATCCAAATATACAAGCTAAAATTCCATGCTTCTCCTATTACTACAGTTAAAAGGGAATCTCAAAAATGCAGCATAGCATCATCAGTTTCGTTTTATCCGGCATTCCTTCTCACTGAAAAATATTTTCAGTCATGTTATAAGTCGGAATCTGGGAATAGACAAGACAAAAGTGATTACAATTAATACAAAAGTTATATAGGTAACTAGTCGTGTAGTAGTTTGTAAATTGTAAATCCAATCGACACACATAATTTGATATACATACTGTAAAGATAAAATAATAATATTTTCTAATCGTTTTACATGAAACCATGAATCCAACTAGAAGAGTCATAAGATATAACTTATGACTATGATTTAATTTTCTGGACTTGAGTTTTGAGGGTACTTCCATATTTTTAAAATAAAACCCAAGGGGTGCACCCATGAGAACATCTTCTACATTTAATCCATTCCTTCCAATTATCCCGACGGGTATGGAGTTTTTGTCATCCACTAAATAGTAAACATCACATTCAATTTGCTTCGGTTTCCCAGAGCATGACCCACCCCCCTTTGTTTTAGTTTGGACAATAGTCATGACTTCGTGAAAGTTATCGTCCATCAGATGGTAAATTTTTCCATCTTCAACAATGGTTCCGTAAACGTCCTCATCCACTCGGATTTCAACATTCTAATAATTTACAATGAGTAAAATTACGTACCACAGTAGATTTTATGTATGTACATCGAAGCCACTTTCTATTATCCATGAAGTGATACATTCTTATATTGAATTATTATGGATTAAAGAATATCATTGCAAATAATAGAATGCACCTAACGCTAGCGTAAATCAGCTGTACTAAAACACTAAAACCCACTGATGTTTGTAACTAGCCTCAGCAATTCGACAGAGTCCACTTGCAGCATACTTAATAGCACAAATCTCTCGACCCATATAACTGTGTACAGAAAATGTCTGAGGCTTCCCATTGTCACGAATATTATCGGATGAGCCAATGAGCGGCATCACATACAAAAGTCGATTACCATCTTTCCCAAAAACGTTAAATTCATAAGGAGTTTGCTTGAACACTGTAAAATAAGGGGCGCAAGTTGATAAGACAATTTATATGTGATAAAGTAAATCAACGACAACAACAAAGCAATTTATTGGAATACATTTTTTGTATGAATTAGTTGCTAAATTACTTCCGATATCTGCTTGAGCTTCCTCAATCCAAAGATCAAGGGAATCGTCTAGAATTTCAATTCCAAGGATTTCCATGGACTCTATTGATGTTTGTGATGGAGAACGAACTAGTTGGTCCAAACTAGTGTCTAGTATTTTAGGACAAAGAGGAAGTTTGAAACAAATTGTTATTATTAGAATATGGTTTAAAAAGTTCAAAATCCACAGTATATAATAAAAGTTTAATAACCTGATGTGTTTTCCCCTGCCTTCTTATTTTTCTTTTTTTTCTTCCCTCTGGTAAATTGTTCAAAATAACTCGCAACTTTCTTTTTTTTCTTTTTCTTCTTTTTCGTCAGTTTCTTGTTTCCAGTTAGATCAGCTTCAGAATATTCAGAATCATCATCGGCATGAGTGTTTATTAAATCAACTTTCTTTAAAGGATTCAATCTCAATGGTTTCAACCCATGACCTAACAAAGCAAATTTCCCTACGATACTGCTTCCACGTTGTTTTCTCTGATCAATCCTGTCAGCAATTGAGAGCTTACGATTCTGTTGTTTCTTTGACTTTCTTAATAGACTTGAAGTTTTGGAACCTCTCTTTTTCTTCTTCTTTGAACGATGATATTCATCGTCTAAACTGTTTGCGCTTTTCAATGTTTTACTGTTTTTTGAAGGTTTTTTATTTGTGGAACTATCAGCTGAATCTGAAATACTTACATCAGACTCCAATAATTCGTTTTCGGAAGACATATTGTTACTTCCTTCACTGTTACTGGGACTGGGATCTCTGTTTTTGAGCTTTTTGAATAATTTCCCTCCTTTAGGTTCCCCTTCCTTCCTCTCCCATTTTCTTAAAATGTGTAATTTTTAAAATTGAATATGCTTTTTTTTATTTACAGGCATGGAAACTATGGAAAGCCAACCACTATGCACATAAACAAATGTGAGGTGAAGTCTAACTGTAAAGTCTACCATGTACTTTATACACCCCTTTTAAGTTTTTTCTGGGGTTTAGCTTCTCCCCGACATCCGCTGTGTGTATATATGTAGATATTTGACACCACTCCAAAGAAATATATTATTCCGACCTAGTCAGCGTCTAAGAAAAACATGTAATATATTTATTTAGGGAGCCAATGCAATAATGCCTAGATTAATCTAAGCAAGTTAATTTAATCATGCAAAAAACATTACAAAATTTAAAATTATTACTAAGCTAATTTTAAAAGTAAATTAAAATTCTTTTGAAAGTCAAAGCATAATATGATTTGTTGATAATTTATAATATTTACGTTTGTGATAAAATACATAAAAAATTAACTTACACATGGTCATGAGAACAACCAAAACTGCTAGTATGAATACTTTATGCCTTCCATGTATTTCAGACCCATGCCCTTCAAGAAAAAAAAATCCAGACGGCTCACCCACCACAACATGCTCCATAATAACCCCGTTTCTCCCAATGACACCCACGGGAACTTTAGGTCCGAGTTGCGGAATAAACACATCACTTTTAAAATGATCCGGACCAGTTTGATTACAACAACCTAAGAGTGGAACTCCCATAATGTGCATAAGTTCTGCTCCACCTGCCTCGTTCACTGCTATTTTTTTACCTATTTGCTGGATAGAACCTGCACTTTGCTTGTTTATTTCTATGTTTATTTGCTGTCCATTCCCAAAATTCAGTCACAAAAAACAAGAAATTAAGCTAGCTAAGTTAGTTAACATTCAAAACTTTTAATTAAGAAAAACATTGTTTCTTGTTTCTTTATATATGTATATATAATCACTCACTATTGCACGTTTTATGCAGCTTCCGGTTGTGAATTTAAAATCGAAAAGCTCCTCACCACTTGATGTGTTGATTGAATAGGCTTTCGGCTTGTCTGTTTCCCTAGCACCATCATTTGTGTCCTTTACTGGCATTGCAACTAAAATTCGGTGTTTCTTCGCATCAAAAACGTTGTACTCGTATCCGCTATTTGCGTAGGCTGAAGTATATACAAAAATTAAAAGTGTAATGTAATAATTATTAATATGAATGCATAATGTATATTTTAATTTTATGTTAGAGATCGTCCGTAAATGTCGTCGGGGGGAGGGACAATGGGTCAGCTTGTGGAGGAGAATGATAACACCTAATGTCTATACTGTTAAAGAAAGCTATTTACGCAATGATTAAACCGATCACAAAATCATAGGGTTCTTAAAATAGGGATAGTTTGGGGGCGTCATTTATGGCCGATCTCTTATAGATGATGTCGTTTAAATTTTAAATCAGTATTGACAACAGAATAATCTAACAATTATTAAAGGTTCATCATTTTATTTTACGTTTATGTAAACCAAGAACAATTCTACAGAGTCAATTATTGTCTTGGACGTTTTGGAATTTCACTTTCACTTACCGCCTACATTGCCCCTTGAATATTCCAACCACAATCGTTTTGCATCAGCTAAAACTGCTAAATCGGTATGTTCTGTGACTCTTCTTCCTTTTCGACCTTTGAAAACATATTGAAAAAGAATAGTAAGTCAAATATGATTGTGCAATAATTAATGTTTTCAAATATTTAATGATAATAATTAGATATGCACACGCAAAATAATATAACCTGCTAATTTTTCGTCAATATCCGTCTGATCTTCAGAAGGAGAATTTGAGTCCGTGGGACTATCTCGATCTCGACGACGCCCCCTACGTTTATGCTTTTTAGATGAACTGCGATGACGATGAGATTTTTTCTTCTTTTTCTTTTTCTTTTTTTTGGAACTTTTATGACGACTATGTCCCATGATTTTCTTTCACGAACCTAATTAATTTCTAGAATAAAATAAAACATTGAAACCAATTACTGTAAATTAGCAGCATGACAATTGCAATCCGATGGGCTGCGCTGCGTTAGAGATGAAATTACACATAAAAGATTTACGTTTTAGTTTAACACGTGGATAAATACAATAATTCAATTTAGAAGCGTAGTAAATTAATATAAGCAATAATTGTAATGGGCAAATCTTCGTTTTTGCAAGAAAATCATTCCAAATGAGTTTACAGGTATTAAACATGTGTTTTAGAGCGTTTTAGTTATAACGGGAACGAGAAGTCGGGTATTTTCAGGAGATTCAAAATTTTTTAACTCAATATGTACCGATTTTAATGCGAATTGCTTTAGTCAATGCAGAACACAATTGTACCTGAAGGGAAAATTCAAAATAATCGCATTTATTGTAATAGGTTGTGAGGTTCCATTAAGTCCAAAAAAATTAATGGAGAGACATAAGACCTCAATAGCGACGGGGGGAAGTTATATTTTCTCTCACATCTGATAGGCAATATCTAAGGAAACCTCTAACGACGAGTAATTATATTTATCTTTTGCGCGGGGATGCTCAATCGCAGCATACGCCCTCTCAACCATTTATCTAGTCAACCGTCAACCTGTTAGAGTTTTTCTCCATTTATGCCTTGCCAGTATTTTTTTAAGCGCTCAAAGTTGACCCGTTTCGAAATCTCATAGGACAACGTTAAAAATATCAAACTTTAATTACAATCGTAACAAAATAATAAATTCTAAAGTTTTCCTTAGAGGTGTCTTAGATATTGCCCATAAGATGTGAGAGAAAATATAACTTTCCCACGTCGCTATTCCCGCATCTTACTAGTTAGAGCGCAAAGCTCTTATATGCCTCTCCCATATTACAGGATGCCACCTACTTACGAGAAATTTGCCATCGTGGATAGGAAATTTTCGTATTCCAGACGTACTATAATTTGTCAAGCTTTAGCGATTCTTGGTAATGAAGAATAAAGTATTTAGTACAAAGTTTTAATTATGTTATCGTATCTAATTAATCTAATTAATTAAATCCTGCTTATTGGTTGGAAGTTGGAGGGATTTAGCTCACACGGACTCAATTAAATCCCAGCGTTGAAAAGGGCAATATACTTGAATATACTTAGACTGCGAGTATAAATGACGTAGTTCAACGCCGTCTTATGAATTACTGCTACTCCGAGGTTGACAGGAACGCCCCACCATATCCATTGGCTTGGGAATAGGGTTTCGTGAACGCCTCCATTACCAACAAATTCCAACCAATGAGCTCATTGCAAGACTACTGCCCCTTACGAAACAACAGTGAACTAATAAAAAACGCAATGCAAAATCATACATTTTCGTCAACGGCTTTATTTCCAATATGAGGTTTATAGGCGCAAATTAAAGATAACTACAATTAACACTTTAGGATCATTAATTTGTAGGTACCATGCCTGTGCTGACCGTAAAATTGATTCCTAGGTCAAATCTCAAAATCTGCGGCTCGCGTAAAGTATTACACTAGAAAAGAACTAAAAGATGCCCTTAATTCTTTTCCACCTTTTCCACTGTAATACTTTACGCGGGCCGCAAGATTTTAAAATTTGACCTGTGAATCAATTTTACGGTCAGCACAGGCATGGTACCTACAAATTAATGATCCTAAAGTGTTAATTGTAGTTATCTTTAATTTGCGCCTATAAACCTCATATTGGAAGTAAAGCCGTTGACGAATTCGTATGATTTTGCATTGGTTAGTTCACTGTTGTTCCGTAAGTGGCAGTAGTATTGCAATGGGCTCATTTATTAGTTATTTATAAAAGATGAAACACAGCCATTTCCACTACAATAAAATTATTACCTAGACCCAAGAAAATAGTGAGCGGCGTCGAAATTATTTTGTTTTTTGGAATATATAACACTGTAATTGAATCAACATTCGTAAACAAGCTTATACTTAAACAAACTGTAAGTTCACCCGTAAATGCTTTATTACATTTTACTTATTGTTATTACCGAAAAATTGTTTGTAACATTGCGCATTGTAACATTCAGATTTCACATTTAACATTCATGTTTTGAATTTCATAGCATTGCGAAAGGAATGATTTTAACGCCGAGTACAAAGTTTTAATTGTCTGGGCTTCCAGTAGGATTGTCCACTGCGGTACTCCACCCGCAGTTTTTAGCACTGCCTCATGGAGAACATAGGACTTGAAATTTTGTGTAAATTATTAGAAAATTTGGCAGCAGGTGCATTCAAAATAAATTTTATTATACATAGCTTGAACAATTGCCTATCCACTGTCTAAGAGTTTTTGTCAGATTTCAATATGGAAGGAATTTTATTTGGGCGTCGAAGATGAGATGTCGGGATGTCTACATATAAAACAATGTTAAAAGTTTCATATTTCAAAAATCTTTAGTTTCACATTGAAAAACTTTTTTCCAGTTTTCTCTTAGACAATGGTTAGATATTACCTTTTAGTTACTGTAAAAAAATTAAATGTATGCCTATATGTCGTAATGTCGTCCAGGCAAAGCCTAAGAATTTACCGCTGGATGTGCAGTCCAACCCTTGCCTTAAAATTATTCAGGCAACTTCAACGCCGTTTGATTTTTAAAAATATACGGACATCACACATATTGACTGCATCCTGTATCCTCCCGGTTCTATACCAAGGTCGTTTTCCACCTATTATTATCAAAATAACATCATCACTGAAATAAACTACTGTGAAGGTAAATATGGAAAATGGTACTGCAGGGTATTAATAGCAGTAGCGGGAAAAGGACAAGGAAAGTTGGGGATGGAAAACCAACCGACGTCGTCGGTACAAGCAGTAATTTTCCACTGCGTATAGCAGGAGAAGAATGTAGGTATAGAAAAGGAGCGGGGCTAGGAGTATAGCAGGTAAAGTAGGGCAAGTGGAAAAGACGGTTGGAGTTGAGCAGTATGACGTAGGCACTCTCGATCGTACGATCCTCGTCCTCCTCAACCGACGAAGAGAGCTTTTACTTCACTTCCTATTTTACCCGTCGAGAAGACACAACTAGGTGGAAAGCTAGTAAAGTGAGGAAAATAGATAGCCCGTCAGCCATCTTGTTTATATTTATTATATATATATTTATTCTATTCTCCTTCTTATTCTTCTCCTTTGGAGATCTTAATTAATTACCCGAACGGGAATAATATTGTGTATAATTAAGAGATCATTAATTGTTATTTGTGGAGTGAATATTGTACATTGTGTGAGGTTAAGCGAACAGTTCCAGAGTTCATTAAAGAGACCACTCCCTTGAAACTATATTCTTGTGCTGTAAACCATTAAACATTGCATCGGCATTATTTGGCTTACTGGAGCCGGCACAGTAGTACTGTAGTGATACACTCAGTTCACCGGGTACCGGAGTATAACGGTCACCATTTTCATACTCCGGGTGTGAGTGTTGACGGTCATACCGACACCTACACACCGGGTCATTATAGTCGTGCATCCCGATCCTCACAACGGATTCCCTACCGAGTCACCGGGTCCTACGTAGTCAGTCCAACGTAGCCAGACTCCGTGAGCAGGAACTTCGTAAGCGCGGTCTGCTTCCCCCGGTCGCTCTTACTGTAAATTCTAGAGCCAGTCGAGGACGATCCCGGCCACCGAGGACCGCGTCGTACTCTAATCGCGGTCGAGGGCGAGGAAGAACACCAACTACAGAGACCGACCCGGTCGCGTTCTTGTTCCAGCCACCTGTCCCGGTCGTGGTACGAGGGAAAAGAGGAGATATTGGGAAAATCCAGTTTACACTGGCGACCCTGCAGGACACAAAACTTTCGTTTTGTTCAAGTACCGAAGACAGCACAATCAGGTGAGAACCACCAGTTCCACATTTCTGTTTTTCTAAAAACTTATTTATTTCTAAGTTTACCGTAGCTAGTCGACCGCGACACACACCATTGATCTTGTCTCGGTCGGAAGGGTAGCATATGAGCATACTAAATCATACGGCAGGAACGCATAATGCCGAGTTGAGCATAGACGCGAGTACCTTAGTCGGCGGTTGTGGTTTGGCAGGAGTAGTCGAGCACACCAGAGCCCCAAAGCAGGCCAGATTCAGCCTGTCCGTAGAGAACTTGCCGCATAGCGCAGACCGCGACTCGGTCGCGGGGTAGACTCGGTCTCGGTAGCCGTAAGTAACATAGGCAACCGCGACATACCTCATAAGTTAGAGAAACAAAAAAGTTCCGTATAGGTCCGGCCCAGGTTAAAGAGGTGGTAGTGCATAAGCAAGGGCCAAGCCTGAAGACCAGGGACCGGGACCGGGATGAAACCAATATGCGACATCAAGACGGAGGGGGTAGCGTGGACGGGCCGAGAAGCTGAGCTGATCTCAAAGCAGCTCCTGCTAGAAGACCCGCAGACACCGGGGGCATGCGACCTGTTGAATGTAAAGAAGAGGTGGTATGTCTATCAATATCAATTGGATGTAAAAGAAGCACCCAAGCCCATGACACCTTCGGAGGTGGCGGTCGCTTTCGCAGCATACCAGCATCAAATGATAACGGCAGAACAGGATGGGGAGACCGACTTCGAAGGTGTCACTGAGCTGAGTCAAGCGGAGACCAAGAAGTTGGAAGACTCGGTGAAGCAAATCGCGACCGCGTCAACGAGTGGGCCGGTAGCACCGAAGAAGGCGGAAGCCCCAGGGAAGACAATGCTGGACTATGTCTTGCAGATGTCGAAGGATATGCAGTCCATGCAGTTAGTAGTCCAGTCCATACAGGCGGACCAGGGACGCATCAAAGCCCAGTTGGCAGGGAGTAGGAATCCCGGGGGTCCAGCAATTCCGTCAGGAAACTTGCTACAACAGGCCACAGCAAGTACTGGCCACCAACAGCAACAGCAAGGGCCAACGTGTACCGGGACGAAGCAGCCATCGATACCGGGGGTCACCTTCAGTGCGGTACCCTCACAACAGTCCAGCCAGCAGTCGTATAACAGCTCGGGTAGCACTACGTCGGCACCGGGCATCGCGGACATGGCGGACCACTTGCTACAGGTCCTGGATCAGCAAAACGAGAACACCCGGCATGCCCAGGAGGTACAGCGGGAGCAGACACAGCTGTTAGCAGGAATGATGGCTCCGACCGGGCTACATATCATACCGCAGCACTTTGATCCCAGAGTAGATATTGCATCAACCTACATAGACGCATTTGAAGCACACCTGGAGATTCACGGTGCCCAACCGAGGGCATACATTCAGATCTTCCAGAAGTGCTTGACAACACCGGCAGAAGCATCCTGGCTGAAGGCGACGCTCCTGGATGTGGACCACACTTGGGCAGCGGTAAGAGCGGAATTTCGGAAGGCGTACGACCGGTCGAGCGCGCAGTCTGTGCTAAACAGAGTAGTCAACTGGAAGCAGCAAGCTCACGAACCGATACGGCAGTGGGCATCGGATTTTTACACCTTGCTGAAAAGCATTAGGGAACCTCATGTATGGGATCAACGAGAAATCATTAGTCGCATTAAACAAAACATGCATAGCTCACTATACGGGGCATTTCCACCGGGGACAGTGGTCCCGCAGAGACTCAATGATTTTATCAAGCAGGCAGAGGAGTTGCATAGAAACCGGGTCCGAGCGGAGAAAGAGAAGGAAATATATCGGCCGTGGAGTCAACAAGACCGAAGTAGAGGCCGGGACCGGCAGTCGGCCCAGGGGCAGCGGAGTCAGCCATGGAACTCGAGGGACCGTCAACGTAGTAACGAGCGAAATCCCGGTCCCGGTGAGCGCAGACGGGAACAAAGCAGAAGCCCACAAGCACAGAGCTCGCCGGGTCGGGCAGGCCCAGGACGGGACAGATCAGCTAGCCCCCAAGGGAGACGGGAATCACCGCGTCGGGATAGACAACCAGAGCGAAGAACCGGGAAGTGGTGTCACGTATGTAGTAGGAACACGCACAACACAGAAGATTGCAGGTCGGCGAAGGCTAAAGTTATGGCGTTAAAGATACTGGCCCAGGCGTGTACCGAAGAGGAAGTCGCAGAACACCAGACCGGGACACCACCGACCGGGACACCAGAAGGAATGCAAGGCCTACAAGACTCGGTAGAAAACGAAGAGGACCCGGACGAGAGGCAGTTATTCAATGCGTTGCGGACCGCGAAGAATAAGGAAGAAGGCAGCGTACTGAGGCGAGACCGGGATCAACAACCAAGTCCCGGTGAAGACCAAGTCCAGAGGGCGATCAATAAATTGGAAGCCAAATTTGTACCTTCGGTACTACCACCGACTTTAAACTGGGTTCAGACACGGACAGACAAGGGGACCCGTGTCTTTTACACCGGATAAACAAAGCCCCTTATGCCCTAGTCAACATTAAGCACAAACAAAAGCTATTTCCGTATTTCGCGTTAATAGACTCGGGCTGCACCGCGCTCGCTATCTCCAAGAGGGAGTGCGATAGACTAGGTTTAGAGATAAGAAAGTCGTCAGTAAAGATGTCGGGTTTTGATGGTAAAGTAGTTACAGCGGGAGGTGTAGTAACATTAGACATGAAGATCGCAGGTCGGTGGTTTAGAGAGGATTTCCTGGTCCAAGAGGGACTAATGTGCCCCATTTTCATCGGGAACAAGTTCCGATGGAAACATGGCTTGAGTTTCGACGATGTGAAGGGCGAGATGCGTTGGGATGTCCCGACCGAGGAAGAGAAGGAGCGAGATGCCGGGTACTTTGTCCGTGGTTTGTCAGTAAAAACCGCAAAAGACGTATGTGACTTGTCACTAGCGTCGACCCCGGACAGGTACGACCGGGCAAAGCTAGGGACGTCGTCCGTTCAAGTGTTCGTCGAGACTCTGGTCAAAAAGTATCCCGGGGTAGTACGGAGTGATGGTAGGTCCGGGATTACGAACGCGATCATCCACGATCTGCGTATCCCGGAGGACTGCCCGGTGATACAATGCAAACCTGCTCGAAGACCACCGGCAATAGCAAAGTGGGAAGACGAGACATTGCATGAGTTGGAGTTACAGGGTAAGATACGGCGGTCAACTTCGGCATATTCCTCGCCAGTATTAATTATACCAAAACCAAACGGCGATAAGCGAATGGTGGTAAATTATAAAGAGTTGAATAGCTACACACCGAAGATACAGAACCCGATGCCGATCATACATCAAATCTTGGAGCATCTTCCACCTAACCGAGTCATGTCCAAGCTGGACTTAAAGTCAGGCTTTTGGCAAATCCCCATAACAGAGAACTCCAAGAAGTTCACCGCGTTTCACACGCAGAATGCATGTTATGAGTGGAACGTGATGCCGATGGGGTTGAAAAATGCTCCAATGATTTTTCAGGATCTCGTGAATAGGTTGTTTGGGAAGTTTGTGGGTGACTTTCTGCATGTGTACCTGGATGATATTTTTATCTTTAGCGAGACCGAGCAACTGCACAAAGAGCACCTAGATTTTGTGTTTAAGACACTTCATAACTTTAATCTAACTCTAAACTGGGCTAAATGCGAGTTCGATCTACCGGAGGTTGAGTTCCTGGGCCACATCGTCACGCGCTTCGGCATCAAGAAATGCCCCAAGAAGGTAGCGGCGATCCAAGATTTCCCGTCACCGAGAACGAAGAAAGAAGTGCAGCGATTTTTAGGGGCCATTGGATGGTACATGCGGTTCATACCGCATTACGCCACTCAGTTAGAGCCGATATTTTTAAAGCTGAAGTCGGAGGCAGATCCGAATTTACCGTTCCGGTGGGGAAGGAGCCAGCAGACCGCGTTCGAGACGATTAAGGCGGAAGTGGCCAAGGAAATCACGCTAAACACGATCAACTACGACCACCCGTTGTACGTGTACACTGATGCAAGTGATGTAGGGCTGGGAGCAATCTTGGCCCAAAATTACTACTGCGAGTTGACCGGGGGAGACAGATTCCGGGTGATCGAATGTCGCAGCAAACTGCTGAATGCAGCGGAGCGTAAGTATGACGCGAGAGAGAAAGAGTGTTTGGCTATCAGGTTTGCAAACCGAGTGTTTGACCCCTTCATTAGATATCAAAAGGACGTGATTTTCAGATGTGACAACCAGGCGTTGACACATCTGAAACATGCGGCCATCAACGATCACCTCTATAACCGGCATATTGTCAGGTGGGCAATAGAGTTGGGTCATGTTGTCAATGACATAGACTTCGTGAAGGGCGAGGATAACAAACTGGCAGACTTGCTCTCTCGTGGCGCGCTACCGGACCCCAAATACGACGACAATCCAGATGAGCTAGACATGTGTGTGGAGAGTGCTTGCGTATGCCTGGCGACGTTTACCAACACAAAAGACAGAGTGGAAGTGGATATGGACATGCTGAACAAGGACATGCTGCGGGGCGTGCAGAGAGAGTGTGAGGCACTGTCCACTATTACCAAAAGCCTTAGCCGAGTCGGGGAGCGGTCTCGGTACCGCTACGATTATGTGATCGTCGAAGGAATCCTCTGTAGGTACGTCCCGTGTAAAGAGCGGACCGCGTCGCGGTCGATCCTGAAAGAGGGAACACCGGAAGGGGGCTTCTATAGCAACCAGGTGGATAAGTTGTGGGAACAGAGGCTAGAGGAGGACGAGCGGACCGGGCAACCAGTGCCGCCGGTAAGGGTGCGACCGTCTATGCTATTGAAGAAAGGTAAGCATATTAAATGGCAGCATCCGTTAATCCAGGCTAGCTTTTTAGATCCAGAGTCAGTGACAGCCAGGAAACGCATAGTCCCGGTCATACCGCAGTCCATAGAGCGGGATGTCATAGCACACTTTCATGATAGCACGATGGCCGGGCACCAAGGTGTAGAGCGTACGTATGACCGGATTAGAAAAAGGTTCTGGTTTTACAATATGCATAAGATCATAGAGGCATATGTGAAGACTTGCGCGGTATGTCAGTTAGTAAAGGCTTCAAACCAGGCGCAACCGGGAAAGATGGGTATTCACTCTTACAGGAACAACGTGTTTGAGTGTGTGCATGTAGACATTGTCGGAGAATTGACCGCGAGCGCGGGCTTCAAGTTCATTGTCGTTTGTGTGGACGAGTTTTCAAAGTGGGTGAGCATGGAACCCTTGACATCGGTATCGTCAATAAAGATCTTGAAGTTTCTGCAGAAGGTGTTTAACCAGTTTGGAACACCGAAGCGCATAGTCTCCGACAATGCGTCATATTTCTCGGGTGATGACTGGAATGATCAGCTACGCCAGTGGGGAGCTACATGTGTTCATGTGGCGCCGTACCATCCCAACCCGAACCAGTCGGAGCGGGCAAACCGTGACATTAAAAGTATATTACGCGCGTTTTGCATGGCGACCCAGACAATGTGGGCAAAGCAGTTAGGTGACTATATGGTGGCGCTCAATACCGCGAAATCCAAGTCATCTCGGTATTCACCATGTCAACTGAACTTAGGCAGGGACATACTACTGCCAATAGATCGCAAAATGCAGCTACTAGAGACAATGAAGGTAACTGAGGAGGAGTACGGGCAGCAGTTGATTAAAGATGTGACTTTCATCAGAGACCAGGCTCGGTATAATCTAAGAGAGGCACAATTGCAGCAGAAAAAGTACTTTGACCGAAACAGGAGAGATGTTGTGTACGCGGTAGGGGATCTAGTTAAGATACGTAATAAGAAACTGTCCTCAAAGGAGGAGAAGTACGCGAAATCCCTTGGACCGCGGTACACCGGGCCGTGGAAGGTAGTAGAGGTACACTCAGATTGGTCCTACAGTATCCAGGACCCGGACAAACCTAGTAGTAACCCAATGAGGTTCCATACTTCGCTTATGTTACCGTACCACGAGAAAGAGAGCGAGGACTCGGTCCCGGTAGAGGAGCCTGTAATAAGTGCAGACGGGGAGTCGGGACCGAATACCAATGAACAACCACAGCCAGACTCGGTAGTCACCGAGCCTGTACCATCACCAAACACCGAGACTGTACCAGATTCCGGAGGGAGTCACGGTAGCGCGGTTACCGCGACCGGGGGTACAAACCAGAGCACAGGTTGGAGAGGAGGTTTTGGACCTATCGACCTGTCGGACGACTATGAGGTAGATATCGATGACCCACCACCACCAAGGCGCTATCCCGGTCGGGATCACAAACAACCAGTGCGTTTGGGCATCAACTACGCGATGACCGAGGAAGACACTGACAGTGTCCATGAGTTCTCGATGCTAATGATTGAGATTGCTTAAAATAAATTGCGAATCATTTTTTTTACTTCACCTTTTATTCTTTCGTCTTTTGCATGGTGTGATACTATAGAAAATTTTACAAAAACCGAAAAAAATCTTTTAAAATTTTTATAAAACTGAAAAAAAAGTGTGTTTTAGGTTAAGGTGGGAAGGATAGGGATGTCTTGACGGGCACAAACCTATTCTTCCTCACGTCCTATGGTGTGTACGACGTTAAACTGCGCCTCACGCCTGTCCCGATCTCCACCGTAGGGGCAGGCATAGAAGGTAAGATCTGCACTTAGGTAAAGGTCTCGTACCTTCGCTGGTAGGAAGTCAGAGTGAGCAAGAGGCTCGGGCTCAAAGCTGCGGGAGCATATAAACCAGCCGGAGTGGAGCTCCATACCCCGAAGACCATCGCCAACGATGCTAGTCAGGGGATGCCGTGAAAGTCGGCCTAGCTCTAAGCTGTGAGCGATCTAAATATCAGCAAAAACCAACATCCCGTAGGCCTTCGAAAGAGATGCTAGCCAGGGGTGAGTCCGTAGGCCCGCATTAATCGCGCTAGGTCAGGACAGAGTGAGCAGAGTGTAGAGGGTGTGTACCCGTCCCGTAGACCATCTTGGATGCTAGTCAGGGGCGAGACCTGGTACGCGGCAATGAAGTAGTGATCCCGTAGGCCTTCGTAAAGATGCTAGCCAGGGATTTCGTCAGAAATATGGTGTGCGCCCGTTCCGAAGACCATCCCAGATGCTAGTCAGGAGCGAGACCTGGTGCGCGGTCGTAGACCAAAAAATCCCGTAGGCCTTCCTATAGAGTTGCTAGCCAGGGGTTCAGAGCGAAGTATGGTGTGTACCCGTTCCGTAGACCATCTCAGGATGCTAGTCAGGAGCGAGACCTGGTACGCGGTAGTAGTGCAGAGAGCGGGATTGTCTCGTAGACCACCGGGGGTGCTAGTCAAGAGGCGAGTCTCGTGGCGGCGGTAAGAGAGTCGGGGGGATGTCCAGGTCGTAGACCATCAAGGATGCTAGTCAAGATATGGAATCCCGTAGCAGCGCGATGCTCAAAGCTTTGTGAGGATAAACTAAGCCAAAACCCGGACCGCGGTCTGGAGGACGCGGTCATATGCTAGGTTAGTTAAGCATAGGAGCAGGGAGAGTGGAGGCGCGGTCGTAGCGACCGCGATAAGGACGTGGCCAAACAGTACGATGGGACTTTTGTCCGGCCTCGGTTCTTGTAAAGTTAGGCACCGGGAATAAGGTAGACGAACCCGGTGTAGGCGCGATACTCAAAGCTTTGGGAGGGTAAACTAAGCCTAACCCAGACTTAGTCTGGAGGACGCTGATGTAAAATTAGGTTAGTAAACGCAAGAGTCAGCGGGACGAGTGAAGACGCGGTCATTCTGACCGCGGAGGATGTGGCCAAAACCTTCCATGGAACAATCGGCCGGCTTCGGATTTCAAAGAAACAGCCGCAAAGAACTTTCCGAGCATGAATAAAATCGTAGAGGCTCGCATCGAATTTGAGGCAGTAGGTAATCGCGGTCAGTCAGGGACCGGGATTAGTATTAAACAGGGTAGAGAAGCGAATGGTAGGCGCGCGCGGTAGAATAGACCTCCCAGGACATCAAGTGGAATCACCGGTAGAGAGCCGCGTGGATAAATATTAAAACTCAACCTGAATAGGGACCGCTCGGAGTGAGGTGTTGCGGAACCGAGAACTCGACAAGGGTACCATTCAGGAGCAGGCGACCAGATACCGGAAACCGTGGTGTGGTGTACGGTCACAGTTTAAAGTTTTCTGTGGGTAAGCAAAAAAGGTACGCGCTTAAACGTTAAGTATTTGCTCAATGCATCTTAGTTCGCACCAGAACACCTTAGAGCAGAGGAGACGACCGGGATGGTCTTGGACCATCCAGAAGTAGCGGGGAGTACAGTGGCGAGACCGGGCGACCGGGATCGCCGCACTGAAACTAGTTAAGTTTTGGTTTGTTTTAAGTTTTCTTTGCGGTACCACTGGTACCGCGGTGATGGGATTTCTATTTGTTTTGGCCGCGCCTTGGCGCGGCCACATGCATGAGTTTTGGGAAACACAGCGAGACGGAGGTGAGGGGAATCTCACTTAGACATTGTCTAATCTGTGGTTTTAATTTTTTTAGCATGGAGGCCCCACCGCAATGGGAGCTGGACGTCGCACAGGCCTATGGCACTGTGTCGTGGATGGCTGCATCATGCAGCGAGGGATTGAACGATAGAGCGTTCGTATCGGGTTTGCCAGACAACCCGGTAGATTTCGGGTGGCTTTCGCGGAGCATCAAGGCGGAAGCACTTGAACGAGGTACGACTCGGGTCGCGGAGCGACCGCAAGATCATGAGTCCTTGAAGGGCTTAACGAAGGCCTACCGGCAGCAGGCTGAAAACGAGGAAGCCTTCAAATACAGTACGAAGGAGGATCTGCCGGCGAGGCGAATCCACTCATTTGTGGAGCGGGACGGGTCCTGGGACCAGAAATCGTTGGATACGAAACCGTCCCTGACGAAGAAGTTGGTGGTGAGCGCGGACACCAGCACGGAAGAAGAAGTCAATACTAGTGGACGGGATGAAGCCTCGACCGGGATGCAGGGAGTCTCGACCGAGACGAACGAAACCGCGACCGGGATGAATGAAGACCGGGATGATGAAGAACCGGGACGGTCGCAGGAATGAAGAGGCATGAAATATATTATATTATGTATGTGTCCATTGGTATGTGTGATGGTAGTTTATGGGGTTCGGGGAGGAACCGAGATTGTATTTTTGTATTTTTGTACCCATTTTTTACATTTTTTTTATGTTAGTTGTTAAGGTTTAGCACATAGTGATGTGCATAGGTGATGAGAATTCAGATGGCCCGGGGAGGAACCGGGATTGTATTTTTGTACTTTTATATTTATTTTTACATTTTTTTGTGTTAGTTGGTAAAGGTTAGCACATAATGAGGTGCATTGGTGATGAGAATCTAGTGGGTTCGGGGAGGAACCGGGATTATGTCTTGTACTTTTGTAGTTATTTTTTTTTATTTATTGTTTATGATAAATTGTTAAGCTTTAGCACAGTGGTGCGGTATTATGAATTTATTACCCATATGACTAAGTGTATGACATGATATTATGTACGATGTTAGTGATTTTTAATGCGATGTAGCCGCGATTGGTTTTTGTGTAAAGGCGGCGGCGAGACAAGTTAGGCGCGGCGTAGGTCGACCGGCCCGGTCAGTCAATAGCTCGTAAGTAATTTTATGTTAGGACGAAAGCGGGATACCGCGTCGAAGGTTAGATGCGACGAGCAGTAACAGGTAGTATGCGAGGACCGGGATGCCGAGCGCGGTCGCGGTCGGTGGCTTGACAAAATGTGTAGGTAACAAGGAAGGGATAGGTTAAGCATGAGATAGAGCGACCGGCCCGGTCAGTCAGGAGCTCGTAGGTGTATTATGATTAGGACGAAAGCGGGATACCGCGTCGAAGGGTAAATAGGACGAGCAGGTAGTATGTGGGGACCGGGACGTCAAGCGCGGTCGCGGTCGGTGGATTGACAAGCAGTGTGAAGGTAATAGGGTTTAGGCGTGACGACGACCCGGCTGCAGCAGTACGGCACTCTCTTTATACACCTTTGTTTCAATGGGTACGTGCTTTGGGGAGCATCCAACGATGCTGGAGCAAGTACTACCCGGTTGAAACAGGTGGGGGGGATAGTGTGAAGGTAAATATGGAAAATGGTACTGCAGGGTATTAATAGCAGTAGCGGGAAAAGGACAAGGAAGGTTGGGGATGGAAAACCAACCGACGTCGTCGGTACAAGCAGTAATTTTCCACTGCGTATAGCAGGAGAAGAATGTAGGTATAGAAAAGGAGCGGGGCTAGGAGTATAGCAGGTAAAGTAGGGCAAGTGGAAAAGACGGTTGGAGTTGAGCAGTATGACCTAGGCACTCTCGATCGTACGATCCTCGTCCTCCTCAACCGACGAAGAGAGCTTTTACTTCACTTCCTATTTTACCCGTCGAGAAGACACAACTAGGTGGAAAGCTAGTAAAGTGAGGAAAATAGATAGCCCGTCAGCCATCTTGTTTATATTTATTATATATATATTTATTCTATTCTCCTTCTTATTCTTCTCCTTTGGAGATCTTAATTAATTACCCGAACGGGAATAATATTGTGTATAATTAAGAGATCATTAATTGTTATTTGTGGAGTGAATATTGTACATTGTGTGAGGTTAAGCGAACAGTTCCAGAGTTCATTAAAGAGACCACTCCCTTGAAACTATATTCTTGTGCTGTAAACCATTAAACATTGCATCGGCATTATTTGGCTTACTGGAGCCGGCACAGTAGTACTGTAGTGATACACTCAGTTCACCGGGTACCGGAGTATAACGGTCACCATTTTCATACTCCGGGTGTGAGTGTTGACGGTCATACCGACACCTACACACCGGGTCATTATAGTCGTGCATCCCGATCCTCACAACGGATTCCCTACCGAGTCACCGGGTCCTACGTAGCCAGTCCAACGTAGCCAGACTCCGTGAGCAGGAACTTCGTAAGCGCGGTCTGCTTCCCCCGGTCGCTCTTACTGTAAATTCTAGAGCCAGTCGAGGACGATCCCGGCCACCGAGGACCGCGTCGTACTCTAATCGCGGTCGAGGGCGAGGAAGAACACCAACTACAGAGACCGACCCGGTCGCGTTCTTGTTCCAGCCACCTGTCCCGGTCGTGGTACGAGGGAAAAGAGGAGATATTGGGAAAATCCAGTTTACACTACATACAACGTTCCTTTCCAGAAAATGCATGTATTCGGAGACACTCTTAGCATGAAAACACAGATTGGATACATTTTCTGGAAAGGAACCCTAGTTTATTTTAGTGACGTATTTTTAATGCTAGGAGGAAAATGTCTTCGGTACGTAGTTGAGTTGGGAGGAAAACGTCCAGGAGGATTAAATCCGGGAGGAAATAATCCAGGAAGAAACAATATTATAATATATAATATACAAATATATAATATTTGTAATACCTTCATAATGACAATAATATCCATTGTTACTGATTACGTTTTAAATGGTAGAGACTTTGTGAAGCCGGATTTCTGGAAGACATTTTGGAGCCATTACTTAAGCCAATTTTAAAAAGATTTCATGCTGCGCTGTTGTTTTTAATAAGTAAAATAATAAAATATGAGCAATGTTATATTATTATATGTAATAATTATAGAATTGAAAATTAGAATAGAACGGTTTAGAATAGGTTTATGCCATGTCTGCAGTTCGATAGCAGTGTTGACTGCTTCGTTGAATTTTAATGCTACGCCATAGGCTCTGTCTGGAATAATAATTGAATTGAGAAATTAACAATTATTGTAGTGTATTAAGGGGTTTGTGTGCGGCCACATTACAGTACAGGTACTAAACAGTTATGAGTTATGGTGCTGCACTTGTTTGTAAGCGACAGAAAGTTTCGCCACATTTTGGTTTTTTGAGTGTAGTTTCATTTGGATTGCTCATAGTGATTTTTGAATTTTTAGTTTTTTAACTAACTCATTCGAGTTTAATTATTATTAATTATTTGAGAGGTTCAAGTTTTTAATTTTTTATTGTGAATTTTTAATTTCTTACAATATTTATATTAGTTTAAAGTTTTAAATGGGGAAGCTAAAAAAAAAGAAAAAGTCTATTAGGTCAACATTGGTTACCCCCACAACATCTAAGTCTGGGGCCAACCTGAATAAAACGCTTGAACCATGCCCCGTATGCAGTAAATTGTATATCAGCGTCAATATTCACATGAGTAAAGCTCACCCTAAGGAATATCAGGATTCGTTAGTTGAGTCTTATCAACCTAATTGTGAAGATAGTGATGAAGATGCCAGTGCTGTGGAATCTGATGAAATGAAAGAAATTCGAAGGAAAATTTTAGTAATTGACGAAAACCTCAAGGTAATGTTGCAGAAACAGCCTAGTAGTACTGAATTTTCTGAAGTCGTGGCAAACTTTGCGGTTATAATTAAAGAATCGAAAGATGTTCTTCCTGGCCCAAAACATCCGGCAAGAAAGCAATTTGATGCTCGTAAGAGAAGAGAAACTTTTGTGAATTCCTAGAAGGACTACTCCAAAACATCTAATCCTCAACGATCCTCCAAAAGGGACAAGGAAAAAAGGAAAGAAAAATATAACTTTGAATTACTTCAACATCTATATCGCTATTCGCGACGTAAGGCTGTCAGAATGCTGCTAAAATCGTCCTTTGCTTCAAGTAGTTGTACCATTCCTCTGGACTCTATTTATGATTCATATAACGCTAGATGGGGCGTTCCCAATAATTCAATTCTGGAGGACTACACACCTGAATACTCTAAGGAAAATCAAGTCGAATTAGATAAGGCATACGTTTCTGGAATTAGTGAAGGTGAGGTTAAGCAGTCAGTACAAGGAATTAATTCAGATTCTTCTAGTGGTTTGGATGGAGTCGCAATTCGCAGCATAAAAGATATTGGCTGCTTTAACACTATTGCTCTAATTGGTTCTATTATGGAGATGTGGACAATTGTTCCAGACAGTTTTCGTAAAGCTCGGACTATTCTTATCCATAAAAAGGGGGATAAAACTGATGTGGGTAATTGGCGTCCAATTTCTATATGTTCTATACTTAGAAGAATAATTGAGCGAATATTAGATCGTCGACTTCAGGCACATGTGCAAATTAATGCGAATCAAGTTGGGTTTTCTAAGTGTCCTGGTACTTTTATTAACACTTCCATTGTTAATGGCTGTCTACAAAAAGCAAAGAAAGAAAAACTTGATTGCTGTGTTGTTTTCTTGGATGTTAGTAAAGCTTTTGAAGAAACTTCCCATTTGCATACCACCAGCATGCTGAACGCTAAATTGATGCCTTCGTCTCTTAGATCCCTCATTTTGTGTTTGATGGTTGAAAATGAAGCTCAAATCCAAACAAGTAAAGGAATGTCTAAACCTATATTGGTACAAAAAGGAGTTTTTCAAGGTTCACCCCTCTCCCCCCAACTGTTCAATATTTCTATTGATCATGTACTTCGAGAACTCAATGAGCGTGAAGTCAGTGATGCGTATGGGTTTCACTTACACAAAGATGTTCCTAATGTAGCAGGAAGAGGATTTGCTGATGATATTGCTCTTGTGTCTAGTTCTATCCAAGGCGCCCGTGAATTAACAAAGATCGCAATTTCAAACTTTAACAAGGTTGGGTATGACATTAACATCAATAAATGCAAAGTCATTAACATTGTAAAAGGAAAGTTATGTGAAGATCCGCTGGTTGTCAATGATAATAACATCATAGAATCTATCAAGAAAGAAGAAACGGTGAGATATCTGGGTGTTAACTTTAATAATGAAATTTCTTTTGATCCTGCTTCTTCAATCAAGAATTTTACTAAAGATCTGCAGAATTTAGTTGGGACTCCTATGTTATTTCCTAATCAAAAGATTGCCATTATTAATCAATATTTATGGCCTTGTCTTACCTACTCGTTACAAACAGCCCCGTTAAATAAATTGCCTAAAACATTTCTTGAAGATTTAGATAAGCTAATTCGGAGTGCTGTCAAAGATATCAAAGGTACATTCTGGATCCCACAATTCGTATGGAGCAGTCATGTAGTCAAGCTGAAGAAGTTAATATAGAAAAGCAGGCGCATTATAACCCATGCATTCCTTACTTTTTGGACAAGTACAAACTGAAGAAGTTGGAAGTGGTTGGACTTCTCGTTGGAGCTCGGGGCACTATAACTGAGTTCTTTGAATCATTTCGCAAAGAATTGCGTCTTCCATCAAAAATGATTGAAGAAATCGTAGTTGCTACAATTCGAGGCTCATGCCGAATCGCCCACAATCATTTATATAATATGAATTTATCCCATAGTTGATTTTAATTTGATCATTTAAATTAATGTTATTGTTTGATATACAAAAATCATATTTAACTTGTAAATAATGTGTTTTGTTTTTACTGTGTCTTAATGGCAAGCGTAATAGTGCGCCAGTTGTAAATAAAATTTTACTATCTCTCTGGTATATCTGATCGTGATTCGTGAGTGATCTATTATAGTAATAATTTATTTAATTGCGTCAACGTCAAACGACTTTAACTCTCGCCTTTTAATGTAGAGTAGAAAGGAAACGACTGTTGACACTAACACGATTAACAAGCTAACCGAAACCAGAAAAATTTAACAGAAGTATGAGCAGCTTTAGCAATGAATTATTAAAAAAATGCGAATACAGTGAATACTCTAGTAGTCCTTGTCCTCCAGTTAAAATAATGGAAAAACCTTTTTGTTTTTAAATTATTATAGGCTGTGGGCGTAAAAACTAGGATTGAAATTTAGCAAAGCAGATTTTCCTAGTTAACCACATTGTGGTAAACATTAGAAAAATATGCCCACAAGATATTGCTGTATCCGTATCAACGTAATATGCATGCAACTTCATTTCATCAGTATATTGCTTAGTGCTTAGTGTATCACTAGTATATAGTATAGCGTGGTGAATTACTTAAAAAGTAAATTATTAATGTAAATAATGACACAGTAAGTAAGTTAAAAAATTTAATTAAAGATTAAATTCAAAGTAAATTAGTATTAACGTTGACCCCCAATGCGTTGTAGAAAATTGAGAAAATGTTGAAGGCTGTAGCTGTAAATGCAGCGTGTAGCCTATATCATCATCATCGAAGCTTGAGACTTGTATCTGAATGTTTAACCATGCGCATGCGCCATGAATAAAGGACCATGAAAATTGATACAAAAAAAATGAATATCAGCAATGCGTTTTGATCAGACTGCATTCTAATTTTTGTTCCAAAATATTTTTAAATGTAGGAGTAGGAGTATCAATAATTTTGACTCACACAATGTCATGAAGCCAACCGTCACAGCGAGTAAAAATACTCGATGTAAATTTGTGAATGAATTTTTTCCTGTGCTGGAGATTTTGTGAACTGAGCTGACGTCGTAATAAAATCCTAATGGACGCCCCATAACAACTGACTTCCCATTAATCCCATTCCTCCCAATAACACCAATTTTATTCTGCTCCCCATTCGAGCTATTAAGAGTAACTTCACAAACAAAATCATGATAACTACGAATTTGACCACAAAAGCCTCCCCCTGGATTAGGAACATGTGTCACTGACATTATATCCGAATGCTCACTCTGTATTTCTATCGTTTTCAGCTTTTGACTCACTCGACCCACTTTAACACCTTCCGCGAATACTTCCATCTCCTATATACAAACAAAGCAAAAGAGAGATATATACAGGTATGTATTATGTAGTATAGAGCTGAATGAACAGATTTTTTAAAATACCGTTTATTACACAAAAAGTTTGCGTTTTAAAAACTTCTTTTCCGTAAACATGTAATGCTGAATACAATAGCGGTATTCATGATTCCACTTTATCAATTTTTGGCGTTATATCACTTTCGCACTATAGTGTCGAAAAGCAAGGGCGATATAGCGCGATATAGCGACTATCATATGTCGCCGTGGAAACGGCAACTTGACTACATTCAATGTTTCAAACAAATAAATTTGAATTACGGTCAAAAAACAAAAAATAAAAAACAACCATAATAATTGTTTTTGGTTCGATGTTATTTTATTTATGCATCATTTGTTACCAATAGCAACAAAACCACCACGAACGTTATCTCTAAATTAAAATGTGCAGTATTATGAGGGGTTGCGAGCTCTCACAGTGAACTCCTCCTACAGTTTCACGAATTTACCCCTTATTGAGGTGTCATTAGATAGGCCTTGGTCCAGCGGATGGAATGATGGTCTTGGAAAATTTAGTGTTTTTGCACTTTTTTGAATTATTCACGTTTTAACTTTTTAGCTCTAAACCAATCACAGCCTGGAAATTCAAATTTTTAAAAATTCCAGGGTCCTGATTGGTACAGAGCTAGATTGGTAATTGCAAATACTTCTAACTTAAACGCCAAAAAAATTGAGAAAAAAAAAATGAAAGCTGATAAAATAAAATGGAACTTGGCCAGAATTTGTTAATAATAATAATAACAATAATTTTGTTCAACCACTTCATTTTTATCTTCGTATCTATGTCTACACTGCAGTACAGAACCAACACTCAATTCAATGGGAAGGTTTGCAATGATATTGGCGTAGCAGTGTAGCGTTCCATCAATTTATTTTCTTTTTAATCTCTAAATTAAAAACTCCATAATGGGATATGGGTTGGCCACTGTTAAGAGCCATCAAGTTAAGTCTATGGACAAACGGATGCCTAAATGAATACGGATTATGTCGATAACGAACTAACCGTATATTCTATAATGGAACACACCGCATACTATTTAAATTTGTACCTCTAAGACCCGCGTACTAAATACAATGTACAAATTACCGGCGTGCCGGCGTATAGAAATTATTTTCTACTGCCATTACCTTGCAACCAGAGTGAAAATTTCACTTTTTTTCTTTCTCCTCACCCGCGTACTACTCAAACTGAGACCTCTCAGACCCGCGTATTATTACCGGCCCGCGCATTATTATAGATATAAGGTAATCAAAAAATATAATATGCGCTTTGAATGGACTGGTTGGCAGTATAGCGTGTAGTTAATAATAATTAGTGGTGGTATGTAGGGATGGAGTCTGTAAAACGGTGGTGGAAAACACAGGCCCAATAATGTTATATTAATTTCCGTTTTGCCCATATATAATTATATTTATTTTGATGTACTGCACTGTTTTAATGTTCAACAAATTATGTACCAAACATTTAAGTAGTGCAATACATAAAAATAAATATAATTACGGACAACACGGAAATGGATATACCATAATATTGGACCTGTCTTTTCCACCACCGTTTAACGGACACCATCCCCACCACCACTAACAAAACCTGGAGACTTCAATACCCATCACTGCCAACCCCAAAATGATTTGTTTTGGCAAAACCTATAAATTTAACCTTCACCCCCACCACGACTACTAAAAAAAATTTAAAATTCAACCCCGCCGCAACACCACCACCACTACCCAAAACTTTAAAATTAACCCCTACTACCACAGCACCCACCAGTATTAATAAAAACTTAAGAATTCAATTCCTAACACCTCGACCACTACCACCACTAATAAAAAAAACGGAAGATATTGTATTCACCCGTACAACAAATTCTTATAAATTCTGCACAAAGCTAACCCCAAGCAAGCCTGTGGGCTCAACAGATATAATAGCATGCGGCCGGTGAGGCAAATCATTAATTTTGGGCAAGTCTGTGGTAAATAATTTAGCCATCCGACGATACAGTAAAACCTATCCCGTGTACGCCTCTAATCGAAGTCTTTCGCTATAGCGTTACCGGGGCAAGTCAATGATCAAAACTCACCCCGAGGAAGTCCGATTCCATACTGTAACACAGACAAGGCTCTGGTTATATAATAATAATAATAATAAAGCTCTGGTTAAAACCTACTCCTACCACGCCTATGGGAAAATCTTAACCCTGGAAAAGTTAAGATTAAAGCTTTACCCTGGCAAAGTTAAGCTTGAAGCATACCCCGTGGAAGCATCTGGTCAAAATTTGCGCGGTCCAAAGCCTATAGTAATAACTTAACCCACAATAAACTTTATTTAAAGCTTATACTAGGCAACCTTAACGTCGATTTGACCACAACCCTATTTACTGTAACAACTTAAACTGAAAAATATATATTACATTTTTTAATCGCAACCCATCGGGTTGCTAACCTGCTAGTAACATATTAAAGGTTGGGGTGTTCAACATTCTAGACGACTTTCGCGTTATAGTGCGAAACTATTTAGCGCCAAAAATTGATAAAGTGGAATCATGAATACCGCTAATATTTCACAGATATCGTTGGAAAAACGAATTCTTATTACCAACTGCAGGAACTTTGTGCAGAAGGACCTCCTGGTTCTCGTAGCAAAAGAAAAATAAAAAACTTTGTAGCCGAGGCTCGAGTGACATGAAAATTCATTTGGAGCTCCAAATCCTTTGGCAGGTTTCCCAATATTATGTTTCTCTCTTTCAAAGACGCCGCTTGTTGTGTAAATGGGACGAACTTGAAAAATTCGTTTATTCTTTGAGTCAAATACATCATATTCATATGGGCTGGGCAGTGTGGCTGGAACAGTTTTTTGAAGTCCACATTTGAAAAAGTGTCATGAGAAATTAATAAATTGATAATCTTTTAAAAATAAACACACGGTAATAAATATTAAATATAGGTTTAATAAATTAATAAATACTAAGGAATAGGGGGGCACAGCAAATGCAATGAACGTAATTTTGATTAAATTTTAAATTGGTTATTTCACTTACCTCCTACGTGATTGTAGGTGTACTCAAGCCACATTTGATCAATACCCTCAAATATCTCAATTCCTACCTGGTCTTCAATGAGAGACAAACTACTTGGCCTAAAATGTCCTAGAGGGAAAATTACAAGTTTACGAGTTCGTCGTTTACAAAAATTAGGAATAAGATTAACTCATTTGTACTCTTGTATGAATTTAATCTATGTTATAAGGACTTAAAATTGTAATTTGCTTATTTTTTTTATAACAGAGCATACCGTCATCAGAGTCGGTGTCTAAAGTATCTAAGTCGTGTGCCACTTCTATTTGCTCTATTTCACCATCTACAGATTTTGAAGCAACCAAAACTGAATTTCGTTGTTGATCCGGGAGATCCGCGCTTTTTTTTGGCCGTCGCGTTTTTCGTTTACGACGTTTTGTCTTAGATTTATGAGACCCTTTGGACAGACGACGACGGTTAGAGCTAGTTGTTATGACTATCTTCTTGGGTTCAACTCTTTTAACGCTTACTTTTTTTCCAAACGTGCTCATGTTGCTTCTTCTACTGTGTAAAAAAAACAAAATTTTTATTTAACAATTTGGGCCACTGTATTTTAAACTGCTTCTTGATTATCCAAATTAGGTGCACACCAATTTCTTAAGATAGCTCAAACGCCTGACCTCGCCCGCCATTTTAATTTGGACGTGATTGCATTATAACTTTTTATAATTGAATCACATACAGGCACGTTTCTGCTGTTAACTTAAAACAATAATAATAAAAAAAAATATCCCATCGTAATATATGTACTTAAAGTACGGATTTTTATTAGTTTAATCTGTTTAATACTAAAGTAATCATCAGTAAAGTTTCATATCGTCGGTGAAGGATCAAATCAGTTTTCTTCCATTCTTCGGTAGAAAAAAAAAGCAAAACGGTTTCCTTCAATCGTTATCCTTTAGGAAGGAAGCGGTTTTGCTTTTACAGAAAAGTGGAAGAACACGGTTTTGCTTCTACCGAAGAATAGAAGGAAACGGATTTGATCCTTCACCGACGATATATACACAGAAAAAACTCAACTAAACTATAACTTAAACGTAGACCCTTACATCGCCCTTAATCTTTTGTATCCTATCGAATTAAATTTTTAATTTTAATTTATATACGTGTGGATATGCACCTTTGGGTTCGTGTAATTGTGTATAGTTCAAATTATAAATTATAACTTAATGTTATTTTAATTTTTAACCGGAAATCAAACTAATGTACGACAAAAACAAAGCAAAATGACGAAAAGGAACACATGATGAAAGTGTTAGGAGTAGGAGAGTTATCATATCACCACACCACAAGCCACCCGGCTGGCACTGGAAAACTAAGGGCCATGAAATCAAATAACTTGAACAATTTGAACGTGTTCTTCAGCAAAAGCTTTCTGAATATTTTGTTAATCATTCCATTTCTTTATCTATGTAAATAAATATAATGAAAATAAAATTATTTTTGCATAAAATTGTATTTTACAATTATTTATTATTATGACTGTTTTCATATAATTTAACAAGCAAAATATTATATAAGGTAACTTTACCCACATAAAGTTGTTATTCCAACAAGAATGACTAAAATGTACATTTTATATAGGTTTGTTGTTGAAGATGGAGGTGGGTGATTAATAGAGCAAAAGTAAAAACCAAACGGGAGACCGTAAGCAATATCTTTGTCTCTTTTCCCATTTCTTCCGATGATTCCAAACAATTGTTTATTTTGCTCAAGTGTGAATACTTTGCACTTAAACGGTCTACCTTTAGCATAACAACATCCACCAATGTTACTAGGAACTCCCAAAACCTCAATAATCTCAATATTCTTTGCATTTGTAACCACAATTCGTGTCCCGATTTGGGTGACGATCCCCATATTTGTACCGTCTCTTAGTATATGCAGTTTCTGAAGAAACATTGAAGTATGCATATCGTTCATAATAATTTAATGATTTTAATCTATAAATAATTTAGTAGTAAAAAAAAGCAAATAATATGGGGTTTTGATTTCAGGCTTCAGGGTTTCCTTACCATGATTCGTACTGGACGATTGTCATACCATGAGCTTTGTTTTGGATTCGGAACAGACTCGTAGGTTATCAAACAAACATCCTTTCCAATGGCTGTTTGGCACAAAAATTCATTCGGTGGGCCTGTATGGTGGGGCATAATGCTAGATGGGCTCATGCTCAATGCCGAACCACTTGAAAATCTGCTCGAGTGTCGTCTTTGCACTGCTGTTAGAACATCCTCATCAACATCAACAACATCCGCATCTTCCGACTCTCTACCATAATACTCTGGGAGACAAATGATTATCTTTTGTTCACTCTCATCGAAGACGTCGTAGTCGTAAAAGTTTTGAGGAATTTCATGAGTTTCTTAAAAATAAAATACAAAATATTTACTAAAAATTGTAAAATTTATTATTTAAAAATTAGTTTCTATATGTTTTTATAAATAAGTCAAACCTATAAATAATTAAACTCCATAATGTATAATACATTCCACTTACTTGGCTTTGGGGCATTTTCAATGGGCTTATGTTCCTCTTCAAAGAGAGGACTCAGCTCGAGCCAAAGAAGATCAGCATGCAAAAATATTTCAAGGCCAAATTCACATTTGTCCATTTCGTTGTTGTACGAGTCCTCATGAGGAATGTAGAACTTGACAGTGTCTTCATGATGGAAATCAATTTTGCTTTTGGGTTTTAGTAATGCTTTTGGTTTTTTTGATGTTTTGGAGAAATTCTTGGACAATTTCCATTTTTTATTTTTTGGAAAATTTTTTTTGTTCCCAGTTTTTGATTTAGTACTTGACTCGCTGCTGTTGCTGATACTATCTGTTTGAGCTGGGCTTTGGTTTTTATTTGACTGGGACTGGGCTTTCAGGTTTTTGCCAGCAGTGGTCTGCCTCCTCCTGATGATTCCTGTTCCACCTTCTATAGCTATAGCAGCTCCAGTTTTGTCGGGAACGCTGTTGTCAAGCGCATTATTATGACCACTGGTACTGGTGTTTAAATGTTGCTGTTGATGATGAGACGACTGAACTCCACGATCCCTATGAATTCTTAGTTCCCTCTCTCGCTCAGGATAAGCAGTTGCATGTGGTGAGATACTTTTACTTCGGATTTTAAAAGGTTTAAATGATTCATTCATTTCTTGAATTTCTAAACTATATTTTCCCATTGTTGAACGTTCACCAGCAAGAGAAGCTACGGAGCCATGAGCTGGTTGCAATGGTTTTATTGTGTCTTTAACATTTAGTTTTGATAAATTCCCAGTTTCGGCCTTGCTACTTTTCCTATCCCCTGTGACTGAAGTTATTGATTTTGATTTTGTGTCAGAAACAATTACTGCATTTGGTAAAGAACTTCTTTGGAAATTAGACTTAGGTATTATTTGTATTGTTGTGTTAGGTTTCAGATCAATATCAGGGGGCGTTGATGGAGGAAGTCCACCAACCTTATTTTCATTTAATTTATAGTTTTTAATGTGAACAGTATTTTTTTGCTTAAAATTGTTATTCCGTTTATATTTATTACTACTAGGGGTAGGGGTTAGTTTGCTTTTTTCTTTTTTAGTCGTAGATTGTGGCAATTTGAGCTTGGGGGGCACAACTTGAATTGATGTCGATCTCTTTTTATCAGTTTTAATTCTTGGCATTGTATTTCGTATCTTTTGCAATCTTTCCTTTCTTACAATTAGTGTCACGTGTCACTCACTTAGTCCGGGCCCGGGCCCATAGCTTTCGAAATGCTTTTTTTTCAAACGGAGTTTTTCAGGTACTGGAAAAATCATAAATTCTAATAACAACAAAACGATTACGAAACGCATAATATGTTACTCATTAAGAATAAATATTTCTTGGTCTATTTAGCCGTGTGATTTACTAGATTTAACGCAACACCCACCTCACTCTGTAGACTTTGTATATTAAATAAAAATAAAGATATCAATACATATTGATAAAGACGGTACATCCTACAGCTTAAATTTGAATTTCCGATTATTAATTGTTTGCTTAAAAATCATAATCATATATCACTATCAATCACTGTAAAATACTATTAGACTAATGATAGTCTTTTTAGGTTTTTTTAACTTATTTTATAACATAATATGAGATAATATATTATGTTGTAGTGTCAGGATTCAGAATTTGTGAGTTCAGCGATCACATGTCAGCCTGATATACATAATTTCTGTGACTCCTATAATACTCAAAAACAATAATTTTACTAGGCATTACGAAACATTAAGAGACTACTGTATTGTTTTGAATTTGAATACGTCGCTATTTTCTTTGAGACTTTTTATTTGTACTGATTTTGGATTATATTGTTTGGATTATTTTGTTTGTAAATTTTGAGTTTTTATCAAATCTATTTTATTGCGCAAGAAAACAAAGGCTCATTTAATATAATAATACTTTCAAAAACAATGACGACACAAGCTGGAATATAACAGACGAAACTGTAATGGTAATTTCCAATTTTAATTTCAACCCCCCAAAAATGACGAACGAGTGGTCGGAGTGGTTGAAAGTCGATGTCGATAAGTGGAATAAACACCTAAGAAAGTGTGCCTTCTTCGACTATTCCTTCTGGCGATTTCCCATCATCATGTATATCATCATTGCTGCTAAATTGTGCTAAAGCTTCATTCTTGTCATTAGAAAGTATCACCTCGTGTTTATCTAAAAAAAAACAAATAAAAATAATAATCGCAACCATAAAATCTTGCTGTTATAGACATCACTTTTAATCAATTTATTTAACAAAGGTTACAAAAAACCAAAACTAAATCCTCCTTTGGAGTTATCAATGAATAAAAAGCTTAAAAAACATTTTATATAATATTTAAATTATTGTATATTTAAATAGCATTTTACAGTGCAAGGTGAGTGTAAGCAGGGTAGCCAGAGTATACAATTTGTACAGATTTCCAGCTAGCAAAGTTTTATTTTCTTTTTGATTTTCAATAAAAAAGTAAAATCCCCTCGGTTCACCCCTCACGACCTCCTCCCGAGATTCCCCATTTTGGTTGATGACTCCAAAAAGTTGGTCCACTTGACTATCGTGAGGTCCATGTCCTCCATGTGTCAAGTATATATTACATTTAAATTCTTTATCAGGCGGAACTAAACGCTTTTTTATTTTTTTGTTATTTTTTGTAGAGAAACACCATCTAAATTTTGGCTTTTCTGTAGATCCTAGTACTGTCATTTTCATCAGATGCTGCCCATCTGCATCACTCACATCAAAATTATTACTTACTAGGGTAATATACCCTATGGGGTGACCTCTGTGGCTTACTTCTACCTTCTAAACAAACAAAAATAATGCTACATTACAGTAACAGTGCAAAATTGTTGCTTTAAAGATCCAAAGTACCTAGTATATTAGAGAAAATAGTTTTTACCATTTGAGTTTTAGTGCAGCAAAAGGTAGATTTAAAGTTTAGCCGACAAATGTCCATTCCAACAGCAGTAAAAACACGAAAACTAGTGGGCACTGTAGGGGCTTTATCAGTTCCTTCCTGGTAGTCTTCAACATAGTCAAAATTAGGTCTGAGAAATAGAATTCTTTGTTCGCTGTCATCAAATACATTGTACTGATAATAGTAGCCTGGTAAACCTACAAAAAGAAAAAAATCTTTTATCCACAAATATTTAGTCAAATGAGTAATTACATCTTGCTTTGAATGAATTACGACTACGACGATACATCGACATATGGATAATGGATTTTGGCTCTAGTCTTAATGCGGGTAACTTTACTTGGGTATATTTACATCACTTACTGCCCATACTATGAGCAGTATGCTCCAGCCATAGTTGATCAACGTGTGCCAATATATCCAGTCCGAAAGGATCCTTGTTCCCCAATTTGTAAGACTCTGGTTGAACAATATATTCTTTGACCTCGTCTTCTGGATGAAATTGTAGCTCTCTAGTAGCTGTCTTCTTGTTTCCGGCTTTCTTTGTTTTCTTAAACTGTTTTTGACTGCCACTACTCTGAAGGCTACCATCCGAGTAACTATAATTGGATAATCGCTTGGCTCGCTCAGAAATATTTTTCATGAGACCTTTCCCAGGTTTTCTAGATGATGGAGAATTGATATCCTCTAAAGACACAAAGAGCGGTGGTGGGATCTCGCCGTGTTCGTCCAGGAAGTGCTTACTCTTTCGGCGATAAGATGTAAAGCCATGATGCATTTTTTCGTCCGACATACTAGTGAGACTCGGAGTTCCATCGGAAACATTTTGAAAATCATTTTGAATCGGCTTATTAGATTGTCCATTTTTCTTTTTCGAGTAGAGTTTTTTCATTTCATCTACATTTGACGTTTGTGAGACTCCAGCATGTGTCGCCTGATTGTTTTTATGAATACATAATGACTCATGCTTTGTTTTGTTGATCCTGCTTACACCCTGTATAATTAATTAATTCGACGTAAAATTTTTAAATTTGAAGAATAACAAAAAGTTCAATATTAATTTGCAGATATGTTTTTTTGACATTTTATCACACTATTATCTGCTCCACTCTTGTAGCCAAGGAGCATTCACTAATAATGTCCTCATTTGGGTAGGTAAGTGACCCTGAAAAGTGAAAATCTGCGAATCTGCCCTATATTTAACATGGGTGGGAAAACGTATGTAGGTTAAAAAATGGCCCAATCTGATGACATCATTTGTGGACGCTTTCAATAAGCCAATAATTTCTATGAATGAACAACTAACGAGGTTTTATATTTTAAGCGCTAGTATTAAGTGAAGTATCGTATACTAATACGTCAAATCCTGTTGACGTTAAGTATAAATTCTAAACGGCGTCAACGTCTAGCGATTCTTGATTATAAGGACTAAAGCATTTAGTACCTACAATGTTTTAATTTATATTCGTTCTTCGAATTTCCGAATATTTATTCGCATGTAATTTATTAAATCCCGGTTGTTGGTTAGAGGGATTTCACTCACACGGACTCAATGACTCCTAGCGTTGAAAAGTGCAATACAAAGACAAATAGCAAATATAAATGACGTAGTTCAACGCCGTCTCATGAATTACTGCTACTCCAAATCCAGGAACATAATTTCGAGCAAATAGATCGAAATTTTGGTGAAGCCTACATGCAATATTTTCATATTTTTGAGTAGGTCATACATTTGCCTAGGGACTCCAGCCTAATGAGCCCCTGAAGAGATATTTGGTATTTTTGTTTTCATTCAGCTGTAATTAACCACAAAACACGAGAGGATCTACGTTCCCCATATAATCGCTTGTTAATTTTTGACAACTTATGATTTCGATTAAAATAAAAATAATTTTTGAGATTTTGCTTCCCATGGTCCCTTGCTGCGGGTTGTAGGACATTTTTCTCCTGGACATTATCCCCCCAGGACATAATCCCCCCGGACATTATCCCCCCAGGACATTATCCCCCCAGGACATATTCCTCCCAAATCTTACACAGGACATTTTCCTCCCAGCATCAAAAACACATACCAAAATGAGCAAGTATTCCTTATTTTCTGCTTAGGTTTACTCTTCATAGCCGTGTATCTTTTTTTTTACTATGACATGTTTAGTATTACCTAGCTAAAGTTATATTTACCTACAGCCTACAGTATATTATTTCGTTACCATGTGCTGATAAGATTTTAATGATTATTTTAAGCATTTTTATATAGTTCATATTCCAATTTTATATTTAAACATTATAATTCAGTATCTGTAGTTTGATTTTGTTTTAATAATACAAGTAATAATGCAGTACATTAATTTCTGAGTGTGAAAGTTTACCGTAACATATGATTATTAATGTCGATTTTAATTATTTACTTCAGTACCTAAACTCAGCACAAGTTTTACTATATACTTATAAACTATTGAAAACGAATTTCTGTTAATAATTATTGTAGATTCTATATTGGTGTTTAATCAAGCATTGTTTCCATTGAGGTCAGGCTACAAGATTTTTGCAATAATACTGACATGACAATCGTTGCCTTTTATTAATAAATAGTTGCGTAATCTTTACATCACAACAAAATGAGAAAAGGAAAATTTTGGTACCTACTTCAGCATAAGGTTTTGCATATTATAGAGAAAAACTATGAATACACAAATTTTTCGTAAATGAATACTCGCTCATTTTGGCATGTGTTTTTAATGCTGGGAGGAAAATGTCCTCTGTACGATTTGGGAGGAAAATGTCCTGGGGGGATAATGTCTTGGGGGGATAATGTCTTGGGGGGATAATGTCCGGGGGAGATTATGTCCTGGGGGGATAATGTCCAAGAGGAAAATGTCCGTATGCCCTTGCTGCGACATCAGACAACATGGAAAAAAAGTTACATGATCATACCTTTTGGTTTTATGCTAGTTCTATTTGCGCAAAATAAATACTTAATTACTTTTAGAAACTTTGTAGTGGAGTAATAATTGTTATAAGTGCGGGGAAATATTATCACTGAATTTTTAACATGCAAACAATAGCACTGATAATAAGAATATCATTCTTAAGGACGAACTCTATTCTTCTATGCAAGGAATTCGTTTACTGTCCGTTCCAACTTTCAACGTTTTGCTTTTACAAATTCAAAATTGGGTGATCACGTTACCCACGACCCACAACCACTCTGGACTCGTCGTAATTTCCTAATTCCTACCTATACCTTGAAATAATTGGAAATTGGCGAAGTCCATTAGCTATAGCAGGAGTAGGAGAACTAAATAGACACATGTCTGCGTCTCCGATATGACTATAATATCTAATATGACGTCTGATAGAATAAAATTTACTTACGACAGATTTGAATACAATGAGATTAAAAGGTAAAACTGAAAGTTAATCTTATTTCTTGACTCGAGCGACTAACAGCCATAGCGCGATAGTAATGATATTTCTGTAATTCTGTTAAATTATTCTGTAATAGGTTGATCTGTTGATCTTACACTTTTAAGCTTAATTGCCGTGTGGTGGGAACGGGAATGGGACGGACATTTTTCTTTCATCCCCCGAATGTATCCACTGAAATATTCAGTGGACCAACTGGCCATTAGAATTTCACTGGCAACTGTAGGCATTGCGACTTATTGTTATTGCTGTGAAACTAATTATTTATAATATATTAATGATGAAATGAAATAAACAATAATGATGAAAACAGTTGATGATGAAACGCACAACCCTACCATAGCATTTTTATTTTATTTTTAATTAGAAATCAGAGTTGAAGAAGTGAAAGCCACAAGCCACGTCTACGCTAGGCAATAATGATTTGGAGCATTCTAATGGAGTGCAGTATCTGGAATACTGGAATATATAATAATATATTGTATATGTACATATATATCTGTGTATTTTCCTACTCTCTCCAAAATCCCTGGTAATGGTTTATTCTCCTACGTCCTACCCTCCCCCAGAATCCCCGTTGATGGTATGTATTTTCCTATCCACCCTCAAAATTAAAATACCCGTTGGTGGTCCTGGTCTGCATTTTCGTTCAGGTGCAAGATGGATTATCTCTATTTTATTTGAATTTTTGAAATTTTCTTGAAATGCAAAGTCAAGAAAATTCAGTTGGAATAATAGTGACAAATTTTAGTAAAGATTAGGTCTCCCCTTCCATACTTTCGCGAAAACGAAAACCTTATAACTTGCATTAAATGTTGTGTTTAATTTATGTTTGGCAGTAATTACACTCTTTCTGCAACTGAACTTACTAAACAAGCATAAGCTGCAACAGGGTCGTCCATAAATTACGTCATAGAAACTTTAAATTCAAATTCGAATAAAATAGAGATAAGCCATTTTGCACCCGAAAGACTATACTAGCAGTAGTTACAGTGGAACCTTGTTATAACCACATCTCATGGGGAAGGGTGTATTATGGCCTTATAGTGAGGTGACCTTATAGCCTATAGCGTCATCCGACGTTATAAAAAGTGTTTAACAATTTAAAAGAATTATGAGCTAATATTAGTCATAAAGGAAGTCCTGTTGTTTAAGTCGCTTATTTTATTACGAAATACGAATTATAAAAAGAGCACGGTAGCACACCCACATATAGTAATTTTGTGGTTGGCCTTGAAAATGGGAATCGTGCTTCTAGAAATTTTTGCATGCTGCTATTAAAAGGTTAAATAGCATACAAATTAGTGTGTGGGGCTGTGTGAACCATGTGGCTATAGTAAGGGTGACCTTATAAAAAATGACCTTATAGCCTGGAAAATGTCTATGCTAAAGTATAGCAGGTTTGCCGGGGAAGGATTAAACATGACGCTATAACAAGGGTGGCTCTATAAGGTGAGTGGTTATAGAAAGGTTCTACTGTACTAGTCACAGTACAAGAAGTTATGATACAATTCATTTGAATCCATGTGTTCAACAGGGTAGGTTCCCATGTAAGTCCTAACCACGGACGCCTTAATTCTCTCTTCTTTTACTGATGCATGGAATGTAGTAAATTATTATTACCCTCTTGAATTACTGAATCCATGACGGTTAATCACATTTATTGGTAGTGTCTACAAACGACAGAGCTATGACAAAGGGCTGTCTGTAGAAGTATATCATAATCATGCTATCATCTAAGCATCCCATTCGAAATTTTCAGCATGTTTAACCGTACTTACTGTGCACCGCACCGTATTAAAGAAACTTTTATTCTTATCACATGCGCAGCATTATTATTGAATTGATACAAATTATTTATTTTAAAGTAATTCACCATACTAGCAATATAAATCACATTTACATATTACATTAAATTAAATTGCATTCACAATACGTTGATACGGATACAGCAATATCTTGTGGGCCGATTTTCCTAATTTACTACAAGCTATATATTTCGGTCGAAGTTTCTTTTGAGCCCATCTTTTTGAATTTCCTTTTTTTTGCCGTATGCAGAAATTGCATAGGACGCGTGGGCTGGAGAATCCCTTGTTTGAAGCCCCTAAATCGGATCTAGTTATCCTAAATCGGTTCGTTTTTCAAATTATTTCTTAAATTCAAAATTATGTGTTTTAACTCATCCTATCCTTCATCCGTCCTCCATTAATTAATGCAGTTAAAGTTAATTAAATTTTTTGGATAAATTGAAGGCCCTTTTAAAATATGTAGTAGAAGCAAATAATTAATAAATCCAGCTTTTAGTCACACGTAAGGTGTAAAAATGTAAAAATTTAAAAATGCTGTTGGTTCTCTCTTTCTTACTTAAGTACCCTAGTCCATCCAACCAAAAAGCAAAGCTTTATCCTAGTGAAGAAAGGGAAACACTATGAAGAAGAAGCCCAATTTTAGTTTGTACTACACTCTCACTCTCTCATATTATACGTTCTGAGTTACCAAACTAATCAGAAATCAATGTCTAAATCTAAATCTAATTAAAACAGTTTTTAAAAATATTTTCTCTTAGTGGAGACGAAGTAGAAAAACTCATCATGCTAAAAAGGAATCAGGATAAGTCAGGAGGAGCTTTACGCAGTTCTCCAGTAAGTAACCGAGGAATTCCAAATCTACCCATTCAATTTGAGGCAAGTTCACATGGTAGAAATCTTGATCGGGGAAACTCCAAAAGTATATCTAAATCTATCAACGACATCATTAGGGACACACAGCGGAATTTAAAATCTCCTGGACTAGAAGTCCTTCGTCATTGTACACATATTTTTATTCGACCCACAGATGGTGCACTGTCAAATTGTGAGTACGTCAGAATTGAATAAAACATTTTTTTTAAATTTATTAAATATTAATTCATCCTTGTTAAATCTTTCCTTCAAATAAAATTAGAATTTAAAGCATCATAATAATCAATACTGTACCACACTACCCCCCTCCCCAGTTTTGTTGGAAGCCAAACAGGTGTACGAAGTATTCGATCAGAAAGCACGTCGCATCTACTATGTAAAGGAAATGGAGGCAGATGGACGGCGATTATCCATCGGGGGGACTTTTGATCTAATTATTTGTATCCTAGCTTCTGATGGCCGGGAATTGCTGAGACTAGAGGGGAATCGAGGACAAAAGGGTCGGAATGCTGTAATTAAAATAATCCCGTACTATTTACCTCCATTATTCAGTATATTCCAGTATATCCACAGAATCTTAATGATTATAATTTAAGGGCTGCAGTAGATCTGGCAGTATAAGTCTACGAACTGGCAGTTAGAATTACAAATGGCGCCCAAAAAGACGATGTGGCAGTATGGGTGGTGGGGCAGTATAGTGTTAGAAATATTTGCCGAATGGAGACTCTAGCAGTTTAGATGTGTGACAGTTTAATCTTTATTTAGCTCACAAATCGTAAGTAATAATGAATTCTTAGTTACAAATATTTGTTCGTAGTAATAAAAAAAGTAAAAATTATGTACAAATCTACATAATAATAGAATTCAAATAATTCTGTTCGGGGCCGTCCATCCGTTGTCCCCTCCTCCAACATCAGATTGATTATAGCAACATAACACACCTGCACTAGCAATCTACATAATAATCAAATTCAAAATAATGATGTCTAAGAATGGGTATGGGGAAACAGCGGATGAGCATCAAACCTTGGCGGACAGAATTATTTAAATTACGTAAGTTGTGTAGATAATACAGTTATCTAAATAAATCAAAAATTGCGTCATCAACTATTTGCTTTCGTCCGCAGGACGGGTCGGTTTACTGGTGATTACATGTTATTGCTTAAGCAATGGCTGTCGAATCGCTTGTTTTGGTCTTCCACACTTAGGTCGTGGTACGTTCAATTTGATTACCTTCGCAGACAGTGAAAACTGAATGAAGCCAGTCTTTACAGCTAAGGCAAATACGTGTTTGCATACATATTTTTTCAGGAAAAGTGGGCAACAACATGTTGATAATTTCTTTTGCCTGTGTGTCTTTTCTTCCACTTGTCGGCAAGAAAAAGCTGAGCTTCTTCAGAATTTGCTCCTAGAACTGAATATTATTTGAATAACTTACGTATCTGAATCCAATGTAAGAATTAACGTTACAGACAAAAATTTAATATTTTGCTTATACTGCCGAAACCTTCACAGGAATGACTACACAACATTATCGATTAGATTATACTGCCACTTCCTCCAAAGCCTCTATACTGCCAGATCATCTGCTTATACTGCCACTTTCCTTTTTGCCATAATTTAAGTAAAAACGGATACGTACTATGCACAAAATTATTTTTGTCTCTCCACAGGTAGTGGCTGTACTCAGAAATGAAAAATATCTAGGAGAAATCAAGCAAATGAGCCATGTATTTTCTGAGCAAGTGTATTCAATTAAAGATGAAAATGGAAAAGAAATCCTTCAAGTTGAGCCGACACCAGGGCAGGAGAAGGAGAAACAATGTTGTGGTAAAATATGTGCGAAAAAACGAAAGGAGAACACTGAGAATCTTTATTTTGATGTTAACATGCCTGACCCAAAGAGCCGAATTAGTGGGATGGGGAAAATTGCAAAATTCTTCACCAATATTCCTCGAGAATTGGATGATTGCTTTGGTGTAGAATGCTCAGATGCTCTCAATATTAATGAAAGAAGTTTACTCCTCTCCTCCATGTTTCTAATATATTCACCCGAAAAACTCTCGACTAAAATACAGGGTAAAGTGGGATCGAGCTCTGTGATTGGAGACAATTCTAGTATAATGGGCGATCCTGAGAAACTATCAAAAGCAAAGAAAAAATAAACAAGTACTTATGCATTTTATTTCAATTTCTAACGTGTTTGATTCAAAATATTAAAACAAAACCGTATAATTAAGTTATTTTATTTTTAAATTAATTGCCATTAACCAAACAAGGCTTCAAGGCTTTCTAATGGCCTGCTGGCCTGCTGTTTGTTATTTAGCATTATAGTACAGTCTTTATAACTTTTTTATAATTATTATTTTCCATAATAATATAATATTATTTTTGATTACTTGAATCATCATAACATGTCAGTCAACGTTCTTACACGATCATACAACGAGCAGCAACTGACCCCAAAAATACATAAGTACTAATGCATCTAATAAGGAACTTAACTTAAGGTATTCAACTTGAGAGAAACTAAATTACAACACTTTCAGTAATTAAGTTGCGAGAGAATTATTTAAGATTATTTTAATTTCATTCCATAATACAAAATGCTGTCTCATACAACATACAATGTCATATTATGTTCTTGTGCTTTTTCATATATTTTAATTCTTGGCGATTGGCTCAGCAATCCTAGATATAGACTTTTTGACTTACTTCTTGTGGCTCTAACTCTAACTGCTACTGCACAATTATACTAAAATAATTTTAACTAATTTAAATATAATAATTAGAAGGCGACGAAGGCGTGAGGAGTAAACTATTACAATGGTGCACGCAAATTTTCACGTCCCGTCCATTGGTACCAGTACCGCATGCATTGATTTTAATTACTACATTTCGAAGTTGGAAATAAATAATTATTTTGTTTCTGCTATGTTATACATGAACAGGCTTCCCCTTTTCAGTTTTCAGTGCGTGTCTAATCTTGCTCAGGAGCACTACAATACTATTACCAGGATTGGTAATAAATAGATCCACACATTTATTAACAAGTTTATATTATTAGATTATTTTCGGTTTTTTTGAAAATGTTACCTTTCTGGGACACTCCGGTAAGAACGGCTCAGTCGAATTTTTGATTACACACTTTCAATTGCGGTATTTTTTAATATAGTTAAATTAAGGAAATCGTTAAAACTAACAGATTTTGTTAATCTTCACTACGTTTCTAAGCTTATGATTGTGATTGATAAGAAATAAATTAAGAAATTAAATAAAGAAAAGAACTATTAATAAATTAAACCATTTTTTAAAAATCCCCCCGTAAAAAGTATCAGGTGAGTTTAGGAGGGTGGGGTCGAAAACAGGATGACGAAATTTATATTGTAGAATTAGACGAGGAGCCACTGCCGCCGGTGATTGTTCTTCCTCTACCGTCCGCTTCATCAATGCATAAGCAAAAATGGAAAAATATTATTAATTCCAACAAATGCATCTTGGAGAATAATTATAATAATACTAAACTAAAGTCGGAGTCATCATCTCCGTCTTCTTCCTCGTCGTCTTTTATAGTTGTGTGAGTTAACCAACATTTAATCCATAATTCTGTTACTATTTTAATTGATTTCTGTCTCCTGTGCTGGCGCATGCATGGTTGTGCAACTGATCGTGAGTAGTAACTAGTGATTCGTAGTCTGGAAGTCTGCAAGAAATTAAGAGAGAATATCACCAAAGCCAAAGCTATTTATCTGTTATTTGTGTGTATTTTACTGTTTACTACAGGATTCAAAAAATATTGCCTGGAATTTTTACATTCTGCCTGCTATCCTGCACGCTATTACTTGTACCATGGATTTTATTTGCAACAGTACATGCAGGTATTAAAGTAATGTGGGTTTTACTGCCTTCATTCATTTAATTTTCAAAAAAGAAAGAAACTAAATATTTTTGTATCCGAATAATCTGAATGTGGCTTGCAAAATCATTTTTAAGTATTTAATTCGAATTTATTTATTAATGCCGGGACCGACGGTTGACCTGTATCAATAAATTATCTGATTCAGAAATCTGCCAAAGTTCTGAGTGTGAAACTGCATCAAAATTACTGCAACGGACAATGGACATTGCCGTAGATCCTTGTGAAGATTTCTACCAATATTCGTGTGGTCACTGGAATTGGTCCTCCTCATCTTTGTCTTACTTGGATCACACGACTCTCATTAGACAACGTATTTTGGAAAAATTACGTGGTATGTAGTAGTATGCCCTAACTATTATAGTGCAGTTCCTCGTTCAGTCAATCTATGATGTTCGTCGAGGTTTTTGTAGTTACCTTTAAATGTGGACAATTAGCTCTTACACGAGCCGACTTGAATGTCTTGACTCATGTACGCGGAACGCATTGACGAGTGAGCATTCCTTAAAATAATAAAATTTTCTAATTAAGCAATGAAATTTAACTAAATTGTTATTGCAGAACTTACGGAGGCGATTGGAGCTACAGGTGTAGACGGGAAAATACTTGAGACTGAACCTTCCTCAATTATTGAAATGAAGACATTTTATGACTCGTGCGTCAAACGTAATAGCAGTATAACGAAAAGTAATAATATGTTCTTACTTAAGATTGATTAGTATATGCTAATATTAGTAAAAATAGGTCTGAAAGTTATAGATTGGGCTGAGTTTTCCCAATTCAATATTTCAGATGAAGCTACATCGTCAAGATTGGAGTCGGTGGCGTCAGTCATAAATAATTTAGTTCCACCAAACAGCTCATTAGGGATAACCTTGGGAAATATACGACGCCTTACGGGACAAAATTTCATTATTAAGCTTTCTATTGGCCCGGATTTTAAGAACCCTCGTAAAAATCGAATCTTTGTTAGTAAATTGTGTATCATTAAATATTTCATTTTAATTATTTAAGCATTTTTAAGGATTCTAAGTTCTACGTGTCGTTAACTGTTACCTCTGCTGTGTTTGAATAATTACATATCTAATTTGTGCTTCTTTTTTTGTGTATGTGATTAGATTGAACGACCAGAATTAGCTCTGCCTAAGCAAATCTTACACAGCAGTGGATCCTTTGGAGAAGAGTACGCACTCCTAATATTTTCTAGCCTGTCCAAGGTTTGGCCTTTACTGTACAGGGATGTTTCGAGTAAAGAAATAAATGAAACAGTACGACAGATTCTTGAAATTGAAGTAGAGTTGGCTCAGGTGAGGATTTGAAAATATAATTACATTTACAAATGAATTATTATTTCCCAGCTATATGCATAATTTAGTGAACCTTTGAAATATTGACCGATTTGAACAAGCAATATTTCATTTGAAAACCGTTGAAAAAAGAAACCAATTAGTACGGCGCATCTATGTCTATATATATATTTGTTTGTAGGCCATGACCACCGACGATGAAAGGACGAAGCCTGAGATGTTTAATTTAGTTTCGTTGGGACAAATTAATGATTTATTTTTGAAAAGACAAGAGCTTGAAGATCCTCAGCTAGGAATGGGTGTCCCTGAAACGCAAGTTAAGGTACCAATATACCAACTCTGCCAGCTCTATGTTTATTTTAGCCAAATTCCCAGCGCAATATATAACTTGAGTAGTAAGTTATGTATTATTAACTTTTGAATTGAAGCTCAACTGGACAGAATATGTGAGAGCAGTATTTGTAAATGTGACGCGTAAGACCATTGGAGAAGAAACGATTGTGAATGTGAAAGACGTCCAGTATCTTCGAAGGTTGGCTGCTGTCATTTCCAAGACGTCAGTTCCTCGATTAAGTAAAAACAAAATATTAAATCGTACGATTTAAAAATTATATAAATTAATTATTAAGCTTAAACCGTCAAAGCATGGATTTTATTAAAAAAATCCTTTAAATTGCTCATTCCACAAGTATGTATTTCCTTTAGGAAATTATCTAAGATGGCAACTACTGAACACTTTCGGTAACAATTTCCTCCAAGACCAACAGCCCCACGAGCGACATCAAGGTGAAGGAAACAGTGGCTCCAATAGCACAATTCTAGTGGTTGATGAAAAGGAACTAATCAGTCGACAATTTGAATGCATTCAACTTATGGACACGCTCATCCCATTTGCGTTGAGCTACAAATACGTCGTCAGTAATGTCACTAAGCCAAGTGTCATACCTGAGGTATTACAATTAATATGTGTATTTATTTAAATATTGTGTATTTCCAAAATGTTTAACTGTAAAAGTAAGCAGTAGGCCAATATAGATATAATAAATAAGTCATACTTTTGAGCGTTATGTTTGACTTAATTATCGAATTTAATTGTATCAGGCTGAAGCAATGCTCAGCGACGTGGTCTCCTCTTTCCAAGACATGGTAGCTCGTTCCAGCTGGATGGAGTCTGGGACGAAATTAAAAGCGATAAAAAAGGCGGGGACAGTGCGCGCATTTTTAGGATATCCAAAATGGTTAATGAACTCAACAGCTCTGGACACCTACTTTAGAGGACTAGAATTTTACCCGGGTGACTTCCTTCGCAACCTTCTAGTAGCTTTAGAATGGACCTCTATAAAGGATCTATCTAGTTACTATCAGGCTGTGGACACACAGTGGTCCGGCACTGGGGATTCTCCAATGGAAGTGGATGCATTTTATAACGACGAACTTAATTCCATTAGTAAGTATAAGTCACCATAATTATAGGACGTAATACTTAATAAAATAAAAAATAAAAAGTATTTTTAAATAACTATTATTTTAATTTATTAAGCGATACCCCTGGGTTTCCTTCAAATGCCATTTGTTGGAATGGGCTTAAGGTAATATAAATACAAATCTCACAGTATGTTAGTAAAAGAGTATAATGCGTATATGGGCCGGTAATTTTATGTAAAAAATAAATTTGCGTTCTACTAATTACCGATTTCTTTAATTAATTTTTACAGATCCCTTGACTATGGAGCTCTGGGATTCTTCATTGGACATGAGTTAATTCATGGTTTTGACACAGAAGGTGTAGCATCTTATGAATATAATTTTTTTTAAATTTTTTTAATTCCGTTAAAATAATTTACAAAAATAACATTTAAACTAAATCTCGCTCGACGAAATTCTAACGTTTCGAATGTTATACTCAGGACGATACAGTGACGAACTAGGGCGACTGAGTTCTTGGTGGACTCCACGGACTTTAGAAAATTTTAATATGAAAACGCATTGTATTGAAGAACAATATAGTCACTTTTATATACCGAAAATAAACGCTAAGGTTGCTCACACAGCTAAATTTGACTTTCAATCTAATCTACAACTACTATGAATTAAATGAAACAAAGTGGAAAAGATTTCTGCTATTTTGGTTTTGAATTTCAATTTGGCGTAATTATGCTATCTGGACAGGTGAATGGGAAGCAAACTTTAAAAGAAAATATAGCAGATAATGGTGGTCTCAAGCAAGCCTTCCGTGCATATCATCTATACACACAACGGCATGGCCCGGAACAACTCAGTTTACCCGGCATGGAACGATTTTCTCCTGAACAGCTTTTTTTCCTATCTTTTGCCCAGGTTAGCTGTGAAAATTGGAAAATATTTAAATCGTAAAATAACCTATCACTTCCTAATAGCAATAGCCTATGCCATTTTAATTTTGAAAATTATTATAGCATTTTATAATTTTTGGTTAAAGTCTTGGTGTTCGTACGTGAGTGAGCCGACCCTACGTGATATGGTCCAGTTCAATGAGCACAGCCCGCCCAAATTCCGTGTTCTAGGAACTTTATCGAATTTAAGGAATTTCTCAACTGTTTGGAACTGTTCAGTTGGAAGCAGGATGAACCGTAAAAATAAATGTTTATTGTGGTAGTTGAAGAAATTATACAATAGGAATAATAAATATGATTTAATACAAAACACGAATACTTTTGTTTATTTTGTCAAATATTATGCTATATGCTACGACACAACATCTAATACTACTATTACAGGCCGATCATAACATCCTCAAAAATTAACGCTTACACAATATTACATAGGGCCATTTATTTATATTTTAGTTCATAGTTCGTTTTGGTATTTTATATTTAATAAAACTACTTGTTCGCTTTGTACGACCACATCATGAAATGGTGATTTTATGAATATCTGTTTAAGTTAACGGATAAATTATTATTCTTAAAATACAAAGCTACAACATGCGTTTCAAAAGTAGGTACCTATAGTTTAAAATTTTCCCATTTGTACAGCTATACTATTACAGTTTACAACATTTACGCATATAAATTAATAATGAATTTGAAAGACATTGTTATTTTTCATATGATATTATTCAAAAAAGAAAGAAAAATTGTACTTATGGATTTTTCGTTTTGTTAAATGTAAAGTACAGTATCGGTCCGATTAACATGTGGTCGAGATGGGGCACTGTAACATCTGGATGAGAGTATGTGATTGTACATCCCCATTGGAGAGTTGACTTCCACGCGAGTATTTTTATCTCTGTCCCCGTCGTCATTATCAAATGAGATGGGTCGATTAAATAGTGCATTGTCTCTATCATTCCCCTTGTCTTCTGTGCTTGCAGTGTAGTCAAAATTATTATTTTTACTCCAGAAAAATCGTTTGATACTTCCCGTTGGACTTGCAAGAGGAGTATTATCTGCAGTAAAATAATTTTGTGAGATTACAAAGGTTAAAGGTTAATTAATATTAAGACCATTACATAAAAACTAAGTTCAATTCCTAATATAAATGAATAAGGCCATACTGCTTGAATAGATGATTTTCTCTTGGGGTGACTCATCTCGATTTGGTTTTGATCGCTTTTTAAATATTGTAAAATCTTTAACCTTTGACATCATAGTACTACTTGAGTTCACATTAGTATCTCCATCATCCCCCGTTTCCCGCCGAGTAGGATTTTCTACATCTGCCACCGTATTTTTCTTGAGGCTAGTATCATCTTTGGGAGGACGTGTTACAGTTATTTTCGTTGGTGTGACCAGAATCATACCATTCGCAGCTTTACGGTGTCCAAACATCGAGACGGGCTTCGATCCACTAACTGAAAAATAGTAGAAAATGATTTTAAAAGCTTTTGTAATTTTTACAATTTTAATAGTTATCACTTTTGTAATTTGATTTTTTTTCAAGCCCACTCACAATTATCTTCAATGAGACGGGTACAAATGAAGCCCAATAGTCCGCAGGAAAGACCCACAACAAAAACTATAAGAAAAATCACTCCAAATATATTATATCCGTCCCACATTGTATAATCTTCCATGTTTTTTTATCACAGTCTTTGACTTATCACATCTTAGATATCTAGTTTGTATTTTTCACACGAAATATTATAAACTTTCTCAATTAGGAATAACACATTGTTCCATCATTTTAAAGAGGTATAGTTTAGCAAATGTGTTTAATGTATCTATCTATTTACTTGTAAAAATATAAACAAAAACAAGTAAGGCAAACTTTCCGTGATTGAACATTCAACAGTTATTACTCAAGGACTAATATAACATCTTGCTAAATCTCTCCTAAATTTTATTAAATCAGAAAAACTTTTTCTAGTGTCCAAAAAGCACGAAAGTAAGAAACAAACTAAACTGTATAAAAATTCTAATCTATGAAACCCTCAAAAAATTGGCCAGGCTGGAACTGGAAAAAAGTAAGTGCTGGAAGATTTGACATTATTCGAATGGAAAGACTGAACTGAACAATAGCACGCACGCACCTTCCGCTCACTTCCTGTTCACTTCCACACGTGGACTTATGTAAATATACTGCAGTTCCAGTGTCTGGAAGTACCGAGATTTCGTGCAGGCGCGTACTCATAATCTTTATTGCTTATGAAACATGACTATATTACGTGTCAGAATAAAAACTTGCTAATATTTTGAAAAGTCAAAGGTTAACCTCTACATAAAGAATTGTATACACAAATATTTTTGGATACTCATACCAGGTTAATAAATATGTAGGTACATGCATATTTAACTATATATACGTTTTCACAGTGCTGTTTATAGACATATCAAACTATCAAAGACAGAAATTTATTAGTCCGTATAGGTCCGTTATAGGTACTTACAAAATAGAAGCAGTGAAACTTTCAAAACAATAAAATCCCAATGGGATGAAATTATATGCAAAAAGACTAATTGAAGAAAAAGGGTAAATGGTCTTTACTCACGTTTTCGAATCTTGTTCAAGTCAGAAATAATCACGTAGGTATACTACTGTAAAGCTCCAAAAAGCATACCTGTCAGGGAGAATTACAAATTAAGTACCTACGTCAAACTTTGCTTTACACCTGGGGGACCTATTAGAAACCTGAGTATTTTAAAGTGAGACCTTCGCCATCCTGAAGACCTTGGGAGCTATTATAATTTCAGAGCCGGACGAAGGAATTGCTTTTAGGCGGCAATTTGTTTCCATACAAAAACCACCATTTTGATTTTATTGCACGTTTGCTTTAGTAGACCAAAATTTTGTACTTATATACATGTTTTAGAAAAGTTTAAAATGTTCTATTTACTTGATTCTGAAAAGTGCAGAATGTTCTATTTACATGTTTTGAGAAAGATGTTATGTAAATGTTTTTTTTGCATGTTTCTGAAATGTGTAAAAAAATTTATTTCCATACTTTTGAAATATGCGAAATGTTTTATCTCCGTGTTTTTGAAATTTGCAAAGTTTTCTTTTGACATATTTTTGAAAAGTGCAGAATGTTCTATTTACATGTTATTTGAAAAGTGTCGTGTTTTATTTGCATGTTTTTGAAAAGTTTCGTGTTTTATTTGTATGTTTTTGAAATGTGCAAAATCTTTTATTTCCATATTTTTGAAATATACAAAATGTTTTATCTCCGTGTTTTTGAAATGTGCAAAGTGTTCTTTTGACATATTTTTGAAAAGTGCAGAATGTTCTATTTACATGTTATTTGAAAAGTGTCGTGTTTTATTTGCATGTTTTTGAAAATTGTCGTGTTTTATTTGTATGTTTTTGAAATGTGCAAAATATTTTATTTCCATATTTTTGAAATATGCAAAATGTTTTATCTCCGTGTTTTTGAAATGTGCAAAGTGTTCTTTTGACATATTTTTGAAAAGTGCCAAATGTTCCATTTAAATTTTTTTTTGAAAATTCAGGCAGCGAGGGCTACCTGAGGTGGCCGCTGTATCCGGGCCCGTAAATTGTTAATGTAGGGACCCGGGAGGTGTAAGTTTGCAAGAAACGCTGGAGCTATTTAAAGCTTTACTTTACGGTAGTCCAGTTCTATGACACAAGCTATACACAGTTATAGGATGTAAGTACAAGTTGCAATTAATAACCTACCCCCAGCTGGAACTGGAAATAATATTGAAATATGATATAAAATGTAATGTGATGTTCCAGTAAATATTATAGCCTTACTTGCATTTCTAGAGTTGTTCTCAATAAATTCACAGTTTTGAGATTCACAAATGTGTTTAAAATAATTAAGTACATACATATTTAAAGCCAAAAGCCACTGCACTGGACTTAATCTTAAATCTAACTTCCGGAGTTTTGGATTCTCTATGTCCAGTTCCTCATTGCTCCCTTGCATGTGCAATCAATGCAGTTTCAATTCCAGAGGCGCATTACTTCATTTTTTTGTCAAGCAGTCAAGTTGCAAAATCCCTGCTGAAGTTTTTCATTTCAATCCAATTAAATGAGACATGACAGACTGCACGATTGATTATACGACACAAAGACTGCGAGTTGAAAGATTTACGAACTTTTGTCGCAGCCTCCATATGTTTATGTTGGGTGCTTGAATTTACAATTGGGATGCAGAACACAGCAGAAGCTTCAGCTTCAGCCAAAATAATAAGAAAAATAAAGGAGGCTCACTGAGGTTTCCTATAGTGAATATAGTCAGTCAAACTATTTCCCAATTAACTGCAATAAAAACAGCATCTACATAATAATAATATGCACTATAAGCATACTCACTGTTTGAAGTTTTCCCTTCCAGACTTACATATCTCACCCTACTCGACTACTCCTTTATTAAATTATACTCACTCAAGTGTACTATAATTTGATTTCTTGGTCTCTGTTTCTGCAAATCATAGAATAATATTTTTTTTTAACAAATCCTTCTTGATTAATCCTCAACATGTATACGAATTTCACAAATTGCCTCAAAAGTGGATGTGGTGGTAAAAGAGAGAAAGACGGAACGTCAAATCTATAGTGAAACCTAGGCAGGGGACTGTGTGAAAGTGAAGAAATGTGTAAAATCTTATATCACGCAATAAAACGATTAGCAGAATTAAAAGAAGAAACATAAACATGTGAAGTGGAACAGTATGCATTTAACTTCCAATCCAGCCGAGCTCCGACAATTTTCAGTTTCCAGACTTGCAGAATTTCATCCAGAATTCGAATCCAAGTATGTAGCATCTATGTAGTTATAGTTTTCTTTGTGCAAAAATATGTAAATACGAGTGTTAATCGTAATATAGAAGAACACCAGTAAAATACAATGTGTAAAGAATTTCGTAGTTAGGTTCCGCAATTTCGTATCCTAAATTCCATACAATTCATATATAGCCATATATAAATACAATCCAATCACCAACATACCTATTCGCTAAAGAAGAAGCAAAATCACCAAAGTCCATTTTTTAACTTAAATAACGTATATGTAATTTGGTTTGTCAGCACAATATAAGCAACAAGAAATACCTACTATTTGCTTATTTTGCTTAAAAAAATAATTAAACAGAGTTAAATACATTAAAAAATGGAGATTAGCAATTTTACGATTTATTAGGTAGAACTGGAGATCGACAATTTTGGTTCTTCAGTGTAGCGACATACCAAACCATGCAAAAAGTCCTTGTCCTTCCCCTTTCCGTAACTCGAGTTTTAATCTTTCACCCCGAATTTGAATAGGTCTTGTTAATATGAGTCAAAAAGGGACAAGCTATATTATATACGGAATACGGACATTGAAGTATTTTAGACAATAAATAATTCAATGACCCTCGCATTCGCATTATGACAACTATTGCGACTGCACCCACGTCTACCCAACTACATGTACAATCACACAATACTCATATTTTTTTATTATTATGTCATTGTTAAATTCTGTTCGGTAGGTTATGAGTTAGGTATTAGTATGGATGCAAGGAACTACATGTGACATGCAAATAAAAATACGCATATAAAAATGTAAAATTATATAGAAATAAATTAAAATGTGTACAAATGACAAAACTTGATGCACCAACAACCAACTGGAGGAAACTTGATTTATAAAAATATACAAAATTTATTCATTATTTTCCGTTTTTTCTGTATTTTTCTCTTTTTTTCTTATTTGAAGGAGATTTTCGTTGTTGAGATATATGCGGAATTTCCAACAATTTTCTGTAAATTATGAACTTTTACCATCTAATTTATACTTAATATACATGTATTCAATTCGAGAATGTACGTACGTCATAGTTGCTAATAATAAAGTAAATATAGGTATGTAAAAAGTCTTATTTAAGTCGGTACTTGTTAAAGATGAAACCATTTAAGAAAGTTAGTAGTACTCTGTTTTTGTTTTTGGTTTTCTTTTACGTATTCTTGTACAAATGGAAATTATATTAAGATTTGTAAGAATAAAAAATGGTAACATTATTATAATTTAATAATTATTGATGAATTGATGATTGACCAAAAATTGTAATGTAAAAGAATTTTTAGATTTAGATCCGATTGATCCACTAATGAAGCATGCGTCTGACATCATCAGTGTGATCAAACTTTGTAGGGGTCGTCCATCAATGTTATTTATGAAAAAGGTAAATTTTTAACCACCCCCTCCCTTTCCCCAAATTTATCACTTCGTTTAGTGTAGCGTCATACGAAGTTTACATTGGTCGCTTCCCCCTCCCTCTCTTAAATCTAAACGTCATTTAGGGTGGTTCTTTAATAACGCTTTGCGAGCGCTGCTGACGGCGATACGTTGATAATTGCAGGTTGCGATTGTGATAGATCAAGATTTTCGTGCGGAAAATTTAAAAACTTGAGTTTTGCAGCATTTCTCTCTTCTCGATTATAATATACAGGATCGTGTGTCTTTTCAGTTATTACTGATTTTTCCAATTTTTCCAATTTTTCTTCGGATTGGTGATTAGTATTAGGGTTAGATTCGTCGGACGGAGTCGTTGGATTGCTGCTGTAACCTGACGATGGTGTCATGTTAATACGTATGTGGCTATTATTTTCTAGTTTTTTATCCGGTATGGTTTCCGGTAGTCGTAAATCAGAAGTGGACGTAATGTAGGCATAATTGGTGTAGGCGGTTTGATTTATAATATTTGGATATTTCTCATCGATGTCGTCGTCATGTGTCGAGGACGAGCGGACAATGCTAGGGATCCTTTTCAGCTTATTTTCATGGTGTTCAGGAGGCCGTTGTTGGTCAGGATGGGTATCATCTTCCGAGCGTCTGAATGAAGCTCTTCTCAGTTTGTAAATATTTACTTCATCCCTGATTTCAACGATCGTTTTAGCAACATTACTAGTATGGTCACCTTTATTGACTCCTTTTCCTTTTGTTGATTGCAATAATTGTGTTGGGCCGCGTTCAGGATCTGGTGCTGGAACTCGTATGGGGACAGGAAATGTTTCTGGGTTAACTTTGGGAGTAAGATTTGGCTTTATTGAATGTTTTATTGGTTTGTGGATTTGAACATTTTGTGAAACTTGTGTGCTGTGCTTTTGTTGCTGCTGTGGCTGTGGTCGTGATGGTAATGAGAGTGGAGATTTGTCACGTTTTGGTTTTGGTGGTGTCAAAGGCGGTGCTGGTCGGATTTCATCTTCTTCCAAGTCTTCATCCATATAAGCAATGTGTTTTTGTTTCCTAAATGGAACCTTTGTATACGTTAAGGTTTCAGATTTAACTTCTTCTTCTTCGTCTTCTTCTTCTTTTTCGCTCACTTCATTTTCTTTGGCATCATCAGAATCAGGGTCAGGAGGATTATTTAATTTTCTTTCCTGCTCTTTATTTTTCTCGATGAGTGCAGCCAATTGTACTAGCTTGGCAAAGCCATTCATGGTTCCGCCTCCTGCAACAATAATAAAATCAACTGCCATATTATGTTTTCTAGTTTCTACTTTGATTCTACAGTACCGTATTCCCTATAATCACTCAGGTCCATGACTCTACATGTAGCGTATCATACTGCAAACTGTAATACTGCACATTTGCAGTATGTGCGGCAATTGTTAAGTACATACGGTACTTTTAGCGTATAAAATTATTATTAATTATTAAATGCTGTGCGCTACATATAGCGCATAGTAATTACTCATTTACTGTAATTGTAGCGTAGCTGTATGTATTTCCATGTAACTGGGGAATTTTATGTTTTAATTCTTTGCAAATTTTGGTCGGAGGCGATATATTATTATGTGGTCGGGGAAACTCAGTACACCATAAAAAAGAGCATAAAAAAATCTATGTTTTCACCGTGAGGATTTAAAATCTATCGTGAGGTTTTTTTAATATCGATTTTTAAAGAATTTACTATATTTAAATTCTCAATTTCCCGTAGGGTTGGGTTAGCAGGTAATGCTTTATACCCAATTAATTATACTAAAAACTGAGCAGTTTATTAACATTTTTGTAAAATATTAAGGGAAGCTACAACTGAAAAGCAATTAAGGCCCTGGTAATATAAACTTGACAGCACAATTGTAGGTACTCCCTGTTTCAGATGTACGCATCAACTCTTAGCCAAAATCTGGAGTGCGTCTTGACGATCCTAAAGAATATTTGTTACGAACTATATGCGTAATTTAACTTGTGATATATTTCACCGATTTTAACGAGTGATACAACATTTTAAATCTCTTGTAAAACAAAAAATATGTAATACCTGCAAAATCGACCTTTTTTTAAAACAAAAATGTTTATTTTAAAATTATTCAAAAACAGAAATACGTACTAATAGAGCTCTTCGTTTAGGTAATAGGATTCTACCGTTAATTACTGTTCGAACAATGTATCACTTTCATACATTTGCAGTGTAACCTGTAGTCATTTAAACTTTTAGATTTAGTGGGAAATTCAAATAATCTATTCTTACTAGATTATTTTTATAGACTTATTTAGATTTTAGAATTCAAAATTCCTGCAGATTAATTAATTTAAACACCACTCATTTGACAGACTTTTTATTATTTGGCAAACCTAGTTTGTAAATTAATAGGACGCAAGGTGCAGTACCTACGCTATATGTAGCGCAAAGCATTTAATAATTGTATACGCTGAAAGTGCCGTATGTACTTTACAAATACCGCTCACTGCAAATGTGCAGTATTACAGTTTGCAGTACGATACGCTACATGTAGAGTCGTGGACCTGGACTGATAATAGCACACGGGTCTTGGAAGGTAGGAATTTGAATAGTACACAGGGTTCATTATTATAGGAAATACAGTATTTTAAGAATGGTTTGGTAAATTGAAAATGTTTTTTCATATTATTCAATACCATTTGAGTACTTGCCACAACAATTATTGGCTGTGGTTGGAACTCCAGAGAAAACTTTAGGATCTGTCACAATATAGTTATCATCCGTAGTATTAATTTGGGATGAAGGATTCTGTCCCTGTGTTCCCTCATCCTGCTGCTCTTTATCCGCTTTACCAAAAGCTCTCTTAATTGCTAACTGAGTTGTTAAGTCTTGAATTGCATTATTTGCAATGATGTTATTCACACACTGTCTCCATTTTGCATTCAATTGATCTTTAACTTTTGGCTTTTTCTTCGCTTTTGGCTCGACAGGTTTTCTGGGTGGTCCCCCTAAGTAATACGCTTCCCCTGGTGGAAATAAACGAAAGTTGGCACGAGCTGGATGAATTTTAATTGTGCTGATTTCTGCTACAGGCTCCGGTGGTGGTGGTGGGGGTGGAGGTTTTTCTGGCACAAAATGAATCGGTAAATTGGTCTCAGTATTGACACATTATTGAGAATTATTGAGGTTTTTGACGAGGATTTCCAATATGTACAAAAAACTATTTTTAGTACATAATTTAAAAAATATTAATCAAAACTTTATATGAAAATATTTTTACTTCTACAAGAACAGGTGCACATGGGCTTGAGGAAAGCGTATGAAAATGCGGACATGACCACACAGGCAAAAACTAGCCACATGTTCTCCACGGACATTTTCTGCACAAAAACGGAAACAAAACACAAACAATGTCATACTATACTAAAAACGGTTAACAGCTATTCCTTTAAATATCAATCTTTCGGCTTCTTGGAACAACCTGAAGGTATTAAATTATTATTTTTACTATACATTATTTTCACTAATTTTAGAAGTATTTAGAACCTACAAAAGATTTTGCGATCAGGTTTACTTAGGGTTTTCGATAGTTTTAAGTGTGACTTTTCTTCTCACTTTTTGACTATCGGCCACATTAGAGGCCACACGTCTAATTCGTAAATATAGCATAGCCTGTAAAACACAGTCTTCTTGGCAAGTAAAATAATTGTGCACGAGTGTAATGAAGTGTAATTGTTCTCTCCAAGCATGTTAAACTTACGATTAGCTACTTATTGAATTTTAATTCTCCGTTTAAATGCATAATAATATTTATTAAAAATAAAAATAATTAACAATATTACTTACGTCATCGTCAGGTGCACCCATCCTGCTAATTAGTTCTTCAACCCTGTTACGAAAAGCTAAAAATCCGACAGCGTCGACTACAAACTAACAACCACATGCAGACACTTAACTTATGCTTTCGATCCAGATTCAGTTGTGCCCACAACAATAATTACTTTTAATGCAGACCTCCTAGTTATTCCAATAGCGTCAAATGTTAAATTCCGACTTTCTATCCACTTCTGTACAGTTTCCTCCTGAACTTACTTACATGTAGTGGTATGTAAATTAGGGATTCAAATTCAGCTCACATTGCAAAGGATTTTGAGGAAGAATAAATAAAAATAGTGTGTAATTCATTTTAGAAATTATTATTATTCTTTTTCAGTTAGGAAAGAGCAACCGTCACCCTTTTTGTTATGCCTCTAATATATTTTTGTCTGTTTTTAAAAGTTTTTTAAAAATAAATGTTATTAGTCGTATGTCGTATTTCAAGTAGTAGTCTCGTGGTTTCCTACTCTCTGCCTTGGTGCTTGGTTGTGGTGATCTAGATCGCGTCTTTATTATTAGTACAATAAAGTGCAAATATTGTACCTACCTACGTACTTTTACTTAAAGGACAATTTGAGACATGAGAACCGGTCGCTGCCGGCTATGCGTTAGAATATAGGAAACCGAAACTATGCTATGCTACAATGCCCAGTGCCCGGTACCGTTACAGCTACAGCTATAGCAGCTATACTGCTACACGGGTATGAAGTATGAGTATGGTTATGGTGAGGTAGGCTGATGGCAGGTGAATAAAATGTATTTCTTGGGTATTTAGTAAGTCAACAAGGCAGGGCCGGACCAGGTAGTATAGCTAACTAGTAAGTTCGCAATATTTTATTCGCAATTCAAAATTCAGCAGCTCCTTCCTACTGAAACATATACGAATGCTTCCTCCTTCCCTTCTTTGACAAATGTATAATTAAGTTTTTTTTAGTAGTGTGCTTAACTCATAACACAGAAATAGTCTTATGGTATTTGTATATACATAATATATATATATAGTCATGCATGCACCAGACCAGATCCTGAGAAATCTAAAATGAAAATAACGGACTGTTTAGAAGTTTAGGAGTTTACGTTTCAGGCTTTGCACTTCGTCTTTGTAGTTTCGGTTTCGGCTTCGGTTTCGGACTCTCGGTGATTTCTTTCGTTATTTAGTTCATTATTCGCTGTTTGGCTTTTTGGTGTTATGACTCGAGTAGTATAGGAGTACGTAGTCGTAGTGCCGTATGGTATATTAAAAGTGGCATAAGCGTTTACGTTTTATTGATCAAACAATGCAGATGAGAGGATGATGACGAATGTCGATGCGATTCGATGCGAGAGGCGCTAAATAAAACGCTTACCTACTTATTGTTGTTACTTTATTATATTATGATTATTATTGTTTGAAGTTTGACTCAAGTATGGAACATACACGTGTAGTATAGAACTCCGGGAGAGAAGTTTATACGAAATAATTTTATGATGGATTGAGATGACTGTGTAACTAGAAAGCTGTTCCAGGCAGGACAGAACTATAGTGGCATTATAACTGTGGAGTATTAAAGGTATTAAAAATGAAATTTTACAGTATATCCTGTAAATAGGTCCAGGTTTTCTGTAATGTAGTGTGATAGTCGTGTAGCATAATGGTATTTAAGAATGCCCATAGCCTTGGAATTGACCTAGAAATTTGAATATAATAATAATTATAATCATATAGGACATACACGAAACATCGTTATTCATTTAATGTTCTTTAACGCACCTATAATATTCTATACAGACAGGCTTGATACTGATGTCCTAGAATATCCGGGAGCTACTTTCAGTGTAATAATTTGTACTACACTTGTACCTTAGTATTTTTACTTTATTATTATATTAACCTGCCTACATAGCTTTTGATTTACTATCACTATCCGTGTAGTAGTGGGGTATCAGGGGCGGTAGGTGACTAAGGACAGTGGGCATGGCCTTTGGGCTTTATTTATGAATTTGTATACTAATGATATTTTAAGAGCTTTACTTTTGGCTTTATTCGAACCAACTTCAAATTGCGCAATGGTGCATCCAAAATTAGGTATATAAACGCTGATTGACTTGTTTTATAAATTTCTTCATTGATTTATAAAAATTATCTTTGTTTCAGGGAGCTCCTTTGTTAGAAGATAAATATTTTCTGTATTTTGAGAGCCGTTATTTTTTGAAAGTGTCTTGTACGAAAATATTTTTGGCGTGGTTTTGGAGTCAGCGTTTTGGTGACGCCTCTGAATGATAAAAATATTTATTTAAATGCCATTCATATCTAGGCATTTACATGGTTTTTATTTTATTATTTTCAAATCTCCACTCGTATAGCTTTGGGGATTAAATGTTATCATTTTGATTTATTTGGTAGATGAATTCTGCAGTGTGTCAGTATCATTCCACCGTTCCTTCATGGACCTACGCTACATAGAGTAGTTTAGCTATTAGCAACTTTAATAGTTTTAGAACGTGTATAAAGGCTGCCACCTTATAATTGTGTGACGAACAAAATCTAGTTCTAGTTCAGGTGGGAGATATACAAGTATACTGGGTAATAGGGTGTTAGGTACTTGTGTAACCTGTGTCAAATAACATACAAACAAAATATATTATTATTATATCTATAAGATTGATAGTACAGGAATTTGCTTCTCCTGTGTGTACTACATATGTACGGAACCCCGTCATCCTATAAGACTCCATAGAATGATATTTAATCAATGGGAAATCTTATAGGTAAATGGCATTAATGGCCCTGCCAAAGCCTTTCCATTTTCAGATAAGATTCGGTGTAAAAGATTTTAATTGTAATACAAAATATATGGTATAGAGTTCATTTCATACCTGCTCCATCCGCACGTACTCCATTCACAGTAGATGTATAAGGTACGACTGCCTACTGGTTATGTGGTTCAGTTTTTATTTTTAGAAGGGCAAGCTTTAGAATTCAATTCAAAATATGAGTACATACGAAACGTAGCTATAGGCAATCCAATGAAAACAAACATACATTTAAAATTTAGAGAGGTACGTAATTACACTTATCGGTGGTTTCAGTTTCATTATTATAGTGTATAATGCATTCTTGAATTTACTGCTTTCCTAGCTTTCATTTCTATTGGTCTGTGGGAGGTAATTTATTATGCAGGTAATATGACATCACCACACACCACACTACGGTCCCACTTTCCACTCCTTGCTTAAACGCAGATTTTAAAAACACTAGTTCTTACCTCTTGCTTTTTATCATTTAGTATTTTTATGTGCATTCGTAGAATTCGGGCCAGTAGGAGACTACAGACAGAGATGTGAAAATATGACAATTTTACTTTTAGGTACTTGAGTACTATTCCTAATCACCTACTACTACGTATGTAGCTATATTATGCTGTGTCAGAATTCGAATTTCTCCCGTTAAAGTTCTGAAACCTTAAAGCATTGATTCGCACACAAAATAAAGAAGAAATTTCCAAAACGATCATCTTTTACATTTTGTAGGTTTCACTATTTTTTTTTAAGAATAATTATTATAAGGCAATTTATTACAGAAATTACTACATTTCACTATCGAACTGGACAATGGAATGATTCAGCTTGCACGCTTTCTGTTGATGTTGATTGACTTTCCTTTTTTTTTGGTGCTGCCAACTGCACGGCTTCCTTCCTATTTCCTATGATACCAAATTAAATACGATTAATCTGTCAAGCTTGAATTGTGATATTTGGTATCGATTGCCAACTGGCAACCGACGCGGCGTCCGGTTTGGAATGTTACATGCTCACAATTCCCTTACGATTTGAACTTTTAAACCCAGTGCATAAGAAACTGGTCTGAATATTTCAAAATTCTTTCAAAAAACTGAAACTGGCTATAGTGTGTAAAATATGTTGGTTCAATTGTTGAGCATACGTAGTATTTACAAATTAAAATGGGGGATGCTGTATAGCAGGGACTATAGGAGTATCTATAAGCACAGTAATGCATATTTTAATGTGGGTAATTTTTATGATTAGTTTAAATGGAGGATGATTAGTATTTAAATTATGAAAATATCGACATCCAGTCACTCACATTTATGAATATAAAAAACAAGGGCTGACGCCCTTGTTTAATGGCAGCCTTAACAGCGAAATTAAACATTTTGAATTTGCCGCCTTTTAGTTGTCAATTAACAGGTTGTACATTAAAAGGAAGAAGTCGCAAACGGGTTAGCTGTGACGATTTACGCACATGTATTTTGATATTCTCAATAAATCCAAAAATTTAATATTGAAATTTTTGAATTTCCCGCTAAAACTTTAAATATTGTGTTAAATGAAGATTTCGACCGGTCACTCAGTTAACTTACACAAACATGATATACCATTCGAACGGTGACGATTAGGCAAATCTAAATACCTTAACAGCACGCACGATAATTATTAGTTTTTAAATGGCTTGGAAAAAACATAATTGAAAATTTAAAAAATTTAACGGATTTTGTCGAGTGATATATCATTTAAAAGCTCTTGAAAAATAAGCAGACCCGTTTTTTTTTGTTTTTCGTTTGTGGCGCATACAACGCGGTTTAGGCAAAATTGAAAAATTAAAAGACCGTTATCTTGAAAACGTTTTGTTATAATGGAGGCGCATTGCATTATTTGAATTCTACTAGTAGTGATTACCTTTCGAATGATATATGGCTCGATGAAATTGGTCCAGTATTGAAAAAGTTTCAAAATTCCGGTAAATTATGTAGATAGGTAGGAACGAATACCGCAAGGTTAGCGGTAACGAATAAACCATATATTCCCGTGAGTCTATCGAGAGCAATTTAGGATTTACATATTTAAAATAGGGTAGTGTCAGATTGAGACTCGAGATGCAGTGTGTGAACAAAAGTTGCCTAAAAACAAAAGTTGAAACTGAAACCTATCATTTTCTGTCTAAGAATAATGATTGAGGTAATTTAAGAAAATTTTAGTTATACATCTGAACAGTTGAGTTTTGCTAGTATTTTAAAAACGAATTATCAAACTACCCTAAATTCTTTATAAAATGAAAAAAAAGTGCAAAAAGTTGTACGCCAAGTGCACCCGGGGTTCCCAGGCGGTCACCCATCCAAGTACTAACCGGGCCCGACGTTGCTTAACTTCAGTGATCGGACGAGAACTGGTGCTTTCAACGTGGTATGGCCCTTGGCGAATATGAAGGTTTTGAATTCTCTACTTATCCTCTGCACAGGCGTATGTATTCCTGGCTTTGGAGTGCAGACTGCATTGAATACTTGTTACAATATTAAGGGCTGAACACAAATGGTGTCACCCAAGTTGATGGTGAGTAACTTTGAAAACGAAGACATTCCATGTTAAAGATAGCCATTTACGCATGCTTAAGAGGGTTACGACGGGTGTGGGTGGGTCCAAAAATAAGTCAAAATTGGGTGGCGTCATTTTTGTCTGGCCCCATAACTTGCTTTGCTTCTGGCACAATAAGCATAAATAAAATTCAATGAGCACGAGAAAGACACACTTTACTAAAATAAAGTAGTCCGCTTTTCCACGGCTACGCATGCAGTATGCAAGTCATATTTCCCTAGTAATGATAATAGTCGAAATAATTTATCTGCATCGAATTAAATTCCGGTAACGAAGCAATGCACTTATTACAACCAAATTAAGCAAATTGCTAATCAAAATTTTCTATCGTAATTTTCATATTATAGCGTAACAAACTTGTGTGTGTAGTAATTAAAAAGATTCCTACAAAATAAATCATATAATGACATATTGATAAAATACTGTACATATTAAAGCGCACTGCACTCAGACTCAATGAATAAAACTGACGTAGAATATATATATCATAGTTGCTTTGCTAGTAATTATTAATTAAGATCGATTATTAAGACGAATATTTTAAACGCTTTCTATGAAGACACTGAAGAAGAGACGAAGAGCTGGAACGTGCAACTCATGCAAAAAGACGTATCCAATTTTTCGCTTATAATTTTGGTTTAGTATGCATATTTTTCCTAGTTTTTAGATGCTTAGCTTTGAGCATCTAATGAAATGGTTTTATCCGTCTGTCTGTCTGTCCTCTTTTGCATGTCGCATTTCTGAACTGATTTCATTCAAAAAACTTCTACACACTCATAAATGCGACGTAGATGAGCTGTGTAGTTTTTGGTTATATGACCTATTTAACAAAATTCTCGCAATTAGCAGTTATGTAGAACAACTCTCAAAATATTTTACACTTCAATTCGGACGTCTTTCTGTCCGTCCATAGGTCGTACGGTACAGGTCGCATTTCAAAACCGATTTGACTCAAACAACTTTTAAACCCTTTCGAATGGGAGGGAGATGTGTTGTATAGTTTTCAGTTCAGACCGCACTAATAGTTTTTCCGCAATCAACAGTTGAATGGAGCTAGTCTCACAATTTTTCAACTTTTACCTTAAGTACGTTAAGGTAACGTGGTCTAGGGGCAAAACACAAATGGCGCCATCCAAGTTGAGGGTGGGTCACTTTGAAAAGGTAGAGTACCCCACGTTAAAGATAGCCATTTACACATTGTTTAAGAGCGTAACAAGGCGGGCAGGTACCAAAATATTATTTGTTTGCCAAAATGTTGGTTTTACCGTGTCACCACATTAACTCAGAGATGATCTATAAATGATGTCTACCCAATCATAACTTACGATTAGTTTAGTACCGCCGCCGTAGCCCAAAGCTTAAGCATCTATTGAAATGGTTTTGTCTGTCTGGGTGTCTGTCCGTATGTGGCACGCTACAGGTCGCACCATTAAACTGATTTTATTTTTAAAAAGGAGTCCATGGAAAAAATGTTACGAATCTTTAAATGCATACTCCATCATCTTTTAGAGTTACTAAAACAACGTCCTACTCCTTCGTTGAAGCCAGAAGCGGCCTAATTTTACTCAAGGACATAGGTGAGTTTTTAGCAAGTAATATATTATAAAGAAATGCAGGGAATTCAACCCAACTTAATTGGAATATGGAATTTCAAAAATAAATTTTAGAACAGACAATTAAGAACGTAAGTCAAATCCTCTACATTCGCCAAGGGCCACACCACGTTGAAAGCACCAGTTCTCGTCCGATCACTGAAGTTAAGCGACGTCGGGCGCGGTTAGTACTTGGATGGGTGACCGCCTGGGAACCCCGGGTGCACTTGGCGTCTAACTTTTTGCACTTTTTTAATGACATACATATTTTTATTACATATTTGGCTCATTCATCTCCTCTCACACGATATTACTATCAAAATGATACAACAATATTTTTCAATACACAATCTGAAAATCAGAGACTGAAACAAGTTTTTTGCTGCTACTTAAAACTATGGCAGGATCAATCTGAATATCATTTTTAGTCAAAAGAATGAATCCTTATTTTAATAGTCAAGAAAACCTAATATTTGTGTCTAAGGAAATACGACGAAGCCCTTTAATATAAACTCGAACACGAAGTGTTGGGGTAAAGTAAGTAATCGTGATTTTTTAATGAAGTTTTGGTGTTGAGTGTTGATTTGTTGATGGTCGCTTTCCCATGCTCTTTTAATTATTACATGTTTTTTACTTCTACAAATTGTATTATTGCAAGAAAGCTTCCAAATTATTAATTTAGCATAGCGCTCTGATTACTTTCATGCAAGGTGCTCTTCCATCTCTCATGGCTCCCATTTAAGTACGTACACACTGACTGACTGCACTGCAGAAAAAATAAAACGAGTTTTTTTTTATTACTGACCTTTCATATTATGGTAGCATAGAATATTTTAGTGAATTATTTTTTTGTTTTGACTGCAAAATTGGAGACTGTGTTAGGTATATGTATCACAATCGCAGTGCCTACTTTAATAATAAATACTACATGAATGAATATTATTTTACAATGTAATATTTCAGTTCGTGGTACTTGAATTACTTTCATTTACCAGTTAAATGGGAGGTCCCGGCCCGGGTGGGTTTGCCCGCCTGTTTTACAGGAATTCGGTACAAGATTTTAGTGCAAAGCTTTATAGCTGCACATACTGTAAATACCCGAACAAGCGCCGGGCCGGGGCTCAAATAAGCGCTGGGCTTTCTCAGTCGAAATAATTTATTATGCGTGGTGAAGTACAATATATACGCTGCCACTCCAAAAAATTTAAAAAGTGCCTTGGCGCTTATACGAACATTCACGGTATAGCTAATGCATGCTTTTAATTTGACATACAAAAATAGATATATAAAAATGTATCAAGTTTCAAGTACGAATTTTGGGTTTGTGTAGCTATTGCTGGCAAACAAAAATTACACTGTATATAGTGGCACGTGCATATATTTTATTTTACAGTAATTACTTAGGTGGGTAGGTTCATTTGACGTTATGTAGGTATGTAGAATGGACTTACGCGCGCAGGTATAGTACTGGTGCTTATTTATTATTTATGTTAAATTTGATACTTCGTTATTCATAATTGAGCATTTCTACAACTTTAAAACAATACAGTGATTAATCACGCTATCAAACAGTATATTTCCTTTGAGAAGTTTAAAGCTTAAAAAGTAAAGCCATAGCCCATTGAGAAATGTATATAGCTGTGCTACTACGACTACGACCTGGAAGTATATCTTACTTCCACATCCTCATTTCTGTTATTATTCGTGCATTCTCATCGTCAGTATATATACTTTATCTTTGCCTTGTAAGTTTTAAATTGTAATGTTTCAAATTCTGCATAATTACGATAAAGTAACATGCCTATAGATTCGAGACGAAATCTCAGGGAAATTCTAAGTACTTAGGAGCAGCTAAGCCGATTGAAATTTGAAATTAATCAAATAATAAAATGGGTGGAACTGTGCTCTACTCTCAGACGACAAAGGCGCACGCGACACGCATTAGTATTCTCATTAGAAATAAGCACAACAAAGAACCAATTTTTTTTTTTACTTTACATTTTACAATAATAATGCTGATTTTTGAATTTGGATTATGTATATAGGTACGTGCCTACCCCCGCAGTCAGGAGTCAGTTTGTTGTCATAAATAATGCATTTTCTTTTTTGTTTTTGAGTTGAAGGAAATGGAAAATGAGAATGAGAAGATTATTACATACATGTCATGTACAAAGACATGTAGGTATTTCACTTAACTTGGTTACTTTTTGTAGGAGACAAATAATGTGATACGTACATACATACTATGATCTGGTCCTGCTTCCAATTCTCACAGTCAGTCACAAAACACAATTCAATACAGTCACCGCCAGGCCAGTAGTATAGCCAATGCCAATAGTATGAACTGTTACTGTGAGTAAGCACGCTTTGCATCTCCTCACATGTCACAGCCATATTAATTATTACTACAGAATTAATTGGAAAGAGTCAGTCAGTGCTCGTATGTATATTGGTGTCATTACTGTAACTCTTAATTGCAGCAATGGGTGCTAAATGCTGTAGACAAGTAACTGTACGTGCTTCTCTGTTTGTATTTCTATTACAATTACAAGTACAAGCCATTTCTTCATTGATCATTGACTTTGATTGCGATCTTTAGTAAGTAAGTATATCGTGAGTGAAGAATCAAAATTGACCCATATCCAATTTAAGCTAGAAGTAAAATGAGCTATGTCATATTGAATGGTATAGATGCGTAGGTAAATTTTTTATTGTGAGTTTCTAAAGAGTGCAAAAAGTCCTATTTACTTAATCGTTTTGAAATGTGTAATAAAATGTTCCATTTATGTACATTTTTTTGAAAAGTTCAGAATGTTCCATTTAGATCTTTTTTTAAGTTGCAAAATGTTCTACTTACATGTTTTTTTGAAAAGTTTCAAACGTTCCATTTACATGTTTTTGAAAACTGCAAAATATTTAATTTGGATGTTTTTAAAAATTGCAAAATTTTCGATTTGCATGCTTTTGAAAAGTGCAAAATGTTCTATTTGCATGTTTTTGGAAGGTGCAAAATGTTCGATTTGCATGCTTTTGAAAAGTGCAAACTGTTCTAATTTACGTGTTTTTTTAAAAGTGTCAAATGTTCTATTTTCCGTGTCATGATATTTCAAATCTTTGTTGATAATGCATTTTGTTAGCTGTTATTTGGCTGAAAGTGGATATAAGTCATTTTGATTCTTCATATTCGATATGTAACTTATACAAAATTCTGATTTTGAACACTGAAAGCTTTACTCCTTAACGTTTCCCTTTTCGCCTTCCATGTGTTGTTTTCCAATCTCGTTTATCTTTCTCAACTCACTCGATCAGAGCCTCAAAGTCTCAATAACGTCCCGCCTGTGTCAATCTCGAGAATCCACACTAAATCCCACATCCACATGTTATAATATTGTCTCTACTGATAATGCTATCTACCACTAATAATAGCCATGTTATTGCAGAATGGCAGCGCCTGCTACACACATATACAACAGTAATATAATATTCTGCAATTTTTTCACAGTTGTGAATTACTATATATACATAGTTATGCTTGCTTGAACTTCGAGTTTGTCAATTTCGTCAATTTCTGGGTTGCAACGTTCTTATGTGTAATTATGTACGTACAATTAAGCTGTGTCAAACCGAACTCGATTCTGGCTACTTCTCTATTGTCGCATCTATAAATTTAAATGCAATCAATAACAATAGGATCCTATGGCAAAAGCTGTTTTCAGTACCACCAAACACACATCGATATTCTTTTAGTTTGGAAACGAAAACGAGACTTGTTTCAAATGTGCAGTCAACAAGTTGGCCTAGTACAGGATATGAGACATACCTACAATTTCTTTTATAGAATTTGCAATTCGATTTCGATTGATCTGATTCTTCAAAAGTTGCATAGTTGTACTGTGATTTGTACATACGCTATTATTTAGCTTTATATATCATATTTCCCATCTTTCTATAGGGAAGCGTGATTATTTATAAAATTCATTACAGTGATTTTCTATGGGTTTTCACATCGCTTTGAAATCATTGGAAAAGAACATTAATTACGCAATTATTTTTTGCACCGTCATGTCACAATGAGGATTATTGGTAGCCTAAAGTACGTGTATGTAATTACTTGCCATATATGGAAAACGTCAGCTATTAAGCTTAAGAAAATGCTGTAAAGCTTTATATGTAAAGCATTGGCCATTAAGTATGTGCAGCACACATAACCTAACTAGTAATAATAATACTGTATTTCCTATAATTATAGACCCGCCTGTAATAGTAGGCGGGTCTGTGAGGTCTAAGTTAGAATGGCAGACGGGAGTATTTCACAGTAGATTATTGTATGGCAGTAGACGGGATTGTAATTGTAGACGGGCCTGGGAGGTAGTAAAGTAATTTGAATAGTAGACGGGTCCATTATTATAGGAAATACGGTGTGTATAAAGATTTGTATATGGTTAGTGAAGCATACGTGGGTGAAGAAGCGGGTTCTGTGTATCTCATAAAATTAATTAATGTGCTATTAAATCTCACAAAAATGATTAAACTGTTTTCACATTTTTTATTATAAAGATTCTTTTGACACAGAAACTGTATTTCTCAGAAAACATTGTATTTGGAGGCTATACTGATTTGAGAAGAGGTTATTATGTAACTAATGCGAAGAGGACAACATTATTTTGGCGAAGTCGAAGTAAGTATACCATTTGATTTGTGATATGACGTAATTCATAATCATTAAGTAGTAAAAATTATAAAAATATTATTGCGGGTATCGTATCAGTGGGACTCCGAAAAGAGTGTCCGAAAAGTAGACTACGAAGGCACAGACGACTAGAGATCTGTCAGGTGAGAGTAATAACGAAACTTGGTTTAGTATATTTTAGTATCCACTGTGTTGAACTGGGGCACCGTAGGAAGCCACTGGGGCGGCCTGGGCGTACTGAACAGCTTGGGCGGCTTGAGCATACTGAACGACTGGGGCAGCTTGGGCATACTGGACAGCTGGGACGGAAGCATACTGGAGAGCTGGAGCGGCGGCAGCGTATTGAACAGCAGGGGCAGCAGCGTATTGGTATTGAGCCAATCCTAAACCGAGAGAAGGTGCGCCGTATTGGAGTCCAAGTCCGGAGCTGGCATATTTAACAGCTGGAGCGGCAGTGTATTGAAGAGCTGGAGCGGCGGCATATTGAACAGCTGGAGCAGCGGCATATTGATAAGCTGGAGCGGCAGCGTATTGATAAGCTGGGGCGGCAGCATATTGAACGGCTGGAGCGGCGGCGTATTGAACTGCTGGAGCGGCAGCATATTGAACAGCTGGAGCGGCGGCATATTGAGCTGCAACAACTGGGGCAGCTGGAGCTGGGTAAGACACACTCTTGACAGCTGGAGCGTTAAGAGGGGCAGTGATGGTCCGGGTAATAAGGACGGTCTTCTCAATGGATGGAGCACTATAAGTTTCCACAGATTTAGTCACAGTTGGTCCGGGATAGCTTACCTTCGCCACTTGAGGCACATTGTAAGTGACAGCCTTGGCTGGGGGTGCTTCTTGACCCGCAAGAGCGACGGCAACCAAAGTGGCAAAAAAGGCGATCTGTAAATTTCAATTGAAAAATTGATCACACCAAATTTTTTAAAAAGTTCATTATATTGATACACACATGTATTTTTATTTTTTATTTTTATGTCTTAAAAAGAATGTAAAAAATTTTGATTTTGATTTTCCATTTTTTTTATTGTTGGTATTTTTTTAGATTATATTAGCTTACCTTTGAGAACATTTTGAAGTTTGATTTGAAGGAATGGAAAAACTGTGAAGTTGCTGCTGTTGCTGCTGTACTGTGGACAAACTGAAGTGAAGTGAGGATGATAAGGTGAGTGCGGGGTGTCAAGTATATATACGGGACGGATTAACTAGGAAACACTATGGAAAAAAAAGAAGGTGGACTCTATTTGATTTAATAAGCAACAATCAAAATTAACCTGAATTATTAATTCAAGTCTAGTAGAAGAACTACATAGTATACAGTCAGTGGAGTATATACGCTCAGCTCACAGTCAAAAACTAACAATAAGGATCTGTAAACAAGGAATGATGACTATATGGGTCTGTACTTACAACATTAACATTGCATTTTACAACGTTTACACTATATATCGTCAGCCCTTATATTATACCCATGGACCTATCCCTATATATTAAATGACCTGAAACGCTAATAAAGGAAACTCGAACAAAAAAGAATAAATGATCACAGATCAAGTCAAGAAAGATCTTTGCTTGTTTTATGTAATATATATACGTACCTAATTCACTTTTAGGTAGTAAATATCAGTATGTGTGAGCCATCAGCAGCATTATTTGTAAGGATGTAATTTAAATGTAAGCCCAGAGCCCCCCAAGACACACAGAGCTAGACAGACAGACAGTCACATCAAAGCAAAGGAAAAAGCCTCTTACGTATACATTTAATTTTTTTTTCATTTTCATCATATCACATTGTTTACCGTGTCATGTCTTTAAACTTACGCATGAAACCATTTAATATGCATCATTTTCATTACCTCACCGTTCCCTCACATTATTAGTTATTAGCAGAGAGTCAAGAGATGTGGACTGTATTATTACAATCCAAGAGAGTGTTATCTATGTTATATAGATAGACTGTATATATATACTAATAGCGTTTAGATATAGATTCATAAGTTACGACAAACGAACTTATTTACAAGAACGACATTCGACAAACTATAACAATAATTGCTATTAACTCCTGAGATATTACGGACACTGTGCTACTGCTGCCGGTGCATCAGCATTTATGAGTGTTGGGGGATGTAATAATATGATGAACAAGTTTAATATCTTTGGGTTATTCATTCTCACTTTTTTTTAACGTGTGGCAAACGAACGATGAACGGTTGACGGGGACGTTAGTTAGACGAGACAATATCATTACTCATGGATGCAGTTAAATGCTGAATTGTGAACTACTTATATATTACATTCATTAGAATGCCGGTATATGAATATATATGAGCTCTCTTTATGTATTTTATTGCAAATCAAACTACCTACTTAACTATGTACTCTCAGGTCTTACATATTATTCAACTGCAATCTCAAACTACCTTCTACCTACCTGATACCTGTTACTACATATGTGTCTGTTCTGAATACTTTAAACTTTTAGTTTCAGTTTTTTTTGGGTGGGTTTTTGAACATTTTTCTTTGTGTAAGTAGGTACCGACGGACACATGTGTGTGTGGTGTGGTGTGGTGGTTCATATTTGCATTGCTATAGGATAGAGGTTTGCTATTTGATAATTTTGAGATTATGAATTACCTTTATGCTTAGTAGTCAGTCCACAGTAGCCTGCAGTGTGGATGTCGAATGTCGATGACGGTCTAGTTAATAATTTATAGTTGCAGTATTGGTTAAAAAAAATTGATGCATAAACTTACAGTATAATAATCACATATCAAAGTGGAATATTCATAATATTTAACAAACTAATCGAGTAGTAGTGGGATCCATTTATTAGTATTGTAAAGTAAAGGCGCATATACCTATACATAATATTCCTGCCTACTCAATCATGCATAGCAGCAATGAATCGGAAAGGCCCTATAGCTATATTATAACAACAAAGAAAGACAGAGGCGAGAGAGACAAAATAATACATTTAATTAGTAGTCAGGACAAGTTCTGAAATGTCAAGTCAAGTCTACGGAGAACATGCATGTGCAGTATGCATGCATATTAGCATGTTTAATAACGTAAACTACTTGTTACGTTTTACATGTTACTTACATTCATTGAAAGATGAGATTCGAGTTCGATAGCAGAGAGCAGATGCGATGAGATGCAAGGCTCGAGTTCCGTATATCGACACATGGAGATCGAGAGATTGTTATTTGTTGTGTGCTGTAGTAGGTGTAGTGTGTGCTATGCTACGTCTTATGTCATTATCTTATCGAGGGATGACAGGGTCTTGTTATGTAATAATGAATGCATATTATATAGTATGCTCCATCGTAATCATTGTAATTAATAAGTAGATCTGTATAATTACTTATTTAAATTGTAAATCTCCACCGGATCGCTAGCAAAAAGATTGGGTTGTAGCTACACGAGACCACAGCCATCGTCTTCTAGTCTAATTAATTATTTTGGTGTCATTCATTTTGTTATTGAAGTCAAAGTGGGACGATCACGCTGCGAAGGAATCCACATGCACATTATTTTATCAATTTTCGTTTTTCGTTCCATGTTGAGTCCCCCAGTCTCGCAAGCAAGCGGTTCAAATCTCACAGCATGCCAGCAAACGACTCCAATTTTATAACAAGTTTATGAAAAATTCAGTGCTTTACTAGTGGTATGTATGTATACAAATCTATTGATAAATAAGTAAAGACAGTTTAATTGTTGACGATATGATGAGGATTGGCGGAGGTAATTATTATTATGCAATAAATACCATCAAGTTGATAGATGAAATATGAGATGAGAATTGCTGCTGTGCTGTCAGCTACTAGCTGTGAGGAGATGGGTACTGCTACTGCTCGGATCGTCCCCTGATAAGTCGTACCCGGATCTTTTCGTTTTCGTCCCCTTATTAATACGCATCCCGACATTTTGAGTGCATGTGTAAAGTGGGCAATTTGCAAGGGCTATAAGCAATAAATTCACTTCTCGTTAGTCTGTCACAAGGATCTTGATTTCTGGTGGTGTTCCCGCAAAATTACATGTTCTAATACTACCGCGAACATTTACGAAAGTCATAATTATTTGTATGCTCAAGGCTCATATAAAAGTGTGAACTTAATTTTATTATTATTTTTATTCCAGAAGAGATATTTGGTATTTTTATTTTCATTTAGCTGCAATTAACACCAAACACGAGAGGGTCTACGTTCCTTATATAATCGCTTGTTAATTTTTGACAACTTATGATTTCGATTAACGGCCAACATAAAAATAATTTTTGAGATTTTGCTTCCCAGATGCCAAGGTACAACATCAGACAACATGAAAAAAAAGTGACATGGTCATATCTATTGTTTTTATACTAGCTATATTTGCTCAAAAAACTTGAAAAAACAGCATACACCCCCTTAAGCAGCTGATGTAAACCCAGTGCAATTAAGACTAATAAGCTAAGCAAGTCGGCTCAATTTTTTAATTTTTGTATGCTATTATGCATGTGTGATTTATTAATTTGGGGACGAATTTACCAGGGTACGAGTAACCCGAGGACGACTCGAGTTGGAAACATGCAGATGTCACCTAATCGTTGTGATACTTGGTGGGCGCAGCATGTAATCAATAACAAAATTAACAATTCATGCCTTAATTATTCACCTAAACCTAAACCTAATAAAGGAGGAGTCGGCAGGAGTGATCCCATCGTCCACTATTAAGATGATCGGCTTGAGTCATTGTCAGTTGGAAGAAACCAAACCACACTTGTTAATTGAATGATGTACGTGCTTTCTAATTAATTACTCAAAGGCACTGAAAGCGAAGAGGTAACTAATTTTTACTTAATATTCATACTACTCAACTACTATGTTCATAATTATTTTATACATATACACTTTTATGAAGTCGCTGTTGTACACCTGAAATAGTCAAATTACTCTACTACATGGTATACAAATACAAATCATGATAATTTTAAAAATCACTCATATTAGATCTGTTATAATGATTATTGATATAGTGAGTGAGTGCGATTTTTACGATACTTTGAAGGTAGATGAAAGTTTTCCTCTGTGGGGCAGCAACTAGCAACGTGGTAAATACCTACCTACCTGTGTATTTTACATTGTGCAAGAGTTTATACATACTCTACAAATATCAGTAATGAATGGTTTCAAATGGATGCATCTGCATTACTTTTATCCACAAAAAAATCAAAATAATATCGACACCTAATTATATAGGTAATCTATTTATAAATATCTGTGTATAAATAATAAGTAAATAGGACACGCGACATCTAGCTTCATTAATTTAGTAGTAACTATTAATGTTGTACTTTTCTTATCTTGTTATTAAAAACCAAAATTACTCGCATATATTACCCAAAAGAAAATTAAAATTGTGATGACTTACTCCTTTCAAATGCTAATTTTATGGCATTTTATTACTTTGTTTTATGCTTTACGCTAAACGAAGTTGATTTTAATTCAACCATATTTTTGAATTTAAAAGAGTTAAAGGCGATTAAAAAAAAGACTGATACACAACGACGCTATGGTGTCATATTATGACCATGTGTCGGCTGTTCATTTGTTATGCTATTTATGTTTTTTGGTTACCTTATTATGTCTATAGTAAAGTACTATAATAAAGTGTATAGTTATAATATATACAGGTAAATTCTGGGCTAGAATGCTAAGAATAAGTAGATATAATATGGGTATAATAAGGCATATTGTTAATATTGTAGTATTTTGGATTTTGTCAAAAGAAAATTTTTAATATTAAAATCTAGATCATTTTCAAATTAAATTCTGCATGAAGTAATAATTATTATTTGGCGCATTGTCCATTCCATTCTTATACGTTGTTATTCATAGTTTAAAAAGAAGTCACAAAAAAATTTACATTGGAATAAAGTTTAGATGATCTTGTCTTAAAAATTAAATCCTGAACAATGACGCCTTTAATGGAAATTAGTCATTGCTGAATGCATACAAGTTCAGTACTTACTTAAATTACAATATTTACTAACCTAACCACTAACCACAGAATACAGTTCCCAGCATGTGGCATGCATAATATGTATATTATGTATATTATGTGCATGCTTCAACGAAATATCGAGATTCCCAAGTTGAATATATAAGCTCAATAATGGTAATACAAATGTTTAGGTTGTAATAATTATGCTGGTTTTGCAAGAATAATAATAATAATTGCAAACCAATGCTTTATTGCTTATTAACCTTATGAGCTCTGTAATCTCAAATGTATGTAATAATTTAGACGTTGCCATGGCCCGGGAACACAACTTTGAGCAAAAATATTTACACTTTAAGGGCGGGTACATAAAATTGTGTGTCAACAACCAAATTAAATAGCCGAAATGCACAAATTAAGATATTATTTTAATAATAGTGAGAGCCGAAGAACTCAGATGTGAGTCAGATTTTCACCTCTGCTGTTTATATTTAAATTAAATCTCTAATTAAATTAAATTAATTAAATTTATTCCACACGATTATAATGGCATCAGAAATAGACGAAGGTATTTACTTTTTATTGTTATTACTATTATTTTTTAAATGCAAAGAAGTGAAAATGTACAATAATATACTGAGCATTGCTAATCTACAAAAATACGTCATTATTTTTACTTCGTAGACGAGTACTACAATGATTCTGGCTCCGAAGAAGAGCAAGAATGTGTAGATAGCGACAGTAGTAGTAGTGAAAATGGAGAATCCGAATCCGATGAAGAAATAAGAGCCGTAGATGGCAGTGGCGTTGATGCTGGGGGGAAGGACGTGTGGGTAAAATCTAACAATTTTACCCCGCATGTCCCGGATTGCCCGTACGGAGTAAGTATCCTCGAACTTGGGCAATTGGAATTCAGCTCATCACCTCTTGCAGTGCTGCGTCACTTTATTGAGGATGAATTAATAGAAGAAATTAGAACGGAAACAAACCGTTATGCTTGCCAAATTCAAGCTACAAAGCCCAGTGCTTTGAAAGGTTGGCATGAAGTAACAACCGAGGAGTTGTGGTCGTTTCTTGGATTGCAGCTTCTCATGGGCATTGATAAAAAGCCTAGCTACAAGGATTATTGGTCATTAAATCCAATACTGCACTCACCAATATTTGGAAAAACCATGTCCAGGGATCGGTTTTTATCGATATTACGGGCACTGCATTTCATTGACAATGGCAGTGCAGGAGCAAAGGACCATCGGCTCAATAAACTTGGAACATTTTTGCCAAGAATAATGAAACGATTTGAAAATTTAATCGAGCCAGGGGAATTCATGTGCATAGACGAAACACTCCTTCTATTCAAAGGACGACTTTCGTTTTTGCAGTATATTCCTTCCAAACGAGCAAGGTTTGGAATTAAATTCTACGTTCTTGTCGATTGCGAAACCAAGTTCGTAGTTTCGATACTGCCATACACTGGAAAAACCACCAAAATATCTCCGGAATTGGTGAAACAATTAGGATATGGAGGTGCTATTGTCTCTACGCTCATGGAGAAGTACTTGGATGAAAATAGAAAAGTTGTAGTAGATAACTTTTTCGCCTCTCCAGTGCTGGCTGATAGCCTTCGTACACGACAAACCTATCTGCTCGGGACAGTTCGCCCTAATCGAAAAGGAATGCCTACAATGTCCACAAAGCTAAAAAAAGGAGACGTAGAAGTATTTCATACTAAGGATAAAATGGTTGAAAGGTTAGTTCAGGTAATAAATCTAACCAATTCAAATTATCTGTGGACTTGCTTGATTTTGTGTAATTTTTGCTATAAAATTAGATGGTGTGATCGTCGAAATGTCCATATAATTAGCAATTTTCTGACACATGAGATGAAAGAAGTTCTTTCAAAACGATATGTCCGAAAAGACGGGATCGAGACACCTGGAAAGCAGAAGCCTGCGTCGGTATTGCTGTACAACAGCACAATGGGTGGTGTGGACGATGTGGACAGGCAAATACAGCCTTACACCACAGAGAGAAAAACCACAAAGTGGTACAGGAAAGTTGCCTTTCACCTTCTGGATCTGTGTGTGTACAATGCGTTTATAACGTACAAGTACATACGCGGTGGCATAAAAATGGAGTACAAACCATTTTTGCAAGATCTTATTTCTGAAATACTGCAGAAATTTCGCGTGCCCAGATCGAAGATTGGACGTCCTGTGAGTTATCCAAACCCTGATGAAGTGCGTCTTAAGGGATGCCATGCGCCAGTCATCCAGTTCACAGAAAACGGTAAGGTGCGTAGACTGGAGTGCCATCTATGTAGAGCCAGAGGTAACCGGCGCTTGACACAGTTTAAATGCAACTTGTGTCATGTGCCACTGTGCGTAAAACCGGTCATTAAAAAGAATGACAAGAATTCCCCAGTCCTTGCTTCTAAAAGTTGCTGTGAACTTTATCACACCATGCGCACTCTGCCGACGAAAAAGAAATAGTTACCTACCTACATATATTCACTAATAGCACTGCGTATTTTATTACTTAACTACCTATCTACATAATTGTATTTATATACTTCTACCTTGAGTTACATAAATAAATATTATTTTGCTTTTGTTTCATGTTACCCCATAAAATGTAAAGAATAACTCGGTCTAGATCATTTTATTGTCATTATTATTATTTTATTATGCTATAGTTTCACTAAGCAACACAACTGGGCCTGGCAAAAATTATTAAATTATTTGGTTGAGACTACAGAAAACTTGTAGTCAATGAAACCCAGAGCTTAAAAGGTTAAGCTTAAAATCTAATCTTTTCCGCTATTAGCTAATTTTTGCCACATTTCTGAGATGAAAGATTTGACAAAAGCCAGCTTGCTGTAAGCTAGTATACTTAAGTAATGCTGTGGTTTTTTACCAACTTGTTAAAAGCACATATAGATCCGAACAATGCTATTCGTATTATACAGACTGTAATTTAATTTACTAGATCGTAGTTACTTACAATCTTATTTCTATTCTAATCCGAATGAGCCATCCGGGTCGAAGCATTACTACCGAGTTATACATAAACATTAAATATACCTTTAATTCATAAAATTAAATGAAATGGGGTCAAAAGGACTTGAAGCCCGGAGTCCGGAGCCGGGACTGCGAAATACTCGGGACTCGGAGGCCGGAGGGAATGGGAAGTATGGCAAAACCCAAGCGCCAACGCCGCCAACGGAAATAAAAACATTGCAGCATATTCAACTTACTGTAAGAACCTAGCAGGCGTGCATAAATTACGCAGTACAATTTTGGATGGGGGTAGAGGTTCCAAAGACGAGAAATCATCAGGATTTGTGAGAGTCTGTCTTTGTAGAGGTTCAAGCTGCCTATCCTTTTACATTAAAGCGTAAATGCCAATAAACGAGGGGTAAGGGGTTAAATTTCCGATTTTGGTATCACGTAATTTATGCACGTTTTTATTATTTCAAGTTAATGCGTATGCAAGTGTATAGCAGCTACATACCACAAAAGTGTACTTATTTCCAGTGTGTCTGGGTTCGGGCAAAATTGACCCAATCCACGTGCAGGGTGGGTCACTTGACACACATGTTAAAGTTAAAGGTATCCATTTACGCAATGGTTAAGAGGGTGGGTGGGTTTAAAAATTTAAAACTTTTGGGTAAAGCTATTTGTGACCGGCCCCTCACTTGTAGATAAAAGCTGAATAGCTGAAAAGTAGAATTCAGTAGCATGGAAGGCAATTGAATGAATTGAAAGTGTCCCGCCTTCTCCTCCTCCAATAAAAACTTCTATCAAGATCTCCTCTGGATTTTAAAACTGTATCGAACGGAAAGCGTGCACTAGCCACTGTTTTGTGCGTGTCGTGTTTGCCTCGCTAATAAAAAGAAATTTTGGAACCTGGTGCTGCATGAGTTACTTCCAACTTTCATTTAGATTTACAATTCATTTAATTAAATGGAAATGTTTACATAGGTAAATATCAGTTATTACATCCATTAAAATTATTGCCATTGTTTTACCGGCTCGTAGTACAATACTCTTCGAAGGTTAACGTTAATGAAGACCAATTTTAAAACTTCTGAGTTCTGAGTTTATATTTGTTTTTTTTTGTGATTCTGATTGCTATTGTGGCTGCCCACAGAGAGTTGAAGTTGAAAGATCTACGAAACAAAACGAACAAAAATAACATTGGTAATTCATTTTTATTCTGCTCGCTTCTCTTTCATCTTTGGCCAGGTTGGGTTACTCTATTATTGAAGTATCTTTCCAACTTCCAAAATAAGTACATGGTACAACATATTTCTTAGGTCTAAACTCGTGACATCATGTAAGTTGGTAGTGGTGAGTGGTAGCAGAATTCAGAATCTGGTTGTGTAATACAGTTTAAATATTTCTATGTACTGGGGAGTTCTCATTACAAATTACGATAATTTTCGGATGTCATGTAAAATATACTTTCATATTATGTGTACTTATTTTGCACTTACAAATTAAATCATACATCATATTGAACTTCCAGCCTTCAGCTCGAGACCTACCACCTTTTCGCTTGAAATCCGTCATCCGTACCAGTGTCGAGTGAAAAATTCAGAATGGAAGGCCTAACAGGTTCAGAATTGGCGATGATCAAGAAGTTGGCAGGAAATGACAATGCGGTGAGGAAGAAAAGTATGAAGATTCTTAAAAAATGGTTAACAGCAATCTCTATGAAAGTGCCAGACAGTCCAGGTGAGTTTGGAATTACAAATCTATTTTATGCAGTCAGTATATGGAATCTGTGGACACGCTTGAGTTTTAATTCCCTCGGAATTTAGCAGAAAAGTGATTTACTTTTAAATGCCCAAGATTGAAGATTTGTAAATAATTCCCAATAAGTTCAAACCAGCGGACCAATCAGGGAACTGATTGACGGCATTAACTTTTTATGAAAATCGAGTGACAACACCATCGTCGTTCACATGTAGATGTAACTTTTAAATCGTATTGAACTAATTTGAGATCTAAATTTAATGCCTGTCCACTGGCTGATGTAGTTCATTGTTGATAGTGAAGTTGTCATAATAGACTTATTTTTTCTCAAAATCTGAGCCATTATGCTTTTCAAGTTATGATAAGTTTGAAGTTTTGTTTATTGTCCTAAAAATTCTCTAAAAAAACTAATTCAAAGTTGAATCAATTTCCTACCCAATTTTCACCCTTTGACCTTTGAGCCTTTGTTTGTGTTGGGATTGTTTTGCTCTTTATGACTTTAATGTTAAAAACTAAATGTAACTATTTATTGAATTGACCTCATTTCCTTTTTGAGTCTGATATATTGTATTTCGTTTCGCTTTCGCCCCCACCCTCAAAATCTGCTGATGAAATGATCGTGTTGAGTAATGGATATCTAACATGAAAGCTTGAATCTCTAGATTGCAGGGACGTGATTGAAAATAATTTCCTCCGAGTTTGGAAAGCTTTATTTTACTGTATGTGGCACGCTGACAAACCTTTGCCACAGGTAATAAATCATATTTGAATCCTTTAACCGTTACAGCTTGATTTAAAGTGATGTTTTGGATCACTACAACTTTGTAATACAGTTTTAGTTCAAATTTCACGAGTAAGATATGATATAATTTACATTTAAGTGTTTATGATTTCTAGGAGCAACTTGCAGAACAAATTAGTAGTCTGGTTTTGGTTTTCGCATCCAAGCCCAACGTAATGAATTTATTTATTGAATGGTTCTTCCGCACAATGGCCCGGGAGTGGTTCTACATCGATCGATTCCGGATTGATAAGTTCATGATGGTATGCAATAGATTAAGTAGCTTTGTTGCGTATTAAAACATTTGGTTAGTGCATTAGTTGATACATTTAGTGGTACGTGCACGCAGTCATTTTGCTATAAAATCCTAAATATCCACTGTTTGTAGCTTATTCGTCGTTTCATCCGTTCAACACTGAACGTACTATCTGAGCGAAAATGGAAATTAGATGTCCTGGATGGGTTCCTCCGTGTGATTTCAGTTATATTGTTCAATCATCACCCTGAAATCAAGAATACGCGGTCTAAAGCACGAGATCCAGATATTGAAAAGTCTCCTCTGGGTCTTCAACTTCATATCATCGATGTGTTCCTTGAGGAACTGGCTAAAGTTGGAGAGTCCACCTTAAAAAGTCACAAAATTCTCAAAATACTTTCTCCTTTCATCCATGAACTATGTACAAATGACGATGATCGTATCCTAAATGAAATCAAAGACAGAATTTTCTTTCATTTGATGAGGCAGTCAGATGCTGGAATTGATTACGCTGAGGGGTGTCTCGGATTACGTGACGAGGTAATTTGTGTGTAAAAACAATATAGTCGATGTGTAGCTTTTTAAATAAAAGTGTAGAAATTTTTCATAATAGATGTAGACAATGAGTTTGTGGCTGTATATAGCTTTTAAAACTTAAAATAAAATTACTTACAACTAGTTCGACGATGAGGAAGAAGCAGAAGACGATGACGAAGAGAGTGGGGAATTAGGGGGAGAAGACGAAGAATTACTAATCTCTTCTGGGCCACTAGATCCAAGGGCGGGAGGAGTTGATGCTATTCTGCCTCAATTGAATATAGACTACAACGAGTTGTCAAGTAAATTAATTGAAGCAGGGGGTCAGAAAACAGTCAAGGCGAAAAATCGTAAAATCGTGTACAACCTTGCCAAGAAGTGAGTATTCAATCAATAATTTGATCAAATAATACATACATACCATGATTTGTCAAAATATCCCCTGGGTGATCAACTTTAACCTAATAACTGTATTTTAAATTAAGGTTCAAAGAAATATCAGCCGGTGACTACCCGCTAGCGATTGAAGTTGATGACGATACTAGACCAGCAATTCAACAAAAGGATTTGAAAGCAGCAACACAACGTCTAGTAAAACTTGAAGAGGGATTTTCTAATCCCGACCGCAAGAAAAGGTTACCCAAGAAGGTACGAAAGAAGTTAGCTAAGCAAAAGGCACAGGCAGAGGCTGCTGGCTTAAACGAAAGTGCTGGAAGTGAAAGCGACAACCAAAATTCCATTTATCTAGAAGACGAAGAACTTTTGGACCATGTCAGTGACAATTACATGAGTTATCTCGAAGAACTTCATCAAAAAGAAGGTAAAGAAAATGAAAATGGTCTTTCAGACGATGAGGATGATGTCGGTTTCAGTGAGGACGACGACGATGATGAAGAAATAGCTAATGACACCAACGGTATTGGAAGTGATATTGAAGAAGATGATGCGGAAGACGCTGAAGAGCCTGAACCGTTGGTAGTCACGAAAGCAAAGTTAAAAAAGAATAATAAAAAGGCAAAAGTGGAAGTTAATGGAAAGAAGCTGAAGCAACAGGACACAGCTGAGGCTTCCACCGACACTTTCATTCAAACCTCCAACAAAAATAAGAAGAACACTAAGAAAATCACAGGTTTAAATAAGTCAAGTCGGGGTACAGCTACAAGTGAAGACCAGTTCGAAACTACCATATTAAATAATAGTAATGAAGAAAATAGTTTGGATAGTAGCAGCTCAGCTGCAGTGTTATTGCCGATTGCCGGGGCTAAAAAACAGCCACGGAAAAGGTTGAGCATAGGGCCTTCTCCGATTGCAGAGGCAGCTAATGGTGATACATACATAACAATTTCACCATCCGAAAAGAAGAAACCGAAAAAAAGGAAAATGAATGAACTCATGAATCTTGCTCTGGATTCAGGGGCAAGCCCACTTGGAAAGAGCACGCCTTTATCAGCAAAGAGAAAACGAGTTAGCTTTGTTTTGGCACGAAATTCACAACACGGTAAGCTTAGTTTTGTTTCTAATTCGTCCTAATATTCTTTAATTTGTTTTCATCATAGTAGAAAATTCTTCCGCTTTATAAGCCTTAATCTTTCCTTTGTTGACTTCAAAGGTTTATTATTGTAATTTTTAGAACATTCGGATTACGCGCAATCAATAAACAAAAGCCCCGCAATTCCATACAATGCCGAGAAACAGCCTGGTTTGGGTCTGCTGAAATCTCCAAAATCATTAGCCACTGGTACTCCTAGTAGAAATTTTCCTCCTTCCCCTCTTGTTAAAAGTGGATTATCTTCAACGCCACGAAGAAAATCTGGATTTTTCTAATTATTATTAAACGGTAGATATGTATTAATTTTCATTTCGTTTGTAGGAAAAGGAAACTTTATTCCTCATAGTTTGGTTTTTATTTGTTGTAATTATGCTGTATCGTAATTTAATAATTCCTGTTTCTTGACTTGATATGTTTTTAATTGTGAATATTATTGCATGCATCTCAAATGCAGCATTATGCAAGTTTATAAAATTATAATCAGGATAATACATAAGTTTAGTGAATGTAGTTGCAAAATGTCACCCCTCATGTATTTTATAATAATATGAATTATATGAATTATGATTATGATATTAATAATTATTACGAAATTGTTTAATTTAATTTCAGTTTTCATTTTGGCACTCTTTAGTAAATAAAACTATGCTTAGGTGTTAAATTTTGGTTTAGTGGCCCCTGGTACCGAAACAGTCGTACCCTACTTATTGGTTCCCTATCAATTCGGACCCTAGCGATTCCCTTGTTTAATTCGGACCCTATCGATTCCTTTGTCCAATTCGTATCTTGACAAATCGTCCCACCTAAAAAAATCGACGCGATATTATATGCACACGATTATATGAATTTATTTAAAAAATATAATGTCATTGTGGCACTCTTTAGTAAAAACAAGTGTGCTTAATTATTAAATTTTTGAACACACCACAGGAATAGTAAGCCATTAATTCTTTAAAAAATGTTTTGTCACGGTATTTTATGTAATCATAATTAAGTTATTAATTGTACAAATCAGAATAGACTTAAGTGATTCGTAGGCAAATAAATGTTTGCAATTAAACGAAAGCAAGTTATCACAGATCAAATCGGGTAAAAACTGTTAAATATTAAGGAAAGAATAGCAAGATCTAAATTATAAAAGAGTATAGTATGCCGTGTATTTTTGGATTCCGAAAATTCCAAAGCTCTACTAAAATACATATGAGGGAGTGTCAATATTCTTCAAGTGAAGTACTTATATAAACATAAACTGACATATGATTACAATTATGAATATTACCAACTATATGTGTACCCTGGTGCCTGACGTGCTTTTTACTTCTTGCTTTATTTTGATTTCCGGAATATTTTTAACTTGGTATAATTATTACTATATTGCAAGTTAGATAATAAATCTCCACTATGTCAAATATTTACTTTCTCCGTTATTGTAATAATTATGATCATGAGATCTAAAAATTAAGAACCGCAGACTTGTACTAATGTACCCAATGTACACAGAACCGTGTCTGAACTGAATGTATCAGCAATCAGCCATTAAATAAAATTATAAAATGAGAGATAGTAAAATTTTATTTACAACTGGCGCACTATTACGCTTGCCATTAAGACAGTAAAAACAAAACACATTCTTTACAAGTTAATTTATGATTTTTGTATTAAAATAATAACATTATTTTAAATGATAAACTTAAAATCAACTTTGGGATACATTCATATTATGTGCAATTCGGCAAGATACGTCTGCGTCGTAGAGTTACATCTTTGAGCACCAGTAAACGGTGATGGACAGACAGAATGGACACTGCTCAATGAATTTTACTTTTTTTTAAATTGTGTATTCTTTATTTGTTTTTGTTATGAAGAGATAAATATGAAAAATTAAGGAGACCATTAGCGGCACATGTTATAATTATAAGACAAGGGTAATTAATTAAAATAATTACGTTGTATAGTGTTTATGTCTTGACTTGGCATCGTCTTTGTTATTCGTTATTATTACATTATCCATCCCTTTGAAGTACCAGTCCAGTACGGACACATGCAGCGAATATTGAAAATGCTTCAAATAAGGATGGATATTGTAGCATAATAATTTGTAATTAACTACAACTTGCAAGCGTTGTTGTAATCAGTATACATAGTATGTGAATTGAATTATATGAAATAAACCGTGATGAATTAAATGCGTACAAACCCAGAATAAGGTACTTTGGAGTTTTATTATAAAATATTGTAATTTAAAGATTTCTAGGGATGAATTTTGACGTGGTGAAGTGCATCACTGCGATCTTTTGGAACTATGATGTCTCATTCAATGGATCAATTACTTACGAAACTCTTACATGTTGCATTTTGCATTGTATTTTTTGTATTCATGAATAATGCAGACGATTTGGCAATTTGGCTTACATACATCATTTTTGCGTACGGCCTCTGTTACTAATTACTAATTTAGTCAGTCCCTTAATATTAATATTATGTATACTTAATGGATTCTGGTAAAAGGGCTTGCGTGGGATAATAAAGGAAATTTATGGATCAAAGTCGCACTAAATAATCATGCATATAGTTAAAAGCAGTGACCTGGGGCCTATTCCACCACAACTTTGCTATTTGCAATTTGCATTTTAAAAGTAGCAAATGCAAATTTTGTGTTCCACCAAAACGTGAAAATATATTATGCTCTAAAAAATAACTAATACTTAACAAAAAAAAATTAAAAAATTGAAAATCTTAATTCTCCCCAAACGTATCTATCTACAGCAGAGAGAGAGATCCTTGTAACGAAATGGGAAATTCAATGCCAAGATTACATTTCGAATTTCGGTACTTAAAGTTCACGACCCACGAGTCCTAGTACCAAGATACCATACGACAGGTCACTGTCTATTTAACGGCTAAATACTGTTAATTCCTGATTCGAACTTGTCAATAAATTAATTACTTATGGTTTTTCCTACATTATGTTTTAATGGTTTTCGGTTAAGTTTCTACGGCTGACGTGTTTCAACTTCAACTTCTAGCACGAATTGGCGTATTAAGTTGGCAGTTGTACAGGTGAAAAAAGTTTAAGTTTAAAGTTTATTAACGCAGATAAAAATTCACATTATTATATCCTTACTAGTTATTCAAGTCATAAGTACTTGTAACAATGTAGGCATAGACTGCAGACACAATTTTCGAGACCTCAAAAATTGTTTCTGTCATCTGTATAGCACTTCGTGAGTTAATTCATCGGTAAAGCAAGGCGATTAGAATACTATTTTAATAATTTTAATTTTATTAGATATTTTACTTGCCTTGTGGTAAAGTTGTATTGTCTATTAAATATTACGACATATGAGATTTACATATTTTGTAAGTTGTCATAAATTGAGTAATTTTATGCTTGTTTCTTGTTCTAGAAAACGTTATATCTAACCTATAATATCGTGTCATTATTTATAAATTAATATAATAATTACTTATGTTTTAGACTAATCATGCGAGCAGTTGTGCAAAGGGTGACTCAAGCAAGTGTGACCGGTAAGTTTTTTCAGGTATTTTTATTTCATGTTTTTTGTATACATGTATAATTTAAAATATGATTATTAATGTTATATTGATTTCTCCAAGAATATAAAACTTCTGTATTATTAACTAAAAAAATTGGGGACATATTATTATGTATTAAATTTTTATGTAATTTGAACTTTTCGATACTCTCAAAACCATGTGGCAGTGAACGGAGAATTAATAAGCTCGATAGGCAAAGGTCTTTGTGTCCTAGTGGGCATTAGTAGGTATGATACGGATAAAGATATTGAGTACATGTAAGTCCTTTCATTTCATTAATTTTTTTAAGTTACCTGTTACTTATAGTATGCTAATATGCTTATGCAGAACTAGATATTGGAAATTATAAGTTCTAATTCTGACCGTAGTGTTGAAAAATAACGTTCGATTTTTTTGTTGGGATTTTATGACTAGTGTAAGAAAATTATTGAATTTACGTCTTTGGGATGGCGACGGAGAAAATGGCAAAAGATGGGTTAAAAGCCTGTCGTCTCAGAAGCTAGAGGTAAGATATTGATTGTTAATATTATCAATGATTATGCTTCATTTGCGAAATTAAATCCAAATTATTTACTTTAGCATTGAATCATAAGTGCATATTGCTTTACCACATTTGCTATGCTGAGCACAAATGTAATTTGAGATCTTAATTATCCAGACCTCACGAGAACCTCACGTTTGGACATATGTAACGTAACATGTTGTGGTCCTTTTCAGATCCTGTGTGTCAGCCAGTTTACACTTTATCATCAACTTAAGGGAAACGTCCCTGACTTCCACAATGCGATGGCGGCCCAGGATTCGAAGCCATTTTTTGATAAATTTATATCACAACTAAAGGCATCCTACTCAGAAGAGTTAGTTAAAGGTACGATCTACATTTTTTGCTCATAATAATACAAAACTGTGAATTACTGCAGTTTATGGTGGTATTAGCAAAAATGAATGAACCCCTTGCAAGACTGCCGCCACTTACGGAACAGCAGTGATCCAATGCAAAATCATACGTATTTTTTAATGGCTTTATTTTTATTTCCAATATGAGATTTATAGGCGCAAATTAAAGATAAATGCACAATTAACACTTTAAGATCATCAAATTGGCAGTGCCATGCCTGTGGTGACCGTAAAATTGATTCTCAGGTCGACGTATGTATTTCAATGAAAACCCCGTACGATGTCGAAGCCGACCAAGTACGAAGCCGTATGGGGTTTTCATTGAAATACATACGTCGACCTGAGAATCAATTTTACGGTCACCAAAGACATGGCACTGCCAATTTGATGATCTTAAGGTTGAAGGTGTTAATTGTGCATTTATCTTTAATTTGCGCCTATAAATCTCATATTGGAAATAAAGCCACTAAAAAATACGCATGATTTTGCATTGGATTTTCGAAAATTAGTTCACTGCTGTTCCGTAGGTAGTCTTGCAAGGGGTTCATTACATTAAATCGATCGAGTAAAAGATAAAAAGTGCACACCTTTGTTGTCACTGACATTTGGCCGTGCAAACAGTTCCAAAGTTTTTAACAAAACACTTATACCGACACAAACATTATAGCTGAAATGCTATTTATATAGTTAAAGGTTAGTAGGAAACTGATTGTGTGTTTGGTCCAGCAAACAACCGCACGGCCATGGTCTAATTGATATGATACCACTGTGGATGTGGCAGCATTAAAAATCAAACGTCGTTGAAGCAGCACATTATTATATATTCTTGCAACTATAAAAACACGAGTGCGTGTTTTTTTTAGTTAAGTTTCTTCCTTCTCGAAATAAATTTGGAGGCTTCACTTCCCTTCAATTAACTCACAAGTGGACGATTACAGCTTTATTTAGGGCTGATCAAAGTTTCATTAATATTTGTGCAGTTGAGTGCACAGGTACTAAGAGTACTAACCAAGAAAATGTTTAGGTCCGACGCCACATAGAAGTTGCCATGTAATTACAATGGTCTACGGCTTATTGCTCTGACTCGGTTTCTGAGGGCACATGAATTGATACTGTGTAAATGGTGAATCACAGATGAAAAAAGATATTTCTTATACAATTTGACAAAAATTTTAAATAAAGTTTTGCCTAAATAGCTACTTCAGCCAATTACCTAGTGAATCTCAGAAAGTTTTATTTGATTTATGCCGTTAAAGTATTTCATTTTCATTTAAGAGGTCAAAGTGGCCGCTTCATGCAATCCAATAAGACTAGGTGAAATTTTAAATTTTTAAATATTTCTAACTCAGAATACGAAGGTAAATTTTGAAATTTTCCTTCGAGATTGCCTACAAATTACTTTCAGGTTGTGTGAAAAAATATTATTGAGCACGTCGTGCCTCCATACAGCCCTATCTTTGTTAGAGCGCGAAGATCTTCCTACTACCCTTAAGTTATGTACAGTTATGTATCAAAATATAAATCATTGCATTGCTCCGCAATCTGTATACTACTCTTAAATACAACTTGTTATTATAATTTATTGGTATAAATTCCAGTTGGAAAATTTGGAAACTATATGCAAGTGAATATTCAAGGGGATGGTCCAGTTACTATTCAGCTTGAATCTCCTTCGACTGCCAATGCTGTGAATAAAACCAAGGCATGTAGCCAGCCAAACTCTGAGAGTTCAAGCACTGTGCCAGCTTCAGCTTCTAGTTCGGGGGACAGCAATAACAGTTAACGTCGACATTTGCTTAACTAATTTTACCTTTTGCTAAATGCATAATTTTAAATTATCAATATCAAGTAGCTTTAGATAAAAATGTTCATTTACTTCATTTTTGTCGTCAGTAAATGTTGGGGAGATCGGTGGAATTTTGTTTTAATAAATTACACAATACGATGATGATTGTCGATTGTCTTACTTATATAAGTAACTATTTAATTTCGGCGCTTTATTTATTATCATAAATACTGATGCCATGAATTACATTCGTATTCATTAAATCGATTCTGCCTCCGCAAAACTCGCAGTAAGTAATTCCAGTGTCATAGATCTATTATACCCAATGCCATGGCTCTCCAAAGTATGTACATAGTGGGTTGTAGTTCCTGGTATAGTATCAGTATCACTAGTAAGATAGTAACAATTTGGTGGTGTTATGAAACTATTTTAACTGTGAGCTTAGGCATCGCCGAGAACTCGCTCAATTTTCACATTTTCGTAGCCCAAAAGCCTTTTCTCGGTGATAAAATAATATTATCACGTGCACACTTTGTATTTTTTTAAACCTGTATATATACCAACATTACATAACTTTAAGAAAGGCGTCACCTGTACTGTGATGTAAAATGTAAATTACTTGGAATTTCATGGGAAAAGTTTTACAGGTACATGAAGGTACACAACGTCCCTGGTTCCGGTCAATATTATGTGTCATGTATTAATTACATATTTTTCATAACAGTATGTGATTTCCGTATAAAGGTATAAATATATTACAAACTAAAATATCCGCAGGATTTGAGCAATACCTTTCTGGTTTTACATTTTTTTCGATATGTTATACATTTTTAAAGCTTGGATACAGTCCTATGGAACCATTAGCTCAAAATTATTATTTCAAAATTAAAATTTTTTTATATTATAGCTAAAATAGGATGTCAGAGCTCGTTATCCCTTTATTATCGGGGGTGCACACCACAATGATGTGAAGCCACATTAGAAGTGAAATACAACATACAACTGCTAAGAATACAAATGTAATTTTTAATATGAAACCACCATAAATTCTGGAATGACACCAAAGTACAAACAGACACAAAATGTGTATCCAGCAGAAGTATATGAGCGCACTGGGAGAGTATCTCTCGCATTAAGTTAATCAGAATAATGCGTAAAATAAATTGAAAGCATTCTTGCTTAAATAAAATATTTTGTTAAATAAAGAAGGAGAATTAAAAGAAGAGCATCGCAAATAAAGTGTAAAAAGTTCAAAAAGTTGTACGCCAAGTGCACCCGGGGTTCCCAGGCGGTCACCCATCCAAGTACTAACCGGGCCCGACGTTGCTTAACTTCAGTGATCGGACGAGAACTGGTGCTTTCAACGTGGTATGGCCCTTGGCGAATGTGAAGGTTTTGAATTCTCTACTTATCCTCTGCACAGGCGTATGTATTCCTGGCTTTCTAATGCACAGTGCAGATGTAGATGTGGTGTGTGATGACTTTAACTTGCTTCTGGCACAATAAGCATAAGTACAATCAAGGACAAACCTTACTAGTCACCTTTTGCACGGTTACCCTTCCACACTGTTGATTTTACTTCTGTATGTACATTGATTCCATCACAAATAATATATATATTATGTACAGTGGTAACAGTCAAAATCTGTCTCAAACTATATTCTCTTTAACTAATTTTATAAAGCACGATGTAAACGACAAAATAAATATAAAAACTCTCCATGGAAGAAGCTGGCCTGCTTCATTTAGTTTAAAGTTTAAACAGCTTAACAGATGGAAAGCTAACGATGCCTGTCTTTTTATTACTGTGCAGTGGTACTGTGCTATATAGCGAAATTGAAAGAGAAAATCCTGGACCTCGCAAAATAATATTTACTATGTTAGGGATCGTCCATAAATGATGTCATCATCTAGGTGGGTGGATCCAAGAAATCCCTCCATTTAAAGTAATGTTTAAAAAGTTGTCATTCTTTTGTTAGATTGGGTGGGTTTATCTTAAAATCTCCATGTCATCCATGACATCATTTACGGACGATTCCTTACTGCGTACGAGTCATGAGAAATCC